>CM054378.1:3585075-4157575 GCA_028858755.1 Ara ararauna
ATCTTCTAAGACAGCTACATGAAAAGTGTTTAACAGAACTCGGGAGGAGAAACAAAGTAGTCTTTTTATCTTGCCTGGTTTATTTGGGTTTTTTTCCTTCTTATTTCTATTTGAGTGAAGCCCCTGTTGAGTCTTTTTGTTGTGTTATTTGCAGTAAGTCATGAGTGGATGTTACCATCTAACCTTATAAAACCATTTCATATGATATACTTCAACTGTGTGCATAGGCCTAGGCTGTACCACTTACATGCAGGTAAGTATTGATGTCTTTGCAGGATTGACATCTAGAGGAAACAAGAAAATTGGTGCATTCAGTGAATATAGTTCTAGCTCTTTGCTGGGTAGTTCCTGTTAAGGACTTAGGTGTCAGTGTGAGTGTTGCTAGTCTCTCCTGGTCATCCAGTAAAACAAAGCATGTTTGTCTTGTTCTGAAGAGAGGTGAGTGAAGGAACCTTGCAGCCTGTACCAGCAAATCCAATCCAACTGTGACCTTGCAATAGTCACTTTTATTGCCAAGGCCTTGCTTCTTTCAAGGGGTATTTACTGCTCCAGTGTCATCTTAAGCATAATAGGACCTGGAAAATGTAACTGATCCCTTTGCAATAAAATTGTCTCTTTGTGTCTTCTTTGGGAATGCTCTAAGGAAGCATGCTGTGTATAAAAGGACTTCCTTCCGTGTTTAAGCAGGAAGAGATGTACATGTTTGTATACATGGGTAGAATTAACTGCAAAACCTTCTTTTCCTCCTTTGCCTCTTTTTTTTTTTTTTGATTCTATATCTGGCATCAAAATGACAGCAGGAGAGAACTCATGTTTCCTACATGCTCACACTAAGGGGATAGGAACTTGAAGCATCAGTGCATGTCCTTCTTAAGCTAGCAAGCCACACATGACGGCGTTTTAAGATCTGTGTTCAGTCTTTAGCACTCTTCATGAAGCTGCTTATAAAGGGCTTCCTTTTGTTTTGCTGCAGTATCATTTTTAATGCTGCTGGCAGACTTGCCTGCTGAAATTCAGCCTCTGGTTATTCGCAGAGGCGATACAACAGACAGCTGTGGTTGTGTTCTCTTGAGACTGTACACAAGTAAGACTTCTCCCCAGCCTTTTGGGGACCACTTATTTGGGCAAGTGGAGAACTTGGTGTTGGTACTTATTCAGTCCTTGGATTCTTTTCTAGGGATCATGCAAAATGTTGTGGCAGCATTGTCATAGCAACCACCACTCCCTTGAAGCTGAGCACTGACCACCACTGTAACATACAGCAGCTTTTTCGTTCAAACTCATACAGATTTGAGCTAGTGACCTGTGGGTAGAAATGCTTGGTATGCTGGCATTGATGTGCTTAGCCAAAAGTTAATTTTATTAGAATATAATTGGTGGTGGCAGTGTAGGGAGGTAATTTCATGCCTAATTTTGACAGTTAAATTACGTGTCTGTTTCTTTCAAGTGAGGCAGTGGAGTTGGGCTCATATATTTAGTTTTCTGAATTGTAATAAAGATGTCAAAAGCAGGTTAATCTTCCTAAATATATGCACTGTGTAAGTCTCTTCCTTGTAAATGAAGAGACAGCCCTATCTATACCTACTTATAGATTAGCACTTCAACTCCTTCAGTCAGTAAATGTACAATCACTTTGCCTGTAAGCTATTGAGGACTGGGAAATATTTAAACATTTGTATGGATATTGGCTTATTTTTATACACTTGAAGCCATACTATTTCACTTTCTTTGAAGTGCAGTATCTTAGAATCTGGTCCTGAATAGATGGTTAAGTGGTGTATACGTACCTATGGTACTATGTGAATACTTAATGTGGGCAACCCGTTCTTTGGGCAGCCCATTCCAGTGCCTCACCACCCTTACAGTAAAGAGCTTCTTCCTTATATCCAATCTAAACTTCCCCTGTTGAAGTTTGAACCTGTTACCCCTTGTCTTATCGCTGTAGTCCCTAATGAAGAGTCCTTCCCCAGCGTCCCTATAGCCCCCTTCAGATACTGAAAGGCTGGTATGATAAAAGAATGTAATTGAATATGTTTGACCAGTATTGATGGTTTTAAGAGTTCCTAGAGAATAATGGGTGAAGACAGAAGAAATTAAGAGCTTACAGAAATCCAATTCCCTCTTAAGTCCTTTCATTATAAACCATACTAGTGTAAGGAACCCTGTATCTCTTCCAGCACTTAATGATTAATTCTAAACGTATAAAATTAAACTTCCATTTATGTAAGCAGCTGTGTAATTTCTGAAGCCTGTAAGGGTTTGGAGTTGTCCTGCAATGTGGTTAATTGCCATCTACTGCATATTTCTGTTCTTTTTTTCTGTGAAGGAGTACCCTGTGGTTCCTCCTTAATGTTTTACAGGAACAGGGAGCAGCAACGCTGTTACTGCTCTGGGCCTGGATTTTAGTTTTGTTCCAGACAGAGTTCCTAGCCATGAGAGTGAGTTTGTCACTCAGCAATTAGAAATGTTTTACCTTCTTGAAAACTAAGTTACTTGCAGCACTGTATAAGGGCCTGAGTTCTTTCTTGGTGAGCAACAAGCTTTTGCTCATAGGGACTGTTATTTCTACTCCTGGAACTTTCAACATTAACAACTTTATACCTTTTCCACAGCGTTTCTGTGTACAGAGGGAAGTTAGGCTGCTCCTAATCTGAAAATTCATGGAGCAGACTGCATCAGTGACAGAGTAGGAAGCAACTCAAAGAGCAGGATGTTTTATCAGTACCTCTGTCGTCAAGCTGGGATGGATGTTAGTTTCTAAGGTGTGTTAAGTTTTAATTAGTGAAAGAATCTAGTTTCTTAGATCATCACTTGTTTATGAATAATTTACAATACTAAAACCATGTAGATATATTTTGTTAGTCTGACACTGCAATTCTTATTCAATGTCTACAGATTCTGAAGTTTTACTTTATCTTTAAAATATACTTCAGTCAGCATCAATACTAAAAATGCCTTGATAATTAAACTTTTCCATCTGAATTAATTCCATCTGTCTAATATAAAGAATATATTAAAGGTTTTGATTAAATGCCATTCCAGCCTATAGTACAGCAGTTGTTTAGCAACAACCCATCCTTACAATCTCTTTTCTTTGCCCTAAACTCAAAGGATTTGAAAATAATAATTAAATACTTAAGTTAAATAAAAAAAAATCATCCTGAATCATTCCTACTGGATAGTGACTCTGTAGCTCTGGTTTTCCCCATTTTATAAGTTTGACTAATGACTGTATCATAGTGTCTATTGCAAGGGACACTAATGAATTGTCAGAAACTCTGCCTATTAGTTTGTGTGGAAAGAGGAAGAAAATAGCAATATATGAAGCATTTTTACTTTCCTACTAAAAGTCTTATTACACCACAATATCTCAGGGTGAGGAATTGTAGAATGTTTTGGGCTGGAAGGGGCCTTAAAGACTATCTAGTTGCAACCCCACTGCCATGGTCCTAAATAGATAGTGAAGTGGTATATATACCTATGGTACTATGTGAATACCTAATTTATATAATGAAAGAATGTAACTGAACACATTTGACCACTATTGGTGGTGCACCTCCCACTAGACCACGTTCCTCAAAGCCCAGTCCAACCTGGCCTTAAACACTTCCAGGGACAGGGCATCCACAACTTCTCTGGGCAACCTGTGCCAGTGTCTCACCATCCTCATAGTGAAAAGTTATTTCCTGATGTCTAACCTAAAGCTTTCCTCTGTCAGTTTAAAGCCATTCCCCCTTTCCCTGTCCCTACTTGTCCCTGGGAAAAGTCCCTCTCCAGATTTCCTCCAGGCCTCCTTTAGGTACTGAAAGGCTGATAGATGATCTCCCCAGAGCCTTCCCATCCCCAGGCTGAGCAAGCCCATCTCTTTCAGCCTGTCTTCACAGGAGAGCTGCTTTGGCCCTCCTCTGGACTCTCTCCAGCAGGTCCATGCCTTTCTTACGTTGAGAGCCCATGAGCTGGAAGCAGTGCTTCCAGTGGGGTCTCATGGAAGCAGAGTAGAAGGGGAGAATCCCTTCCCTCGACCTGCTGGCCATGTTCCTTTTGATGCAGGCCAGCAATTGTTTTTGTTTTGGGCTGCAAGTGCACACTGTTAGGTCACATTTTATAGTTGGGCAGCATCCTGTCCTCCCTCCCTCTCTCAATTCAGAGAAACAAATTAGTTGGCTTTTACTTATTCTTTTACGTTTTTTTATTTCATTTTATTTTAACTTAAGGGGTTTTCTTCCTGGAATGTGACTCAAGAGAGCAGTTAACCATTTCTTTGGCTTTAAAGTTGTTAAAATGGACTGTGGGATAAAAAGAACTAGCTTCCAGTCTGCCTCTATAACAGCTTGTTTCAGGCTAAAACCTGGGTTTCCTTTCTTGAAGGAGCTTGGGAGATGCTTGTTGTGGCCAGATGTGCTACATGATTATCTAGTGAGATTCACCCTCCTTGCTTCTCAGTTGAGTTCAGTGCTACCTGGCCTTAAAACTTTCAGTACTGTACCACAGGTTGTCATATTTTGGCTGTTTGCTTTAAATGATCCCAAGATCCCATTTTCTTGTCACAGGGCTTAATTGTCTCAGGCATTTAACTTGTTGTTGACTGTGGGAACTTCTGTCAGTTGTCCCCTTAATCATCTTCTTCCTCGTAAGCCATTGAAATAAAAAACCCTCTTTTATTTTGGTATACCATACTGGGTCAAGTGAATCGGTGCTTGAAGTGGTTGTTACAGTGTCTGTGATATCAGCAAACGACCTAAGTGTAACTTAGGGAAGTTTTTGCATGAGTTCCAGGAGTGGTAGAGCAACTGAACAAATAAGTGATGATGACTCATAAAGAATACAGGGATCTGAAGGGGGAATTTGCAGGAAAGAGCATAAGCTATGGCTTTCCCTCTATGTGATTTCAGAGCTTTTTTTTTATTAGAGGCAAGGAAACACTTGCATACCTAGAGAGAAGGCAAGATGACAAGGGAAATGGATCTTCTTAGGGAGCAGGAAAGGTGCATGAACTAAGGTACTAATCATCCCCAAATCTTGGTGCTGGATGAACCAAAACCTATCCTTTTGTTTTCTCTACAGCAATGGTATCTACTGAGGTTAAGATGCATCTGTGCTTCCTTCAGAGACTCAGAAGTTTAAGTTGTTGGGTAGTTCACAACCCAGTTCTTCAGATTAGAGCCACTGAAGGAGTTCTCTGTCCTCGATATGACTGGGCTGTGAAAGCCCCTATACTACTTTATGTTTTACTGTAACTTGAGTGAAGGTTGCAGACAGTTATAACTAGCATCTTCTTGAGCTCTGTCAAAGGCTTGAGTATGAAGAAACTTTTCTTGAAATTAGGATAAAAAAAGACGTTATTGCTTTCAATAACACCAGAAAAGTAAGAAAAGCAAATGGGATGTAATTTCTCGTAATACAACATCCTCCCCTTCCAGTGTCTGACAGGATTTCAGAAAGCTTTTCTCGAGATGGACAGAACTGTTCTATGTAGCTGGCTGGGTTCAGGGTGGGTACTTGCGCTAGTGTGTGCCTGTAAAGGCCTAACAGCCAAGAAAGGTTGGGTCATTTGAAAGACAGAAAGCAAAAATGCGTTTTAAGGAACATCATAAAATAAATTTTTGTGTTACAGAAAATCTCTTCCTACTCCTCACTGCCAACACAGCTAAGAAACATCTGCCTACAGCTGCCCTGTGCTTAGTCTGTGTTAGCATAATTCATTCACACCCCCAAAAGCATACGAAACTATTTCCAAGTCTTTTGCTTTGTGCTGTCATAGTGCCAATCTAGGAGTAACAGCCAAAAGGAAATACTCCTTTCAGTGGCATTCATTGCCCTAAGCCAGAAACGAAGTAGAAAGATACACTTCTGTCTTCCATGCTTGTTAATTTAGAGACATTGATAATATAAACCATGATTGAGGGTCTGAAATGATCAAAGTCCCTGTCCCTACTTCAAATTCAGTGATGCAACCTGAATTTACATTAACTCACTTTTAAGAATTGAAATAATTTAAAGCTTTTGGACAATGAGAATTACTTGAAAACGTTCATACTGGTTTCTTTTCCTCATTTACATGTGTTTGCTACCTGCATCTCATTCAAAGCAGGGAGGCCTCACTTGCTTCCATTTGCTCTGGAAATGTGCATTAAGAATGACTGTTAGAATCAGCATTCTGATCTAAGGCTGTAATGAAACATGTTGCATTCTCACTCAGTAACTAGGGAGGAAAATATTGATATATACAAGAAAAAAAGCTGTAAACCTATGTTGTCTTTGGGGAGAATGTACTGTTTTGTATCTTGGTTCTACGCTGCTCAAACTTTTTAAGTTATGTTGTCAGTCATCCAAACAACTATTGGTTGTGTTGTGTCTTCTCCCAAAACCCGATGAAGTACTGAGCACCAGGCCAGCTAAATAATGCTAACATGTCAAATTAACTTGTAAATATATATTTTCTTTTCTTGGCTGTTTTCTATGCACTTTATGGGCTCTACTGTACTTCAGTGTTAGGAATGTCTTCCAGCCTGGACTGAAAGACCAGTCCAGGTCTACCTCTGCCACTTCTTCTTTTGTTCTAGTACCTGATGGACACTAGAAAGAATTGCAGATCTGTAAAAATTAGGTAGTAGAAAGGTTCCCTATCTTAGTGTTTTTCTTCTTCCCCCCCCCTCCCACTCCTTTTTTTGCCATACAGTCTCGAAATGAAGGTCACACTTTTCTGGCCTCTGGCAGATTGCAGGGTATTGTGGGCAATTGGATACGGACAGCATACTGGAACATTTCATGTTATGTATATTATGCTTGTTTGAAATTATAACTTCATATGTATAGTATGCTGCAGGCTCAAAAGTAGCCTATGCCTCAGGTACTGTGTTTTATGCCTTTGCTTTTTTTATTACTTCCTTGTAAAGCTTCAAAAGGGAAATGAAATTATATTATGCAGAAGGAATGCTGCTTACCTCTGCTTGATAGGGTCCATATTTGTCACTGAAGCCAAAGGCAGGAGTCTTACTGACTTGAAGAAAAGGGTTTTAATTTATCCTGGCTTGTTTACCAGTGAGGAAATGTGAAAGAGGTGCATGGCCTTGTATCTGAGGAGAAGGTGAAAGAACAGCTAGTGTGAGGAAAAAAAATATCAGTTTGGCCAGGGTAATATGAAGCTCTTTCTGAACTTGGAGACCCTGATCACCTTGGCTTTCTGATCTAGACGGACAATAAACATTTTGGCTGCTGTGTAAGAGCCAAGTGCCCACGAGCTCCCCGAAGTCAGCCAAATGCATGCACATAACCAAATTCAAACCATAACTTTTAGCCAAGTTCTTGACCTGAGTGAAGAGTGGATCAGGACCCCAGGGGTTTATGTCTTTATGTGTGTATGTTTCATATGCAACCTAAATATATAGTGTAGTAAGAAGTCATAGGGTCAGTTTTTGAAAGGTCCCTGGCAGAGTTAGTCAGATGTGTTCGTTCACCTGACTCCCTTGGAAAGTTATGCACAGATACCACTGAGAATCTGGGCACAGATGCTTGCCTTCACCTTTAGAAACCGAAGAGCTGAGATTTACATTACCACGCATTAGGGAAATTTGGTTGGGAATGCTGATGTAAGGCAAGCAGTTGAGTGGCATTGGCAGTCATTAGCACAAAATAGTAACAAAAAATGTTAAGCAGATTTTGGAAAGGAATGTGAAAATATTTGAATTCATACATTTGGAAATTTAAAGTAGAACCTTTCACAGTGAAAACCATTAATTGTACCAAACCAGTACATTCTGTTACTGTGATATGGAATAGGAACTGCTATGTTGACTTCCCAAGGTGAATACTAAGAGATCCAAATTTGGCGTTCATATCTGTGGATCTAAAATTTAGCTTTTAGGAGTCATTGAACTCCTTGTCTGTTAATTTTCAGGGGAAATTTATTTTGCCTGCCAATGAAAAATGAAATGCTGAGACAGATGGTGATTATGGAGCATAAACTTGGTATGTTTATGTACCAAAAAGGGTAGTCAAGAAGAGATAGCCAAACCTCAATTTGTTTAGTTCACCATGTGGTTTGATTGGATGCTAGAAAAAATATGTAACTTTGTAGAAAGCAATGAGCATACAGTATGTGAAAAGCAGTCTAAAGTGTTTTGTACTTTAATGTACCAAACTTATTTATTCAGCATGAAAAGTGGTGTTAGATAGTAGAACACTGAATGTGAGTCATGAAAACTAAAACAATTCAATATATCCTTTTTAAATACACAAAGCAGTGAGGTTCACCAAAATAAACCGTAGCAGAATAGGTTTTTTCACCTTTTTAATGTCAGTGTCAAATTACTGTAAGGCAAGCAAATGTATTTCTCTGTTAGTAAGGCTTAAAGTTAGTTTTGTCTCAAACAATAGTTATTACTCGCTAACTTCCTTTTATTGATTACTATATGGAGGAGACTTAGTTTAACCTGTTGTTTTGCTCAGAAGTTGGGTACTTCTAAGTTTTCTGCATGAGGCATGATTTTAAGAAGTCTGTGCAGACAGTACTGGCAACAACCTCTTAAAAAAGTAAGCTAATATATCTGTGATTTATGTAAGGTTTACTAAAAAAGACTTGGTCTCTCTCGACAAAATCAAAGCTACCTACTTTTTTTTTTGCAGAGCTATTCACTTTTTGGCTAACTCCATTAAAGAAAAAAGCCAAGAAACTTAACGTATTGTATTCGTTCTCCAAGTAGTCATTAAATCACTGAGAATGAAACTGCACATGCCTTTGTTCATTACTATGCAAAAGCTTTAAAAATTCGAATCAGCTCGCGACATTTATGCTGTTTCTGATTTCCTTGACATTCTTCTCTGAGAAAAGCACAAACCAAAGAAACAACAACAAAAAAACTGACTTTTTAATAGCATTTTTCTATCACAGCAACCATCTCTTTTGCTTTGGTTTCTTGGATAATATTGATGCTGCGTTTTTCTGAGACCTACATCTTGTTTGATAATTTGGAAACACATCCAAAGTTCAACATCAGTAAATGAAGCCTCTATAATCAACGTGTCAGCTGAAGATCTGGCCTCTCCTTTACAAACCAGAAACAGTATCTACCATATCACAACACATTTCTATACATATTCTTTCAGCTTGTTAGAAGCACTACAGCTTTGCTGGTTTAAAACTGAAAATTGCCTAGAAGTCGTGCAACAACAGTGATGACTTTCAGGCGGGATCACCGCAGAAGACATTGAAGTAGTCAGATGTGGTTTTATTCCTCTCTTTGTTCTGTGTTGCTGTTCTGGAAGGTACATGCTAGTCAAGGTACAAAAACAAAGGTACTGTGCAAAGTGTTTAAGGTAATGTAATATAACAACAACAAAATTCTCCCATAGGTTCTGAACAGAAGGCAGAGAGGAAGGCCTGCAGAGAGGGCTGCACTGGAGAAGTTCTTGAAGTCCCTTCTCCTCGCCATACGTTTTCTTTGTGTCTTATACGTGAAATAGTTCAGAAGCAGTATAAATGCTTGTCAATTTCATGCAAATATTAATTATTCTCTTGGAAGAAAATCCAAGGTAAGGTTCATTGGTGCAGAGCATGTAACCAAATTTTACATCTTGGAGGTACAGATCCCCCCTTAGCTCCATCTTTTGCTGATGTACTTCTGGTGAAAGATTATTCAAACTACCATGTCTTTTCAGTTATTTCAACAGCAAAGTGGGTTTTAATATGTTTAATGGTATACTTCCCTAATCAGAAGAATTGCAAAACACTTAAGCAGGATGCTATATTGATGTGAGAGTCATTATTCTTTCGCACAATTAGCCTAAAATGCACAACATTTGCAGTAACCTGCCACTTACTCCTGTATTTCTCTATTGAACCTACTCCATGCTCAAGCTTAGTAATTAATGTAAATAGATTTGTATCATATTTCTACAGAATAACTATTTGATCTTTGAGACGTTTTTCATTGCTAACTGAAGTGAAAAACTTGGCCTAAGACCTTCTTAATTGTGCTTCACTGTTTTATTTTACTTCCAAGTAGATCTCTAGTACTGCAAATGCTAAGAATATTCCAAGTCTCAGTGCAGAGATCTCCAAAAAGCAAATCTAAATACCACTAGTGTCAAGAAAAATAATTCTGATTGCTATCTTCATCTGTTATTACTAGACTAAGAAAAATCCCTTATGAATGCTTTACCTTTAAGGTCACTTGTTCACCACAGATGAAGTTCAGGCTCAATGCAAATTTTCCTCATAGAATGACTAACAGTAACATGACTCTTGTACCTTTTTGGTGCTAATTAATTAGGTCTGACTCTAACCCCCAGGTACCTTCTCAGGGTTGTTGCTGTTGGTGGCAGAAAACAATCAATCGGCCTTGAATACATTGAAACCAAGTTGATGAGCTTATGCCACAAGGTCTCTTGGCTCTACCCTTGTTAAATGAAATCTACTGGGACTGGATCATCTGACCTTTGCCATGTAGGAAGCTATATAGGAAATGTGAGAATATGAGGATTGTTAATCCAACGGAGTTTGAGGCTCAGGTTACTTGTCTTGTGGGTTGCTTTCCTGCTCCAGTGAGATGGACTCGGTACTCTCTGATGGTTAGTGCTTTCCTCCAGCTTTCTATAGCTTCTGTGCAATAGCTTTAGAGTTAAATTATGCATGAAATATCGGTGCCTTCCAAATGCAGCAAAACCCTGCTGATGCCACTTCACTGTATAAACTGAGAACTCATTGGAATAGACTGAAGTTTGGAAGCTGACAGTTAAGTATTTCTGTGTTCTGCAGTTGTTGTTGAAGAGTACAGGCTTCCTTCACCTTCTCCATTTTCAGTGAAGTTGTTTAGATTGATTCTGAACTCCCTTCTATTTTTTTTTTACCTCATAAAAATACTTAAGTGCCTATGGGTAGGCTTGATCCAGGAGAACACTGTCGAGTGTTTGTTAAGCTTTAACACAACAGCTTGCTTGTGTGAAAAGCGCACCTTGATGTGAAATCAAGCTTTTCCTTGTGGCTGAACCAAATATTTGGGCCTGTCCTTGAGCTTGAATGCATTTTTAGTGTAATACCTTCTTATTTATGTGAGACATGCTTATCAACTTGAGCAGCTAAATAACTGTAGGGAATGAGGAAAAAACAGCACTTTGGGTTGGAGGAGGGGAGCTCAAGTGAGTAGGGAAAACTAGTGAGCAAATTCAGCAGTTTACAAAATGCTGATTTTATTTTTTTCTAATGTTTTTTGTCATTTGTTTTCTGAACTCAGTGGTTGTTTTTGTTATGTCATTGAACTGCTCTCCCTAGTGAAGGAAAAAGAATTGGTACGGTTTTATTTTCCCTTTCTCTTTGTACGTATGCACTAGTTAAGAATTACCAAGTACTGAATTATTTGGAGCAATGCCAAGCAGGATTATCACCTTTCCTTTTCTATTTTGGCAGTTCTAAAATACTCCTCTTTGAAATCATAAAGGAATTTTAGACCATATGGCCAAGAAAGTGGCCATTTGAAGTAATACCTTGAAAGGTGACAGATGTGTCATTTTTAAGATTTTTATCTTAAAACATCTTCATTCTTAAATTACCTGGGATTTAAATGCTGCTCTGTCAGTTTTATTGTCCCTTGCCAGTTCTGGAACGAGCTAGTTTTAAGTTATAAATTTGGAGTTTATGTTAAAAATATTTATTTCAAAATTCTAGCAAAAAATAATTGGTGTTGAAAGAAGCCACTGTCACTGCTGGTGATGCTCTTGGCTATTTTTTAACAGTGGAATGTAGAAGAGAGAGCATACCAGACTTGATCCTTAGTTTGTAAGTAACAGATAGCTGTATATGTACCAGTGTGAATTTCTCAGACCACAACCGTTTCTTCATTAGTAGCCAGACTGGTTTCATTGGTTTTATAAGTTGTTTTCACAGATTTGAGTGTAGGGGGGATTCAACACCCTTAAATATCATAAAGGCGAGCAAGAATCTCACCAAGTGCAATTTGGTCTATGAGTGGCAGCGCTCCTGGGACATGACGTAACTTTTACCTGGCCACTTAATTTCTGTTCTGATGGAAGGTCTAGTCTATATAGTAAAAAAACCCCCAACTTGCCACTGAAAAAAACCAAACCCCAAGCTAAAGGGTAGTAGCTGGAGTGATACAAAAAGTACCGACTTCCAAGGGCTTTCAAAGAAAGCATTTGTCACTATACAAATGAATATACACTTGGGGAAAATATAGTGGTTTTGTTATATCAAACTGTGAGAATGCATAGTGGCTTGACTTAATGTTGCCTAATTAACATAATTTATATTTAATAATTAGTGTCTTGCATGTTTAGCTTGATCTGTTGTATCAGTGCGTGTTCTAGACATTGAAGGGTTTCTTTTTTAAAGTCGTTTACTTTGAGAGTACTCTGCGTCAAGGAGTGCTCATGCATAAAGAATTAGTGCTTAGTTTCTAAAGTGGTTCTTAGGAATCACTGTGTATGTGCAAATCTTTCTAAGCAGAAATGAATTTGTTCTTGCATTTTGTTCGTTTTTATATTCTTGAGGATACAATTTAGTAACAAGCTTCTGTGAGTCTGTGTGTGTGTGTGACCTTAGTTAAGGTTCATTCTCCTTGATAAGCCTAGTCCCAAGGGTCTTGTCAAACAGAAGGGGAGGAAGGAGTCTGGTAGAAAGGTGCTGTTTAAAGGGTATCTTTTCTTTCTTTGCAGAAAATGAGCCAGTAATATTAGTGCTTGTTGTGTTGAGCACCAAATACAACCTGTTTTCATTTATTGTCTTTGGTGTGATTTAATACAGCAGAAGCAGATCTGAGGTCCTAAGCAGGGGGAATAAATCAGGATGTGCATCCTTTAGAACACTTTTTCTTAAGTCTGGAAAAACTGTCAATAGTAAATTCAAGCAGAATTGCAGACCAGTAATATACTCTGTAATGCACTCTTCTGTGCTTCCAGCACTTAGGTGCTTTAGTCCCAGGATATCACATATTTCAGAACATTGAATAGCCATAATGGGGTGATAGATTTGTATAATTACAGTTAGTGGCAGAAGCAGAATTTGGAACCTCTTCCTGGGCACTTATAAGGGCTGTGTGTGAGGCAGCTGAATAGAACCAGCTGCTTAAGACTGTGGTAAGTACATCAACTATGCTTTAAAAACACCTCCAGCAGCTTCTGCCTCCCACCACTGCTATTCTGTCAAAAACCACTAATCTGATGATGTAGACAGTGCTTTCCATATTATCTTGTTTCCAACCTGTTTAAATTCAGATATAGCAGTCTTTGCTTTTTGAAACTGGTAGTGGTAGTACTGTGTAGTGTTATAGTGTTGTTGCTTAGTACCAAATGTACTTTTAAATCAAAGTTATCTCTAATATGATGCTTTTTTTGTCGTTTGTCTGTTTACTTGAAGAAAATGAAAGAAAAAAACCCATCCAGACAGAACTACCACAAATGAATACAGCTTAGTGGAACAGCTTTCCAGTATAAGAAAATAATGGATATAGGAAATATGGTTGCGTACTTAATCCTGACATGGGATTTTTCCCCTCACAGGGATGTAAACCTATTCACTACATTTTGTCTTTGGTGCTGAGCACATACTTCCATTCTCAATTGTAAACTATAATAGAACCAGTGATCTTAGCATATGCACATCTGATGGTGGGTTCTCCAGGGCTACCAGGTGAAACTAAAATTTCTAGACTAATTAGGTGCATTTCTAATCATTTTCTTTTGGTTTCTTGTTCTTACATTAGTTTTAAGTCTGGAAGGCAAGCTGTCTTTTAGAGCTAGTAATTGATTTGTGAGGGTTTAGTGAAGTCTGTCTGGAGATTATTCTCGCATTGGAAATTTCTTTATCCACTGAACTTGTACCTAGCACTTGATACAAATGGGTGGGTTTAGTATGAAACGGAAAGGGATGGTATTTTTGCATGTGTGTGTGTTTATGTTGCAGAGGCGTTGGGGGGGGGGGGGTATTGTTCATATTACTATTGTTCCGGTGGGCTTTGACAAAGTAGCAGCTGGTTCTACTAATGAATGTTTAATGTGTCCATTTTTCCTCTCCAGTCTCATATGTGCTGCAGGGAAATGCATTCTAAAGGGGACATTTCATGACAAGTATTTATGAAATTGACAGTGTAGTTCCCGAAGCATATTCTCTGCTTTATTTCCTTGACAGAGCTCTTCCATCATTTCCTTCTCCTGTGGTCAGCCTCATGAAAGATAGGGATGAATAGTCATGGGAATCAAATCGCTTTGAACTTTGGGCAAATTCACATCTGAACAGGAATAGTGTAGTTTTCTGAATACAGGGGAGTTCCCTCTGCCTTCCTTTGTTTGAAGGAGTGTCCACAGGCTTTTAAGGTATTTGCAGAAATCATTTGGTATTCCTCAAAGCTTGCCCCTGTGCACGTCCATGGTAAAACTCTGGCTCTTTCAGGGGAGCCTGGCTAGGTCAATATTTAACATTAGTTATTCATGTTTCTTTTAAAGTCATCCTCTTTAAACTATATAACCTCTACTAATTTAGAGGCTTTCAATTTATGTACTGTGAAGACAGCAGTAACTTACCAACAGTACCTTCTCTCCCAATTTCACTTGTTTGAATCAAAATAACACAAAAGCCCCACTGCAGTAAGCATATAGAGTAAATCACTGCTTTAAACTCTGCAGTAATAAACTTCACAAGTTCACAAAAGTAGGTTAAGAAAGAGGCATGTCAATAAACAATGGCTTTTGACTGTCTTTTTTTCCTGTATTACATTTATGATTTCAAGCTTTTCTCCAGAGGGCCTAGAATTCCTTCTACTTCATTTGTAAGTATACTAAAAATGTTCATTTTAACTGTGTGATTTGGTGAAGATTTGCTGAATATTATGTTACTTTAGTAAGAGGTAGAATATTCAGTGTAACCTGATGCTTATTTCTTCCATTACAAAATCATTCAGTATGTTCTCAACTTTTGTCCTGCTTGCTCTTATGAGTCATGTTATGATAGCACCTATATTTTCTATTGGAAATAAAGTATGTACTGTATTAAGACTTTTTACTTAATATGTAAGAGAAGGCCCTCTCTGAAACTGCCTGCTGATGGGGGGGGTGTGTGTGTGGGGGGGTGCTGTTTCCTTGTTCTCTCTCTCCTGGTTGCCATCAAGAGCTAAGGTTTTATGTATTGTATGCTTATCTTTGGTGAAACCTGTTTTCTACTTCAACCAAGTGTCAATTTGTTTCTCAGCTTGAGGCTTCAAATCAGCAAGGCTCACTTCCAAAGACAGTTCCTGAGCTGGATTTTTATGGGCTGTGAAGGCTTTTGCTCCTTCTTAGGGAAGTCTTTAGGTGGAAGACCTCAAAGGTTTGAGCCAGAGCTTGACTTGCACATACCTAGAGGGCGAAGGAAAGAAAAATATCATGTTCAAATTTACAGTGTAGAATAATATTGGCAATGTACCAAGTCAGTTAGTCAGACACAGATTTACTGGTAATGAGGTGTACTGTGAAGGTGGGGAAGCATTGGAACAGGTTGTGGATGCCCCATCCCTGGCAGTGTTCAAGGCAGAGCTGGACTGGGCTTTGGGCAAGCAGATGTCCCTTACCATGCCTGGGGGTTGGAACCTGATGATCCTTAAGGCCCCTTCCAACCCAAAGCATTCTGTGACACTTCCTGCTGTGGCATATATCTTACAACAAAGCAGTAGGTGAGAGCAATGACACTGCCACCCTTAACTGTCTATTTCTTGGATGTATCTGATGTTCATTTTAACTTTGAAACAGACATTACTGGCTGACAAGCTCCTGAAAAATCCTTCTGAACAATTGCAGGTGACACAAACAATGCATTTTGTTTGAATGAGTGTCCATGGGCTTTTAAGGCATTTGTTCACCTCTAATTGCCTGTAGCCTATCGCAATTCACCCGTTTTAGACTGGCTTGGTAAACCAAAAGAGCTAGAGGATCTGATCTGAAGGATTCTCGTGGAGTTTCTACATAATACAGACATTAGTAGTTTAAACAGCGTTGTCCAGCTCTTAGCATTTGGAACCATTGGCTCTGGGTTTTGTTTCCTTTCCTCCTGTCCTCCTACTGCCTTTTTAAAGGATAAGGTAGCAAACCAGATTATGCTTTTTTAAGTTATGTCACTGATGTGATATACCAACAATACAGATCTTCCATGCCCATTTCTCACTACCTGAAATGAAGAAGTAAGAGGCCATGAGTTTCCATCACTTATAGTAAATCTTCAGGATAAGCAGGGATCTGTTCTGACTTTATGATTGCATGTACAGTCACAAACTATACACACCTGAAATTAGAGTGAGTTATTTAATAACACTCTGTGTGCAAATGTCTCTCATTTGTCATTTTCAGAGCACATACAAACACTACATGTAGCTATAATGATGAGTGGGAATTTTACCTAGCCCTTTATTTTGCAGTGTGGCATGGATTTACCTATTTTATTGATCAATATGCTGAAGCCAAAAGAGGAATAAAGCCCACGCTAGCTCTACTAAAGACAATGGGGAGGGTCTGTACTGCTTTTAGAATGATTTGGATCAGATTATCAGCATTTTGCCTTAGGCTATTTAATAAACAAATTAGACAGGTAGGAGTGGAACAAAGTGTGCATTTTGTAATTGTGTTCTAAATTGTGCTCAAAAATGAAAGCATAGCATGAAATGTGTCTTTTGTTAATGTCCTTTTAGCAGCAACACTATCAGGTGTGTATTTTTTCATGGGGCAAACTATATTTTAGTATTTTCTTTTGGTTTTCTAATGTTGAGGAGATTTGTAAAGACACATGGTCAAGTTCTGTTCTCTGCAGCTGGTAATGAAGTGTATCTGTCAAGGGGGTTGTGTATCATGAATTTTCACTGGTATATCAGACAGCAAAATGTGGCCCTTTTAATGTCAAAAAAGAAACAAGTGCTTTAAATGGATAAAATCTAAGGGCTGTCTGTTTATTAACACTTTTAATGCTGAGCTGTAGATTGGAATGAAGAGGAAATTATTCCTGCTTTCCATATTGCCATAGAGCAGAGAATTAAGAAAAAACTTTACAAGCCCCCAACCATGGTCTTGATTTGTGCCGTTTTTTTTGTCTGCCTGTACTTTACAAGGTGAAGAACTTTGGGTGGTAAAGATGATACTGTGTTTGCTTCTGACAGTCAAAGTGGATTGAGCATTTGATTCCACCTTTAGACTCCAGTGAGGTGCCTAACGCAGCATGACTAGAAGATGGAAAAAGAATCTCTTCAAAAAGGTTCAGAAATCATTTTGATAACTGTGTATTTCTTTGCTTGACTTGACAGTTCTATTTTTTTGTAGTGCCACTGGCTATTGCTGTCTTTGATGCTCCTAGCTCAACATACTGCAGCATGGCGCTTAATACCTTAGAGAATCTGAAATTGGTTTTACTAAGGCAAGGAGGAGGGGTGGGGTGGCAAGAAACAACCAAGGTGGTGGATTTAGTAACAGCTGCAACTAGGTCATTACAAGGGTTTGAGTTTTGGTTCCTGTTGGATACCTGTCGTATTTCAGCTTTAAGCAACAGAAGTCTTGAGAGGTGGTGACACGAAAGCCTCAAGGAAGAACAGGAAAACATGCTAAAGCAGCTTAGGCAGTAGGAAGATATCTAGGCTTCAGAAAGAGAAAAGTGTGATAATCCTTGTATACGTCAATATACTTGTTGAGTGGTGGGTTTTTTTCAAAGCCACATGTAATTATTTCAGATATGCTGTGTGGCTTTTGATGCCACGTGGAGCTCTTTTTCTAATTGTGTGCTGCTCAGTATGTGCGTAATAGTGTGGGAAGTTTTGTATCAGAGCTGCCGGATTATGTCTGTCTCTTTTAAGTATTTGGGAAGTACGTGTAATGTCCTGGATTGTGCAGTGCAGAGGAGCAGAATGGAAAAAAGCACTTTCATCATTACCTTCAGGATCTGTGCCTTCTGAATTGCTTCTTGTAAAGAGAACCAAACCAAACCACCAAAAAACCGGAAAACCAAACCCAGAACTGTGTTGGGTTTACCTGGCGAAGTTTTGGTAGCAGGGGACTCAGGAATGCTTTTGTGAGAAGCTGTTAGAAACTTCCCCTGTGTCTGATAGAGCCAGAGCCAGCCGGCTTCAAGATGGACCTGCCCCTGGCAAAGGATGAGCCCATCAGTGACAGTGGTAGCACCTCTGGGATAATGTATTCTAAATGGGTGTAGAAAAATCCCTTTTCCACAGAAGCTGGGAAAAGGAGTGAGAATGTGTGAGACAAATAGCCCTGCAGGCACCATGATCAGTGAAGAAGGAGGGGGAGATGTGCTCCAGGCTCTGGAACAGAAATTCCTCTGCTGCCCATTGTGCAGCCCATGGTGAGGCAGCTGTGCTCTGCTGCCCATGTAGGTCCATGGAGGATCAGATCCCCACCTGCAGCCCATGGAGGACCCCATGTGGAATACAGGGATGCCCAAAGGAAGCTGTGATCCCATGGGAAGCCCACACTGGAGCAGCTTCTGGCAGGACATGTGTCCATCCGCAGTTTTGACAATAACTGGAATGGGAAAAGTACTGGGAGGTGGGGAGCACTCGCATTCTCTTCATGCAGCACTAGGCTGGTGGGGTATCACTGACGTAATCGGCACAAGATTGCAGTACCAGAGCATTTGATTTTTCTCACTCTCTGAGGAGAGAAATACTGGGTATGTCCAAAGCTTTATAAGGAGCTACTACCGTTTCTGACCTTGCTGTCTCATTTGCATACTGTTTTAAGAGCTCAGGCAGAACTGTTAACAAGGCTTCTGACAGGGTGATGGAGGGAAGAAAATGAAATTCATGCAATAGCTGAGATGAAAAGGCAGAGAGGGAAAGCCTGGGGGGAAGAAGGAAGACGAATATGCCATTTGAGGATGTTAGAGACAAATTGCCCTCTGAGGGAGGTTGTGCTCTATATGTGCTTAGCTGAGTTACTTAAAATTGAGAGCAGCTTGGATATTACAAGCCTTTGTCATGTGATTGCGCATATAGAACATCTGCCCTGCGACACTTGCATCTCCTTTGGGGTCTCTACCACTATGATTTCTTCCTAACTAAGAGAAGCACATGAGAATAATGCAACTGGTTACCACTGCCAAATAACATAAATTTTGAAATCAGCCCATGTCTGCTCTAAGTCATTCTACTTTAATTTAGACCTCATGTACCACACAGAAGATATGGCAACACCTGTTGGTTTAAATGAAGCAGTCTGTTAAGTAGACCTAACTATGGGTCTAAATTCAAGCCTACAAGCTCTGGATTTCTCTACCACATCTATATTTGTACATGTAGAAAAATAAACATATCTATAATCTCTATAGCTTTAAGGTTCTTTACCCCTCTTCCATGGAGGAATATGTACTTGTGATGATGCTAGAAATCAAGATTACATGAACTTGCAGCAGGTGCTTGTTGTGTGGCCTGTCTTGATATATTATCCTTAGACAGCCAAAATCCTGACTATTACAAGTTGAGACTTTAGAAAGTGGTATTCCTATAATTATTCCACATCATTAGATACCTTAAATGCATGTAATAGCCAAACTTTAGGTATCAGGGCATTAAAATTCATGCTGTTATTTATTGCTGTCAGTGTCTACATAAGTGACACAGGATGTGACTGAATAGCTAGCACAAGATAATGAATTCCAAAAAGTTCTAGAATAAAGCTATGGGTGCTTGCCTGGTATTGTATAAGCGATTGTAACATAAGCCAGGAAAGCAGACTTCTCTTTTAGAGTATAACTCTGCTGTGAGAATTAAGAATAGAGAATATATAAACTATATAACAACCCAGGGGCTTAATATTCAGTTTTGCTACGACAGTTTGGTAAGGATGGAGGGGTGATTGGCAGGAATATTCAGCTGTCTTTGCTCTTGTAGAGTTATAACTTTGGAAAATGAAAAACTTTATTCCCTTTGCTGTATTACTTGTGATATTGGCAGTGCTAGGCAAGAGTTGTCTTCGTTTACTCACTTCAAGCACCACTGGAGTATTTCAAGGCAGTGCCTGTGCAATTAGGTAATATTTCTGTGTCCAGTGCTAGAATGCAAGTGAGAACCTGTGAACTTAGAGTGCAGTAAAGGATAGCACCCAACTAGGTGATATGTGAATTAAAAACCCAGTTTGACATTCAGATCAAATGAAATAAGCGGGCAGCGGAATTGTGAAGTTTTTCCTCCAAGACACCCAAGTGAATGAAACCTAATTTGAAAGACCGTTAAAGTAATGATTTCAGGATGGTATTCATCCTTGTAGTCTGTGCAAGGCTTGATAGCAAATCAAACTATGTTTGATTCTAAAGAGGTCTTGAGCTAAGTGTCCTGCCATCAGGAAACTGAGCAAGAAGGCTTCAAGGTATTCAGAGGTGGTGGTTGTCCTGCAGGCTCTGCTGTTAAAAAGGGAAGAAGACATCGCAGTAAGTGAATGCTTTGTAGCCTAGAGGAGGGGGGAAGAGAGAGAAAAGCATGAGAAGAGCCTGATACTGAAGTCTGGGGAGGGGTTGATGCAACCTCTGCTATAGACGTTTGTTTCTAAGATGAATGCCTTAGAAAGCTAGTGGGAACTGACAAGAGGGTGTGTAGAGGAAGGAGAGCTTGCTGGCGTCTTTGGGCAATGTGTCAATCCGCATTCCTCATGGTCTCCCCAGTCCCTTGTCCTGTCACTTCTTTTTAGCCAATATGACAGTTACCCAACTGCTTCAGAAGCGAAATACAGGTAGAGCCAGAGGAAGAAAGGATGATAGTGGCACACTCCTATGTCTGTTCATAGGGCAGAAGACTGTGACAGCCAGTCTCTCAGATGCTCCAAAGAAGCAGGTGTCTTGGGGTGCTTGTAAAGGCTGACTACTAGAAACTTTGAAAAAGCCATGAATATAGATAAATTTAACTTAACATCTTTAACATAAGTTAAAGATTCATTATGAGAAATATCATTTTCTTTATCTAAGTTATTTTCCCCACCCACAGTGGGACAGCTTCTGCTGTTTAAAAATGAAAGCGAGGGCAGCAGGTGAGATTAGAGTGACACCTGACATACATGCCACCTAGTTAATTTTTCACACCTTAAAGTCATGTACATGTTTTGAGTGCTGTATTCATTGAAAGGTCATCATCAGTGAGGCTAGTTTAATAACTGCTTCCCACTAGGTGTGCAGTCCTGTCCCTCCATGCCATTTGTACTCAACATACCTACAGATAACAAGTTATTCAGTGTAACTTGGAGATACTCTCTGTGCTCTGCCTAAAGTGTGAATACTTGGAAATGTCTGTTTGTATAAGGCATGGAGAGTGTTCTGTGAAACACAGATAAAAGGTGCTGAAGATGTAAAGCAAAGTACCTTTTCAATCCTGACTACTATATTGCTTGCCTGGCAATGAAAATGCCTACATTTTTCATCTGGACAAATGTTCTGGAAGTTGTCAGAAGTAATAGAGGAGGCCTTCTTCAGACAACTAAAACAAGCCTCACGTTTTCAGGCCTTCATGGAACTTTAACCTGAAAGGTTAATGCAGACGGGCACAAGCAATCCAGAAGGTTTCTGGAGTGCATTGATGATAACTTCCTAATGCAGCTGGGTGAAGGACCTGACAAAGGGAAGCACTCTGCTGGGCCTGATACTTATGAATGAAGAAGAACTTGCAGGGAATATGAAGGTAGGGCTAACCGTGGCTGCACTGACTATGGGCTGCCAGACTTCACTATCTTGAGTAACGAAGCAAATAGGAATATCACAATTCCTGGACTTCAGAAGAGTAGATTTTGGCCTGTTTAAGAGTCTCCTTGGAAGAATGCTGTGGGATACAGTCCAAGAGAGCTGTTTTGGTTGTTGTTTCCTTCTTAAGGATCACCTCCTCCAAGTTCAAGAACAGTAAAGATGATGGAACCAGACTCTTCTCAGTGGTAGCCTGTGAAAGGCCAAGAGGCAATGGGTGTCAACTGCAACATAGTTAATTCCATTTCCACTTGCTTGTTTCCCAGTTAGTTTAAGTATCCATGCTTGGACGTGTTCTGTGTCTAGTTAGACTTCATCTTGAGCATCTTTGCTTTAGATTGTTCTGCTTTGACCAAGGGGGAAGTCTCGTGAAAATGATACAAAATGTTACGTTTTAACTTGAAATTAGAAATACAACTAAGTGATGGGTTTTCCATAGTTTTATGAATGAATGAGTGTCCAATTCTTTCTGCCAATAGCTGAGTTCTGGTGCCTGACTGTGGGTGGACTGTGAATAGAGGTTGCAGAGTGGCCAGCATTGCAACCACTTTGAAAAAAAGAGATAAAAACTCCCACCCCATCAGAGACATCATGCCTACATCAGGGAGACTTTTAATCTAACTGGTAGCTACAAGGTAGAAATTCTCATTACAGGTTCTTTGAAGATAGCAAGAGAAAAAAAATAGAAATGGTGAAAGCACTGTATAGCACATTGGGCAATAAAATAACTTTTAAAACGTTAAGCACTTGACTTTTTTTTAAATACAGGTATGTTTTGTGCATGTTGTGGAATAAGAACTGTTTGTGACATGCACATGGCAAGCTGATATCAACTGACATGCTGATATTTCAGTCAGCATACTGAAACTAGTAATGCTTCTCTTGGTCTAGTCCCTGGGTGCGTATAGTTTTCCTTCTAGGTGGTAGGAAATGGTTACTTGGGCAGCTAGCCCATACTACCTGGTTTTATGTGCTTGGCCACATGTAGACAGAGACATTTCTGCATCAGTGGGTGTCAGGGGCAGGAAAGGAAGTGGTATTGGAGGCAAACTTCTGTATGAGTCCATGAAAACATTGTATGCATAGTATCAAAATGAGGCTGTGCTCTTGTCTGCTGGACCCCTTTAATTGTGGGACTCTTCTGTGTTTGAGTGTTTGAGCAAGGACCACTGGTTTGTTTGTTTTTTCAAACATTTGGAAATGGTAATATCTGTGTTTTGCAATAGGCTTTAGATATGTGAGAAGATGCACTAAGAAATTTAGGATGCTCGTATATGTTTCCTTCTGATGCAGAATTTCAGCTTCACATGTTCCCCATCTCAAAAATATGATCTCTTACATTCCCTTCCTGTACATCTTCCTAATTTGAAACCTCCTATAGATCTGAGCTAAAAGGGGGGAAATGAACGGTGTATGCCTCATGTCATAGAAGTTCTACGCTTTTCCTCTGTGCCTCTAACACTGTCACCAATACACTGGCTGTAAGCAATTTCGTCCCCAACATTAACTGTTACTGCAAACTTAATTTTCCTTGTTATTGACTCATCTGGCTATTGATTTGATTAATTCTTGCTATATGTTGTTCTGGCAACTCATCAGTTGGAAAGGCAAAACGTGTTCAAGTCTGAGGGGACACCTATCCTTTCCACATCTGGTTTTAAGCAATTACTATGTAGTAGAATGGACTTGTATATTTAGTAACACTGTGTGGAAAATGTGTGGTTGCATACAGTAAATTCCCAGTTATCAAACCCTCAATTTATAAACAGTCTCTGCAGTTCCTTCTTTTGACTGCTGATCATATGAACTCCACATTATACAAATACACTGGATAAACCCAATGTGGTTTGGCAACGAAGCTTCTATTATATTTAAGTTGATTCATAATGTAGCAATAGTCTGGTAATGATACGTACCCGCTTTTCCATAGTGTACTCAAAAAACCATGGATAAAGCATGGCAGCATAAATGCTAAGACTGTTTTGCTTCAAATTACAGTGGTGGGAGAAGAGAATGTGTGTCTTAAGAGCGCACAAAAATGCTTCCTGCTTACTCAGTTACAAAGGACTTTAAGGAGCAGTGTGAATGCCTTTATAGTACTTTCTGTGGTGCTTTCCCTGCCTTTCCTGAAAATATCCTGCAACGTCTTGCTGGGTATGAACAAAGCCATGTGGATCTGACTCTTCCAGCGTATTGCCGCAAGCTATACCCATTTCAAGAAATTGGTAGCATGGTGCTCAGCTCCCACCTATGTCCATTACCTATATTTTGGCATAGTAAAACCATCACCACTTTCCTTTCATTCCAGGTATTGTTTCTTCCCTGCTGGTGTCCTAAATGTGACTCTAATTACAACCCCCTTTGTATCTCCTGCTTTAGAACAGATTATAATGAAAATGTCCTGAGGCTTGTGTCATGTCTGAGGGAGGTACAGCTTGTGATGGAAACCTTTTACTGGGCAGGCTTAGCCTCCTTCTGCTGAGAGGGGTATGACAGCCTAGTTCCTGTTCATTAATCCATAAGAAGGAGATAGAGTTCACTCTTTGTAGCTTTTTTGCCTGCTCATCACCCTCACATGCAAACAGCCTGACTCACAACTGCTTCAGCTCTCTGGTACTTCCTCTGGTACCTGTTGCTGGAGGAATTCCTCTGTGTTTCTTTGGCAGCCAGAAAATGCTCTCATGCCTGCAGTCAGACCTGTCTGTTCTAGAAGACCCTGTAGGCAGCACTATGCTAAACACTCTTATTTCATCTTTAATTATCTTAGGTTAACCTGGCCATGGGATTTATGTACACTGTGTATGGGTATGTGAAGCCTGACCTAAGTCTATAGCAAAGTGAAGATATACCCTGTAAAAATGATTAAGGGGACCTATAGGTATGCTGGGGAGGGACTCTTCATGAGGAACTGTAGTGAGAGGACAAGGGGTAACGGGTTCAAACTTAAACAGGGGAAGTTTAGATTGGATATGAGGAAGAAATTGTTTACTGTAAGGGTGGTGAGGCACTGGAATGGGTTGCCTAGGGAAGCTGTGAATGGTCCATTGCTAGTTGTGTTCAAGGCTGGATTGGACAGAGCCTTGGGTGGCATGGTTTAGTGGGAGGTGTCCCTGCCCCTGGCAGGGGGTTGGAACTGGATGGTCTTCAGGTCCTTTCCAACCCTAACTATTCTATGACTCTGTAATTTACAGGATTCAAGTCTTTGTTTCTGTTTGTGGCAGATGGGATATGGTTTGTTTACCAGTGATGGTACCCTGCTAAGCCACGCTTCCTTTTAAATCAAAGGAGGCTTTCCTGGGCAAAGCTGTAGGGAGTTTCTGTGTGAGGCCCTTTTGCTTTGCTGTGGCTATTCCTCTGCGGTTGGGTGGGATATTCTGTAAGGAAGGGAGGTGTCTCATTCCCTAGTGTCCAACAAGCCTTTCTGGGAAAGAAATGCACCTTTAGGGCATGAGAAGGAAAACAAAAGAGATAGGAAAGGTGAGCCTGTTTCTCACACATATACCCAGCTTAGAGCTGGCATGAGGAGCAGGGAGGCTGGTGGAAGAGCAGGGAGGCTGGTGGAAGAGCAGCAAGGGGCATAAAAATCAGGCCTCAGAGGTTAAAGAAAGACCTTTTTCACAGTCACCAAGACGAATTTGCAGAGTTTGCTGCAGCACAGAAAACCATGCTGGAAAACTGATGCTGGAAAAGGAGTGCGCCACGAAAAAGAATAAAGGATCCTTCCTACCAGCAGGCAAGCATATTTGGTTACCGTGTATCTGTACTGAGATCTCACATATATTTTTATAACTTATTTTGGATATATTCTTCTAATAAAACTTATTTTTAAGGTTCCAAAGCTGTTTTTTGGGATATTTTGATTAATTCAACTTGCAAATGAGGTTCAGGAAGATTCAGCCCAGAGTTCTCACCAATTCTAGCTGTCTTTAAGTAGCTTTACAAAAATTCTTTCCTGAGGACAGTAAAACTTCAAAAGTGTGGGGATTGTTTTAGAATTGATTTAGAATAATAGAAAATAGAATAATAATAATAGATTTCTCTTATCTAAAGCAGAGATACAAAATTCTGTCAGGATTTGCAATTTGAATATTTTAAACCAAAAAACCCCTCTGTAACTTCATTTGCAGCCTGGATTAAATTTCCACAAAAATTTAAATAAATGATTGTGTACTTACTGGAAGTACCATTTTTCTATGGAATGTCACCATTGTCTCACTTAACGAGAAGATCCCACTTTTCTGAAAGTTGTATCAGTTTACTGGATTCATTTTTTCCTGACTGCTAAAGAATTTCCTGCTGATGACAAATTGTCTTTGTATGAAGTGTGAACCAGGGTCCTTCTGACTAGTTGGGCTTACTAAAGTTCCCACACTATTTTTGCAGTAACAGTGGAAGTGTCTTTGTTTGCCAAACTGTTCAGTCCTTAATTCTATTAACATTAGGTATGCTTTGCCTAATGAACCCTTTCTCCTACTTCCCCCATTTCCTCAGTGCATTTTTTTAATGGAGTCTAATATGATTCATTGTCATGCCTAAAGACTTTTTTCTGAAGTAAACCACACAAATTATCTCAGATTCAAATTGTAGCTTCACTGTAAGTCTCCATAGCTGTAACAGTTTGCATCACTTAATCATATGGGGCGTCAAGTTTTCTGGATTTTGGGTAGTTGGAATAGATGGACCTGAGTCTTTTCCTAGCCCTGCAGTTGAGAATGAGCACTTTGGCTTGGATTTAATGTCAAGATTCCTGCTTAATTCAGGAGGGAATAGATTAATACCTGGAAATAACTGTTTGATCTTTGGTTTGTTGAAGTTGTGGTAAAAGAAGTCTCTCATTGCCTTGTGCAGTTACTGTGTGACCTTCAATAAGTCCTTCTGCTTTTTCTGTTTTCAGTAGGTAAAAGATGGTAATGGTTACCAAATCTCTTAGGTTTATTGTAAAAATTAATCTAGTAATAATTTTAAAGCCCTCTAGCTCATCAAAAGGTAGTTCAGACTATTATTTTTCTGCCTCTTATTAATGAATGAAGAGAGGCTTGAACTAATGAATAAGAGGTGAAAATATATATCCCATTATTAGTTCCAAGAAACATCTACCACTTCTAAATCATATAAAGGAAGCACAAATTGTTTGGCAGGGTTTCCAACATTGGCCACGAATGACTCTTATTGAAATTGCTGAATCATTCTGCACAGTGGTTTATGTTCTTTCCAACCCCACATGTTCAGTAAATCAGCCTGTAACTCCAATCTTACTTAAATTAACGAATGAGTTTTATCAGGCCGTTAATTCAGGCTTTTAAAAATTTCATACAGCTGCTATAGATTAGTGTCAAGTATTCAATATGCTTGATCATTTGGCATTGATTTGAAAATTCAAAAGCATCAGCCTGCGCTTTAACAGCACCTCGTTGGTCTGAACCTCCTTTAGCTTAATGGCTTTAATTTGCTTTGACTGATACATGTTCAGTGCAGGAAATTTAAGGACTCAAGTAAAAATGGTGGAAGGCAGCAATGTTTTGGAACAGCTTTAGGAAACAAAGAATGTGGGATAAAAGAAGATAAAGTGGATTTGGGCACAATCCAGCTGGAAGGCAGGAAGATTAAAAGAAACAAGTACATATGATGCTCCCAAAAGCCAGAGGTGGTGTGGATGTCTTGCTGCCGTTTTCACCTTAGGAAATCTCCTAAAGCCTTGATTCTTCTCTTCAGTTCAATAGCAAATCTGATTACTTTGTTGGAGCAAAATCAAGTTTTAACCATTTGAAGCATCCCACAGAGAGGTCAAGGAGCAGTTGTTTCAAAGGGTATGGGAACAATTAATAAGCATGTATAGGCTGTACTTGAAGAACAGAGGGAATATTTCCTCCTTTTTACAGCCCTGACAGAGAAAGAGGGGTGTCTGGAATAGAACTGATAGTAGCTTCTAGGATGTGGAATAGTGAAATCACTTTTCTTAGGAGAACTTTTGGCTTTTTATTTTCTCTATTTGCTTTGATCTTTCTAGTAGGAGTCTGAAATGGACTCCTTTTTTGTACAGGGTTGTCCTTTTACCAGCTGGATAGTTGTCTACATGCAAATCTCACCATAATGTCGTCATTTACTAAGTTTAGTAAATACTTAAAGGTTTGTTTTATGATGCTAACTTTTTTAGTTGAAAGGCATGATATTTCTGGGGATGCATGAACAGAAACTAAAAGGTTTGTTAGTAGCAGAGTTGTCATGTAGTTGAGATGATAATCAGGACAACTGTTGAAGTTGGCATCTCTTCCCTCTTCATCCATTGGCAGAAATTAAATTGGGGAAGTATAATTTTTTGTAAGATATTAATTCATACTGATTGCTGAAGCCTTAGCATATCTTTCTCCTAGGAATAGGTGGCATAATAGTAGTAAAAGTCTGGCCAGTAAATTTGTCTGACTCTAGTTGCCATCTACCCACATCTATTACAATCCAGCTGATTCAAGACTGTGACTGGCAGTCATGAGTATCCTATCACTTGGTCCTGTGTAATCTTCCAAGACAGCAGAAGATGAACTGTTCTAGCAGCAGTTCTTCATGCCTCACTGTTTGATTCAGATTTCTGTCCCGATACCATTTGGAAGTAATTATGTCATTGCTCAGCTATTACTAAATTCCATCAGTAGAATTTTTGCGTTGTTGCCCAGTTTCCTCAGTTGTATGCTCCAGCTTACTGGGCTTCTAGGTGGCAAATATAAAAGTGAATTTTATATAGATGTCCCACTCTGAAAGCATCTGAGAGAGTGATTAGTAATCACTTCTTCCAATAGCATCGTAGAATCATAAAATAGGGTTGGAAAGGACCTTAAGATCATCTCGTTCCCCCCCCTGCCATGGGCAGTGACACCACACACTAGACCATGTCACCCAAGGCTCTGTCCAACCTGGCCTTAAACACTGCCAGGGATGGAGCATTTAATACTTTTCCTCTGTCAGTATTTGTAGATGTTTTCACAAAGGTGAAAATCATGTCTGTGCAGCAAACTGTGCAGTCTCCTGTTGAACCTTTAAGTGTCATTAACTTGGGGTAAGGGGAAGCGTGGTGTTCAAGAAATGCAGTAGCTGTGTGCTGGCTTTTAGAGGGAAAGAAGATTTTTTTTATTAACTGAATGTTGAATGTTCTTGATCTTTCTATGCTTCTAGCTCTAAAGGATACTCTAATCTGTGGTAGGTGTGAGACTCTCAACATAGCAAGGGTGAAGTTTGACTTATAGACTTACATGGACTGGTTTTGAATAGCACTTAGAAGAAACACCATGGCAATAGACTGGCATGTTTTTCATAGCTGAGATCTTTTGAGCTATGGCCTTTAGGTCAAGTCTCTTGCTATTGGGCTTTTAATTGTTGAAATTGTGAGCAGCTTCTCAGGTGACCTGTGATAGGATGCTGTTTCTTGCCTGTTGGAGAGCAAAAGGGGGAGCTGCTTTGTGTTTAGATCTGCAATGCTGATGATTCAATAAGTTCAATCTGCTTCCCAGGGTGAAGTTGGGAGAGTCATAGACCACCTCCCATACTTTGGGCCCTATTATTATTCAAATGTCTATACAGAAAATCTTTATGGATTTTTCTCCCTCAGGAGTCTGAATCCTTTCCCCTCTTACCAGCAGAGTATGAACAAAAACTTCCAAGTGCTGAAGAAAGAAGAAATGTGATTTGTGCTTGGACAGGACTAGACTAGCTTAGAAGCAGCAATGGAAATTGCCTGTTAGGGGAGAAAAGGCCAGTTGCTTGGAGGTAGTATTTCTGTTGTGTACTTAACTAGGAGAAAATTGCTTTTTATCTATTGTGTTTTGTATTCAAGGTACTACAGAATGCTTGCAATAATGAATTTGAACTGCAACACCTATGTAAGCAAATGTTGCTGCAGTTATATATTGGCCAAAAACTTCCATCCTGTCTTGAATAAGTTGAAGGTGTTATAAAACAAAGGTGTTTGGTTCAGGAGTAGAGTGTATTGTCTTGTTCTGTAGTCTTAAACATCTATCTAGAGCCAATGGCTGAATCTGAACCCACAGCAGTCCACCCTTATTTTGTCCTGCATTCTTCCAAAAATGTTAATCATTTAATATGTACTTTTAAGGACAAGTATCCAAAGAAACTAATGCAAAACCGTTGAGAGAATTTTACTGATGTTGGACTACCAGGAAATAGATGATGTAACATTTACTCACATTAATGTTGAGTCAGCCTCAAAACTATTCATGTACTAATGAGGGTTTCCCTAAAATTGTTAGAGGTTTTTCATGTGTCATGGGTATAATAGAGCCTGAGGGTGGGATGGGAAGGAGATAATCAAAACCCCCACAAAAACCAGAAAGCTTGATTCAAGTGATTATGGGCCTTTACATGTAGAGAAAGTAGAGAGATACTTCTGACAGCCAGCTCTTGGCTCCAGTAAAATCATAGCCTTAAGGAAGAGTACCAGAAGAAGGTTTCTATTGTTTTCTTCCCCGCAAGAATGAGGGTGTTAGAAGGTTTGCCCTTACCTCTGACAGTGAGATGATTCCATATTGCAGTCACAGAAAGGCTGTTCCTCAAGGCAGGCACCCTTTCACTGTATGCCTAATGACATTGAGCTTAGGCAAGCTTATCCCCTTGGAGATGCAGGACAAGAGATTGAAACGGTCTTCTTTTCTATACCAACATAGGTAGACACTGATACTATATATTCTTTGGGGGTCTGTCCTTCCTGTGCCTCCTCACTGTACCCTCGTAATGATTTTGCTGACATTATTCAGTGCTGTTGGTCAGGAAAGAAATCTGAGGGGAACTGTTTTCTGTCTGGTGGCTGTGATCCCCTCCCTCCTGGTATCATAGCCCAATGAAGAGTGGGGCCATGGCTTCTCTTACATTTGAGAAGTAAAATGAAATTTTGTCTGTAGTGTGGACTAGCTTGCACTAGTCCTAATCTTGACTATTAGCATGGAAAATACTTCTTCCTGGGCCATTATATTAACAGCTAAATCTCTGTGCATAACCTCAACTGTTACTCTTGAGCACTTCACAGAAATGGATTAGTTAATTACTAACTGCTATTACTGCCAGCTGGTACCTGGTTAAGTCTGGAGTTTATTTTACTGCAGCCTGCTGTGAAATAGCTTTTCTGTTCCATGGTATACAGGTGTTTTCCCTGAATCTCGAAAACTGTTTGGAGGTGTACACACTGGTTGTTCTTAATGGACAGCTCTTTTGTGAACCCGATTTCCCAGATAGCTATTTCCCATCTAATCTGTTACCTACGTGTATTTCCACTGTCTATGAGTTTAGTGCTAGGTTCTGTGCCTGCGTTCTGCAACCTACACATGGCATAATATAGTCACCAGGAGTTGCTTCATACTCTTTTTGCAGAGGTGACACCTGCACGAACATCTCCATTTAATGGCCCCTAACAAGTGAATTCATTCTTGTGGCAGTGAATGCTGAGAATGCCAAGCCTGATTGTTAGCTATGCCTCTAGCACAGAGCAGCTCTGGTTTACTTATTTTGGTAACTATAACGACATCCATGCCTTTCATCTGGATGATATCAGTATGCTAATAAACCTGTATGAATAACACGTTACCCAGTTTAGTGGCCAAATTGATTTGGAAGAGAATAGTTTCAAGTCAACCAAAGCATACTGTTTACCCCAAACTAAAATGTGGGGTTCTTCCCCCCCCTCAATTGCATAATACATATTTCTTCCCATTTTTATTTTATTAGAGATCTTGTTTCAGTTTTTAGAACCCAGCATTTAGATGCGTTGAAGTCTGTCTTCTTTTCTGTTGGAATTTCCTTCTAAATTGTGTGAATTGCTATGGTAAACTTCAAATTGGCAACTTCAAATGACATTTTTACTTATTTCTGTAATATATCAAATATAGTCCTTACTCAGCTTTATTATTCTGTCATGTTGCAAGTGTTCAGACATTCACCATAACAGGCATATTTATGAACTCTTTAGAAATCACTTGGTCCCAATAGAGGCTGCATTCTGCTAAATGGATGCAGTGTAACAGAGGCTCTTCTCAATTTAAGAGCTGTTTTTCACCTTTGTGCTGAGAGAACCTCATAAAAGTACAGTTTGTCATACCACATTCTCCTTTTACCTCAGAGAAGCTTATTCATCCTATTTTTACTTACTGAAATAAATGTTTCATAATGCAGCAGTTGCTAAATGATAACTTCTAGTGATGTAATGCATTTACAATGGCAATTAGAATAGTTATAGAAACACTAAATACATTTAATGCAACAGTTCAGACAAGGGTGGGGGGTGAAGGCAAAATAGGTTTTAGAATGAAGAGATTTGTAGTTTTAATTCTTGTGTGTAGTATGAAAGAGCAGGAACAAGAACTTATTGAAGTATTTCCTGTCTCTGCTTACCCCCATTCATCAACCCTCAAAGCATTAAATTGCTCTCTAGTTTTGAGTAATCAAATTCGTAATATATTACAAAGGGGATACTGTAGAGCTTTAGCTTTAAAAACAAACAAGCAAACAACCAAAAAACCCAACAAACAAAAAGCCGAACCAAACAAGCATATCTTGTCTCCATGGCTTTACAGTTTTGTGTGTATTATGGGGTTCTGTATTGCTATCGGTTTGCTAAATTGTTCATAAATGAACATTTATGAACATTTGGTATATACTGAGTTTCTGATTTATGCAATGTGCCTAGTGGTCAAAAGATTTATGATTCATATCGGTAATCTATGTGTCTGGTGGCACCTGATTTATTAATCAAGAAAATGATTTCCCAGTCAAGCAACTGCTTTGTGAATATGTCTGATTTATAAGTGTAGGAATAATGGATAGTTCATGTGCCTGATTTATAAGTAGCATTACTGTCATACTGATGGTTTGAAACTCAATACTTTATACTTTAGATGTAAATATCTATTTTATTAGTAAAAATGTACTGATTTATATGACTGATGTGTAATTCTTGATTCTAGATTTTAACAGCAGTCATGCTCTGATGTACTTTTTTTCTCAAGCAGGTTATTTTCCAAGGTCCAGCTTTTGTGATCACAGTTTAGTTTATGGATATTTATTTTGCATTCTTCTTGCTTCATGTTTTTACCAAGATGAATTACTTTATTTGTACTTTCTAAGGCACTGCCTTGATGAATGTTGTATATGAATGCTTTTCTATCCCTTCACACCTTCTCATATATACTGGTAATTTCTGACCTCTGTTTTCATCTGGATGCCACTACTAGAGCATCTAGTGCTTTTTCTTAGTAGCTGCATACGAGTTGCCACAGCAAACAAACTAATGAATGGATAGAAACAGTAGCCAAGGTTGATAATACTTCACAAATCTGTTAGAGGCTTGGGAATTTGGGCTATAAACGAAATACTTTGAGATTTTAAGCCTTCAGCTACCTAATTAAATCAAATAGATTTGTTCCATTTGAGATCCAAAGGAAAAGAAGGTACCCCTAAGGTGGATCTCTCTTCTGTTTTCAGTCACCTTTGGTCCTATCTAAAACTGATATTGCAGTATTTAATCATACTATTTTTTCTCTCCATACAGTTTCTCTGTTGAAGACTTATTCAATTTTACTGAAATCTGTATTCCTCAACATATTCTTTTCCACAGAGGAACTCTTGAATCAAGAGCACAAAATCTTGAGCCTTTTATTTATTGCTTTTAACTACAAAGAATACAGGAGGTTTGAGTCCATTTGCTGGTATAGCTTCTGCAAAACTAGTAATTTGGAAGCATACAACCAATACTTCACACAATCAGTTTCTGATTGAGCTATTTGGAAGTAGAAATTCAGTTACTTATTGAAGTGCTTAGTTTTGGTCATCTGTTTTTGTTTCTTGATTTAATGGTTTACTCTTCATAGAGTGTCTATAAGCTGCTGTTAAATAAGTTGTGATTGCAGTCACCATAAACATATGCAGAACAACTCAAGCTTACTAATTTCTGGAGGAGTACTGTAGATGGGTCAGGAAGATGGGGGTGAGGAAGAACTCGTAGCACGAATTATATATGACACAATAGCAGTATTTTGAAGCCCTAACTTAAGTTTAGTGTCCCTTGTTTTGCAAGGCAACTGTCAAGGGAAAAAAAAGATCACTTCATGGATCTAAATAACACAGATTGTTTTCACATTTAAGTGACTGATTGGTTCCATTGTACTACAAATGGTACATGCAGACTTGCAATATGCCATGCAAAAGAAAATCAGAGCTATGAAGCCTTTTTCCAACAGTTAAATCCTTGACTGTTTCAGTAGAAATCCCAGCTAGTACACCAGCTTACTAAGGATTTATGTCACAGTGAAGGTGAGGCATGATCAAGTGAGATTACCATGGAGTAAAGCCAAATGGAAGGAACATAAAACCTTGCAACAGCTGTTAAACATCATACAATCACATCCTGACTACTGATTATATCCCTGTCTATGTATGAGCTTTAGGTTGATGAGTACATTGATGGGGATGAAAAGGAATTCTGGAAGTCCAAAGCAATGAAATAATTAGCCCAAGGCTAGAGATGGTGAGATTGAACCCAAATATCCCAGTCCCATGGTAAACAGAATCTCAGATTTCATGTTCTCCCTTTTCTAGTCTTCAGTCTCTCTATTTGAAACAACATCAACCATAATGAACTGTAAAGGGTTTTGCATGGCAGAAGCTTCGATGAGATCTTACGTTATTCAGAATAAGCTTGAGTAGCTTCAGATCTTATGAAAAGCATCATTTTTATGATCAAATTCATGTTGAAGAGATTCACTAACAGCCCATTAACTCACTGTAAAAGATCTGATAAGGCTTAGATGAGCTATAAAATTGTCTATATTTCTTGCAACATTAGTTATAATCTAAACTTTAATATGCTTACAACTGGTGCTTTTACAACAGAAGGACAATTTTTATGGATTCTACTTCATTTACGCTACCATTTTTTAAGTTATTATGGATTAAATACTGTGTCTTTAATTTACAGTTGGCTGGAAAAATTCTGACACTTCTTGTATAATGAAAATTTGCAGCTGGAGAAAATATTTAGTAATCATTTTCTCTAATTTGGTGCTCTAAAAACTGAAAAGAAATGTATTGGTCTGGCTGAAGCTTCAACAGCTTCACAAATCACTGAAAAGCAGAGTTTGGTACCAAACTGCTCTCCAGCTTAAGAGAGCTTTAGGGCTGTCTGCAGTACGCAGAAAAGACTTTTATTATCTTGACAGTCTTAGCTTCTCTGTTTGGGCTTTCTCTCTGAACTACTGTGTATGTGGTGCATTTTTTTCCTCTCTTTGCCTTGTTCCCAGCTGCACTTTCATGGATACACCAAAGCCCTGTGTAGTCCTTGTTTACTGACTCTGAGTCAGACAGAAGGAGTGCCCAAGTAATGTCAAACTACAGTTTCCAGATCTACCGCTGTAGGTTTGGAGGAGAGAGTTTTGTGTTGCTAGTTCAAAACAAGCGTGTTCTGTTTGATTTCACAAAATTGTTTTAGTCAATTTTGAAATATTGGGGTATCTTTATATGTTTCCAGAAATATGAATTTTCACTTTTATTGCTATTTCACGTTTATGTTCTGGTTAATAAAAAAATCTTACAATTTCTAATGGGACAAAAGCAAGGATTTGCAATGGGTTTTGCCTCTAGCTGTTTCACTAAGTTTTGAGCAAGCACAGGGCATTGGATTCATGCATACAGTTACAGCGATAGTGGCTATGTGGTGAATCTTGAGGGTCTTAAGGGTACCCACCGTAGGTTTTTTTTCAATTCCAGAATTGAAAGGACAACAAATGGGATTCTCAGCCAGCATATACCATTGCTGACTGGAGTCTCCCAACACTTACATCAATTCTTTTTAGTTTCTCTCTTGTTGGCTTTCTCATTCACCTTCTCCATACGCAAATACTTAAATGGTGTTATACAACTGCCCAAGTATTTTTGTTAGTTTCTCACTTTCTATTTCCAAACATTTCTAGAAATATGCACACAGTAATGTGATTACATGTGACTGTCTTGTCTATCTCTTTCCTTAAAAGGGTAGTTATACTTCCCATGATCAGGTTATGAATATAGCCTATGAATTTGTCATGAGTTTCAGGATATTCCTTACAGCTGTAACTCTCGCATTCCACTCTTACTTTTTCTCATAAGCCATTTTTAAGATTGCCTTAATGAGAAACATCACTGGATGACTTGCTCAGTTCTGTGTGTGTCCATATGTGTCTGGTACTCAGGAGGAGAGATCTTTTGGAAATGTCTGTTGTTGGCAAGCCATGAGATCTCTTCCAAGCACAAGGAATCTTACAAATGTGAGTAAGAAGTGAGTGTAATGTTATTTGTATCGTGCATCATGAAGAGATGTACACTCATTTTATGTGAACTTGCTTCCTATGTCAGACAAATGTAGTGACTGTATTATTAACTCTTCCTCTGATGGCTAAATCTTTGTGCTGCTAGGCTCCTATGTTTAGGATCTCTTTTTAAAGTACTGCAGTAAAACTCTTAGTCTTGATCTTTTGGAATATTAAGGTAGGTATTGCAGCATCTGTGGTGAAAGCAGCTACGGTAAAGAGTGAGGGACCACTGGAAAGAAACAGAGCAGGCAGAGTGGCAGCTGGGGCATAATCCCATATGTGTAGATTCTCTCACTGGGAGCTTTCACTTCCTTCCCCCACTTGAGTCAGCAGGTACAGAGATGCCTGAAAGTAAGCCACGAATGCTGGGACAGAGATGATGAACAAAATGTGCTTGAACCTCTAAGGTTCGGTTGCTGTTTAAGGCCAAACACAAACCTCCAAGTTATTTCTGTTTTGCCTAAGCAGCTGTGCTCATTTTTCCTCTATACATTCACTTGTATTTTGAACTCCAAGCTGAGCACATAAGCAGCAGGATGCATTGCATTATTAAACTGTATCAGTTACTTGGATCCAAGCACTGAGCTCTGCAATGGCCACCTAGGAAGTGCGTGTTGCTGAATGAGCATAATGACAGATGGACTTAAAATAACATGTTTTTTGGAGTGCAGTGTTACAATGGGGTATGCAATTCCAAAGTGTTTAATGACAAAGCTGAGTTCCAAACAGTGTTGAAATACTGAATTTTTATAGGCCAATGTGTTGAGCTGCAAAGGAAAGCGCATTTTTAAATATTCCGAAAAGCATTATCTTTAAGAGCTTTCTGGGGAAATTCAGTGACTATAGCAGTTAAACTGCTGGGTTTAGCTGTGAAAGATAAAATCTTACAGCAGTACTTAGCTTTGAAGGAATTTGATGTGCAGGAATGGTACTAATTATTCTCTGATCAGTAATACTCAAGTATTTTACTAGAGAATGTGGTAATAACTAAGGCACAGCTGAAGTTAAGGGTGACAGGTTTCTTATTTAATTAGTTAAGTTTGTGTGCAGGTTTCTTATAATGACTTAAACATGCTGAGCATGCAGGGTGGCAGCAGCGCAAACAAGGAGAGAATAGATCAGCAGTGAGGCAAAATCACATTTACTTTCTGGCTGAGAGCCCCTCCTGTGATGATAATGTCAGAGGCTGGTGGCTTGCTCCTGTTTCTCTTAAAGTCAGTAAGATTTTGTATGGATTTCAGGAAAAAAATCCACAGGACTAGTGAGTAGTCCTTGAAAATGTGGACTGTTGCTGCAGCTGAAGTTGACTTGCAGCTTTGATGTAGGGCTGTGGAAGAGGTTGCTGTGAGGCTTTAGCTTCAGGTGCTTACACCACTCCTCTTCTAGAGACTGTCACGACCACAATATGTTTAGCATAACTCTTACTCCTTAAAAGCACCAATGCGGAGGTTGACCTAAGATGCCAAAGCACAAGATGAAACCATTGAGATGCATGCATATATTCCTTCCTTTTGGTCCTCTAAGGGTGGAAGGATGGGTGAGCTGCTGGGTAAAATAAGGTCATGAAGTGCAACAGCATGACTTACTAGAGCTTATCTGTTAAATCCATCCTTAGTTTCATTTCAGCTAACAACTCCCTGGTGTTCTTCAGAACAGAGTCTGGCCTTAATAATTGACAGTGGGTTGGATGCTAGGCCTGTGAGCTTGAAAAAGATGTTACCTTGGTTTTAAGTATTTCAGTTTATATTTATAGCTTGACTTTTGTTGTTTCTACAGGCAAAGATGCTTTTTTGGTGGTGATGGTGGTTAGAAGATAAAAGGATTGACTTGTTAGCATCATGTGTAGAAAGGGTGTGGGCCTTTTAAAGACTTCAGCTCCATGTTTGAGTGACTTGGTATTATATTGCTATGAATTCACTTTAGATGCCAGTTTCTTGGCTAGGGTAAACTGCCAGGATTTATCTGATTAGAGGTAAGTTATAGCATTTTTTGAGAGCTGAAGGTCCATCTGTGTTGTGTTACATGTGCCAGTCAGCGGAATAAGGATAATGTCCATTTTTCCATCAGATCTATTGGGGTCCAAATATTGTGCCTGATGCTTCTTCTCTTAAAATTGTCCTCGAGACTTGAAGGCAGAAGGCCGGGGCCCCTACCTGAAGAATTTCAAGCAATGTCTATGATGCTGTTAAGCACCAGTGTTCTGGGCAAATTGGCTTTTTCCTCCCTACTTTGTAATATTAAAATCAGTGAAAGTCAAATAGCTGGCTTGCATTATACCTTTTACTATTTGACTAGACTAATGTCTGTAATAAAATTCAGCTTAAAGCATGAGTCATAGTTTGTAGAAGAACAATGAACTTTAGTAACCATTGTAATAAACCTTGCCTTTTTCTTTTTTTGCCTACGGGTGTGCACTTATAGGTTATACTTCTTGTTCCTAGATAGCCAGAAACATGAGCTTGGATAAGCATGTGTAGCTGTTGCAATCCTGAAAAGATGTAAGCATTTGCTCACCTTTAATTGCATAATTGTGTTGAATTTATTTAGATAGCTGCCTTTCATTCATATAAGGAACTGTTCCCTGGAATAAAAATGTGGTTTGTCTGAGGTGGTTTAAGCCCAAAGCAACATTCCAGAATAGTGGAATACCTTCAGCTTTTAGAACAGCAGATTATTTTGACTTCACTGTCTAACCTTTCAAAGCTGGCAACATGGTTTTGTGATTCCCAGTTATACATTTGTGCCTGTGCCAGAAACTGAGAGCAGACGCTCTGCATCACTGAAGCTGGCAGAAAATGGTGAGTGGTTGACCAGTGCCAATATAAAACATCTGTGGGACAAAAACCCACCACTGAAATCTGTGCTTTTGGAGAGTAGTTTGTTTAAACAGGTCATATTTATGTTGGCGAAACCCTCAAGAATGTTCGTCGTCAATTGCACCAACGTAAATGTTAATCATGAAAGCTTCAGGAAACATTTAGAGAGATGACAGTGTTCTGTAAGTAAATTATTAAACATTGCATTACTTTCACATATGAATCCCAATGAGCTTCTGTACTAATGTGCCTAGGAATTGCTTGGCACGGCTTACAGGAAAAATAATTCTTCGTGAGGAGTGATAAGTGTGATCTTGAAATCCAGACTTCTGAAAAGATACTGACTATTTCCTGGCATTTGCTTAAGGGGAAAATGAAGCAAAAATAGTGTTGCTGAAGATGTTTTACAGTAGAGTGAATTGATATAAAGACAGGCGGTTACCACTACTGTAATAATGGAGGAGGATAATGGGTCTGGACCGGAGTGGGGAAGAGGAAAACACCCCAGCATTCTTCATTCCATAGGCCAGATCATAGAGTGCCACTGGGGTGAGGCAATATGCCTTAGAGCCTCCTTGTAAATGCACAGTAGCTGTAAATAAAAGGAGAGCGAGCGAGAGAATTAAAATGTCTGCTGATTAATGCTCAATATTTTACCAGCTCTTCTTTCCAAGAACAAGGTTTAAGACGTGCTTGAGGAATGAGCTGTTTTTTCCAGGAGCAAGCAAGGAGAGAGGGTGTGTTCAAGTTCACCCTTAGTATGTTAAGTGGCGCTGAGGTATGGGAGCAGGGAAGAGATGACATCTGGTACTGATCACAAACTCCCACACAATTTGGTGAATAGATCATGGCTCCATCCTTAATTCCCATTTACTAGGAATCCCCGTTTTTTCTGGAATTGTGTCAACATACAAAATAAATCAGTATTCAAATCAGGTTGCTTTACTTACAATATATTTCTTAAATACAGAAAGTGATAAGCAAAATTGCTAGTAATTTTGCTTTATTTTAAACACAGAAGAAAAAAATAATGAGAAAAACACTGTCCTTATGTAGCCCCTCATCTCTTTGTCACATGCCCAGCTGTCTTAGTAGGTCCAGATCCAGAAGAGAAGTCGAAGCTGGTCATCATTTCCTTATTCTTGCTACATATCGTAGATTTTTCTCTTTCATAATGGCATCTGTGAGGATTAGAGATTAATTGCTCTTTGGAGCCTTGATCACTAGCAAAGTTTTTTGCGCTGTATTCCTGGACAAATCAGGAACAATTGTATCTTAATCCCTGAATATTTCAGAACCAAGGTCTGTAGCTTCAGGGGTTTCACATGCCTTATCACGTTGACAGCTTAATGCTTTAGGGTATAATTGAGCAGGTAGGGATGACTACTGATCTACCTTACATTGCTTGCTAGGAGGTTTTGCTTGTTTCTGACAGTTTATGGCATTATAGGAGAGGGTGTTTAGAAGTTCTGACCCATCTGGAGCTTGAGATCCTGTTGCTGAGGAATTGGTGTATCAGTGCCCTTTTTACCTATTTATTCCCACTCAGCGTTTGTCTAGAACCTTTGCCTCAGCATGCTAGTTGAATTTTTACCGCATTTTACTGGTTGAATTGATTCCTTCTCTTTTTTTCAGACCTGTCTTTCACTTTTTGTCGGGATCATTTTGAATTCTGTTTGTATCCTCCAGCATATTCGCAATCACTCCCAGCTTGATGTACCTGCAAAATTCATCTTACTGCCTTTTTCATCATCCAATTTATTAAGGAAAGCATCAAATAGTCCTGTACTTAGGACAGGCTTTTGTGGATCCTTGTGGCATGTAATCTAAAGATGGTCTCAAAATCATTTCCCGTAATGAAGTGTATATATATGGGCTAATAAACCATTTGAAATTACTTTTCATATTGCTTTGGGAGCTCTAATGTGTGGTTTCCTCATGAATTTTGGGGCATAACATACTACCTTAATAATTTGTTCTTGAGTTTGCTTGTGTTGAGGAAGTTTACTTTGGTTTGCTTTTTCTGAGAACTCAAACAGCTTTAAGGTTATTAGCAAGTCTTTTGGTTTATAGGGCACTGTAAGTGAAGGGGACACTTGAAGACACATGCTGCTATCTGCAACCATGACAATAAAATCAGAAAATCCCCTGATATCTGCAATTATACATTCTGCATTCCAGATGGTAAGAAGAATAGGCTGATTTATGCTCATCTGGTCCCATAGGCTGCTCGTGATAACATTCATGACCGTGCTTTGATGGCATGGATTTGCTCTGACCTCGGAATAGTTGTTTTACACAAGGATCTTACTCTTATCTTAGTAGAGGTCTAGATGTTAATTGCTATTTTTCAGTAAGTTCCTGTATTTGTTATGGATAGAATAGATGCCATTTTTCATTTTCTTACTGTTGTGCTTAGAGAAACTCTCAGGGATATGTTGTCAGGGGCCTCAGAGAAGTGAATATGGAAATAATCCTCTTGCAAAACTTAAGCAAGGAGCCAAGGTGTTGTATGAGGACTGCCAGAAGTCATGCAGATGCTGTAAAGGGAGGCGTAGCATATTCCTCAAGACAGAGGACGTCTCGTCTAGTCAGCCCACCCAGTATCGTGCCATAGAGTTACCAGTTAAGGACTGAAAGCAACGCTGCAAATTTCATCTATTAAAAGTTGGGCTTAGTGCCATGTGACTGCCAGTATCTGGACCCAGGCTGGATGTGTTCAGCCAGTTTGAATGTGTACACTGTGCTTTATTCATGCTTCCGTTTCCAGGGTTAACAACACCCTGGTTGGCGTTTAATCAGCAGAATACACACCTGCCTATACCTTAGACGTGCTGACACTGTTGCATCAGCAGACTTCAGAGTGTTCCTTCTCTTGCTGCTAACATCTCACTTTTTAACTGAAAGCTGATATTTTGGTATATTCAAAAGTTTGGTACCCGAGATGTCTAGATATAAATCTGAAGAGATGCTGGAAAAGTAGAGACTTCGTGATTTACCTTCTAGATATTTTTGAGTATGGTGTCAGAGTGCAGAACAAGCTGTATGAGTGGATTCAGCCGTGTAACAGTATCAGCTTCAACACATATGGAAAATAAATTAGAAGAGGGTTATTCTGCATTTTGTTAAATGGCCTGTAACCCCTGTTAATGAAAATGATGCTGTGCATCTGCAAGTGATGTCCTCATGAAGAAGTGAGGTTTCATTAACCTCACCCAAGCTGGTGGCTCTGCAAGAAGACCCACTTGTATAGGTTTGGATGGGTTGAGAGAAAGATGGGTCACATGCTTTAGGCAAATAGTGAAACTTCTGAGCATATGATGTACTGCAGCTCACAACCCTGTGTTGTGCTCAAGGGCTGGAATATTTTGCACTTCATGGAACACTGTCCTTGGTGGGCAGCGGTATGATGAGTATCAGTTGACTTTATAGGCCCTCTCCTGATGATGAAATTCTCTATTTTCTTTAGAAACTCAAGAGGAGTTAGCTGTCAAACCGGTTACAGGATATCAAGCAAGCAACAGCCTCTTAATGTTCTGTGAATGTCTTTTGTTATAGACCTCTGTTTCTATCACATTTTTGATTAATAACTGCCTTAACAAGTAAGTATTTGATAGCAAGATCTTTCCAACAAGAAACATCTCTGGCAATGAAAAAGCACCTGTACAGGTATAGCACTACCTTCCTGCATTTGAAAAATTATCTCCCTGATGCATTTTTAGCCTGACACTTAGTGAACATAGTTTTCATAGCTGTAGACCATCATGGCTATAAGGGAAATTTAGTACCTCCAATTAGAGAAAATACTGCCTTTCTCTGCAAATCTGTCCTTAGTAATTGAAGAATAATGTGTTAAACCATTATGATCATTAAATATGTGAAGGAGAGGGTACACTTATTTCAGTTTGCCTTTAAAAAAATGGTTCATTAATAATTTAAAACTCTGCTTCAAGGATTTTTAAACACCTAACTAAAGATTAGACTCCTAATTACATGTTAATAATACAGTGGCAAAATGGGAAGGAAGAAGACGCTAGTAATTACTTATTCTCTCTGGCCTTATTTCAGCTCGTCATTTAAACACGTGGTTTAAAGCCTTCAGAAGTTAGAGAAGAAAAGGCTACAGGCACTAAGTAGCGTAAGGATGGCAATGACAGGGAAAATGAAAGGGCAATGTGGAAGTGTTTTTCTGTAGTGGTTGCATGTTAGTAATGTGCGAATGGCAGCAGTTCCATTTCAAGAGAGGTTTTGAATTGGGAATGAAACCAACATTGTAGTGAAATATCTTTTCCAAAGCAAAATACAGTTAAGCATCCTATTCTCTATGAACACAGAGATTTATTTTCAACAGAGCCACAGTAATTCATTTTGAGAGATGATGGGAGAAGGCTCTTTGGTGCGCTGGCTTATTTACATCATAGATATCCATGTGTGTTTTTTGGGAAAGGGGATGGCTTGTGTTCCAAGGGGAGACTTGGTCCTGGGTAAGAGTATGTACTGAATTGTTGAAGATGTGATAGTTGGCAGGTACTCGTGGAATGGACTCTTGTTTTTTAGAAGGTTCCTAAGGCGCTGCTATTTTCTATGAAATAATGGCAGTTTTGCTGTTTCTAATGTTTCTAATGAATGATGTGTGCGCGAAGTACTGGTGGAGGAGTTACTGCTTTGACTCGCTTCTGGTGGCAAAATACTACATTTTAATAGCTTACAAAGAGCAAGAGAAGCTTTTTAGGTGATTCGGACCAATCTGCTAGATTTCATCCAGCATTGCCTACTTTTCTTCTGGCATGAATGCTCAGGTTTCTGCTGTTTTCTTCATTGGGTCCAGATGGTCAGAAGAAAAGTAAAGTATCTGATCAAAGGTAATAGAAAATAAGAGCACACCCTGTTTTAGTTTAAGTCATCCTCTGGTATGCTTGGTTTCATTTACTTAAGTACCACGTCATCTTAGTGATATATGGTAATACAGACCTGTGACATGTCTGTATACTGCTGGTATCTTAGTGGCTTTTAACTGACCAGTTCACCTTATAGTTGCTGAAAAATATTGCCAGCTTTTGCAGGCTTTGTTCTTCACATTGATGAATCTGTGATTGAACCAGGGTTACCATTCTGTCTTCTGGTTCAGAAAATAGCAACTCTCAGGTCCCTACTTTAGGGAAGATCTTTTTTTACCGTTGTTTAGTGAACTTAGATGGATTGAACGTACTTCATCTTATTTCCCAGAAATTCTTTGGCTAGTTTCAGGAAGTTCAATCTTCAGCTGTCTCATGGACTCTTCTCACTGTAGAAGTGCAATGGCAATATAGTCTGTATTGTGCTACAGCATTTGGAGGCTTCTACACTTTTTGATGGGAAAGAGAGAACTTGTCAGTAGATTCTCCATTTGCCTGATTCCTTTTTTAATGTTATGTACTTTGGTCTCCATGGGGTTGCAATTTTTTCCTGGCTCATGAAGTTTGTGAGTGACCCTCTTCCACCCCTGTGGCATGTTCTTCTTTTTTAATGACATTCAAAGCAGAATACCATCACTATGTATAATTCACAAAGGTATTAACAGATGGCTTAAAGCTTTCAGCCATATAGGCAACATTTAATTTCACTGCCATAAAGATAAAGCTGCTCTTGCAATAGAAAGGAATGGTAAGCAAGAAATGGAATAAGTGGAACAGAGAGGAAGGCTTGCTGCTGTTGCCTTGCGGGTGGTGAGTGGTATGGTGAAGCTATAAAGTATTGCTGGAGGGAGAAAAGCTCTTTCACTCAGCATTTTCCATTGCCTCACATACAGACTATTTTTGATGTATGGCAGCCACAAGTTTGGGGTTTTATACAAGTAAAGACCGTAGAAGCATGACTGCATTTCAGTTTTCTACAGTGGTTTATGAACCTGGGCTACTGTCTCGTCCATCAATTCTAGGGCTTATCTTGCTTGTAAATGAAATGAATGCCTCTGTCAGTAGGAATGTTAGGACTAAGGCAATAACTAAAATTGAGATCCTTTTTCTTTGACCATATGCATTGGTTTTCTTCTAGTCCTCCAAAAGATACTGTTGTCAGCTAAGCCTAAGTCGACTTTGTAGACAGTGATATATCCTCACTGACTTTCATGGGTGGAACCTACATCAGCTGTGATGTGTTTTAAGTGGGACTGTAAGCATTGTATCTGAACTATCGGTAATGTAGAGAGATCATCTTGGCCAGCTGTTCTCTATGTGCTGCAGGTCTGAATGAGCATGGCTGTGCAATATGCCACATGCTCCCCTTGAGGACAAAGTATGGTGATAATGCTGTGTGCCTTCCAGTCTTGTTTAAGCAATACTTTGCTCAGTATAGCAGTAAGGCAGTGATTGGGAAGCAATTGCTAAGTAATTCAGGGAGCTGCAAAATAACTGGACTGGGTCCTAAGACTTACTTAGTGAATACACAGCACAACAATTCAAAAGATTTGGAAACAGTCTACGTGGTTAATTGTGATGTCCTGTTTTAAGGTTTTCCTGGTCACAGTAAAGAACATTAGAAACATGCTTTGTTGGGGGAAAGCAAAGGCATGTTATATCTGTATTGAGTTCAGTCAAGTGCTTGCAGATCCTGTATTTTAATACCTTGAACAAAGCGGGAAGTTCCTCTCTGATCATGCCTAGAGAGAGGACCAATGGGGTGAGTTGATTATTGCTGAAGGCAAGTTGTTGTGTTCCTTCAGCTTTCTTCCCTTCCTATTTCAGTTGCCCAGGCTGTGAGCTGAGACCTTCTAACACACTACATGTGCTTTCATAGCAAAAAGGAAGCTCGGCAGAAAAAGAAACAGGCTATGCTGTAATTTGGGGAAATAAATGAAATAACTTTATGGAAAAATATAGAATCATAGAATAGAATCAAGATATCCTTGCACAAAAAAAAGTAGCCTAATGTTATACATGCATTTATCTATACCTTTTTACTGGCCATTCTTTAAAAACAAAGGTTTTGGTCTGCCAACAAGCTGAGGCACATGCTGAATACTTGCCTTTATTGTCATGAAGACCGCAGAAGTAAATTGGAGTCAAAAGGACACAATCTTTCTTGGGATTCAAAGGAGCTTTGACTTTGACTAAAATGACAGAGGGGCCTGGTTGTATTTTTCCCTGGCATTTCTAGAATATTATTTTTTGTACCTCTGCATCTTTGAAAGCGCTGTACAAAGGTAATTATGAATAAAGAAAGAAGCCTTAGAAATGGGGAAGGTAGGATCACAGGAATATACTGATAAGGAATTGCATGCCTGAGGATCTTAATGATTCAGTAGCAGAACTGAGAACTGAGCTCAGGTGTCCTGATTTCCCATCAGGTGCCTTACAGTGCGCCATACTGTAGTAAAACTGTTCAACTCATCTGTGGCTTTGCTAATAGAATGCATAGCTACTTCCCTAGTGGCTGACTTCTTGTAAATGACTGAGGTGAGAAGGAATTCTTACCATGAAGGATTTAAAGATGGACAGAATTATGGAGGGAGATCCAGGTAATGCATGTAACTTGGTTTAGGATTTGGAAATCTGGGGAGGTTTTGTGGGATTTGGAACTGTAGTATGCTTGTATTTGCAGCAGGATTTATGAGCCACTTCAAGAACTCTGTAGAAGTGATATGGGGAATTGTGAGTTGAAACTGAGGACAAACAGCTGCAGAAAGTCTAGAGACTTTCTTGAAAGGCGAATTGGCCTTCCTCTTTCTAGTCTCAGCATTAGAATTGGAAATAGAGACACAGACAACCCATTTTCAATTAGTTCCATTTATTTATATGTCTCTGATCATCCTTTAATAAGTATTTATGTCTTCAGGATTCTATGATCTCATCAAAAAAGCTAAGCGATTAATAGTAGCAGATATTACTGCAGGTCTATAGTTTCTGTAGTGAAACCAGATTCATAGCATAGTGCTGTCTTCTTCATCCTGTATTAGTTGTGCAATGTGGTATTGAGCCTACTAAATCTCTGAATAGAGCACTCCTGAAAAGAGAAGCTAGCCGGTGTCATACAGCAGGCTGTATAGGCAGATCATGGTTGAAAAAGCAGCTTGAACAATATGTGTGTGCTGGAACAGCCAACAGGCTACTCTTGAGAGAAACTGGCTGGAATGGAAGCCCTTCTAGTGGCCAGTGCTGCCCAAGCCCAAGGACAGCTGAAATGAATGTCATTGATATACTGAGAGGATATATATGAAAATGGATGAAATGGAAGCTATTAGAAAGGTAGGAGGACACTTGGGGAAAAAAAGCCAAACAGAAAACCAAGCTCTGTTACCTCCTCAATCAGAAGATGGAATTATCTGTCACTGACATGTCCTAGAACTTTTCTTTAAACTTAAGCTGCTGCTCCACAGTTTTCTTGACTATTTAGGATTTCAGAGAAGAGCCGGTGGATCAAGTGAGTGTACCACACAGGCTCTCTCAGAGCCTTGTCTTCCTCTTGGGATGCTGCTTTCCTGAGCTGTTTCATGGACTCGTTTTCCACTATTGCGTGTTGGTTTATCACCATATGCCACATGCACCGATGGAATGTCACACACGTGCTACATCACGGCTAACAGAAACAGAGCTTTACTCTCTCCTTTTGTCTGCCACCTGAGACTGAAAGAGCTGCTCAGTACGCATTACTTTAATTTGTAGTCAAGGATGGGATCGTTACCGCAGAATTTGGCATCTAATAACAATCAAGTTACTTAGTGTGTGGAATTCTTATAGCAACTGGCTTCTTTGAGCACAGTATCAACAGGCTTTAACCATGGGTCCTAAATCACATTAAAAGTAGTTAGGCACTCACTTTCTGTTTTCCAGGCGAAGAGCTTCTTATGCGCTAGAAGTTTGTCTTGGCTTTCCGTTTTTACCCACGATCTCCATGTAGCATCCTCAACATGTTGACAATCAAGTTAGACTTGGCTGTCCCCTTACTTGATGCATCAAGCTGTTAACCCCTCTCCATATTCATTTTCTGTCAGGATTATGTCACTCCAATGAGAATGGCCCAGACCACAAGTGCTTAAAACGTTATTCCTGATGAAATGATGCAATTCACTGAATGTACAGTGTACATGCTACCAGGTGTTGGATACAAAAATGTCAAGTTGAGCATACAGACTTGTTTTGCCTAGCTGGCAGTGTAGACATAACTTGCCTCTGAGCTGTAGTGGGAGACATTCACTGTAAACTCCTGCTTGCATTGTGGTGATGACAAATGCAAGGCAGCCTCATTTTCAGCAGGTTTGAGTTGTGTTTTTCCATCTTATTTGAACAAATAAAGCATGTTTAGAGTTGTTTTAAGAAGCAAGGCAACTTAGAGAAGAAAACCCCTAAAAAGGTGCACTGACTTCAGTTCATACAGCAAAATTTGAGACATTTCTTTTTCCATTTATGTCTCTCTCCTGTTTCTGAAATAACTTAAGCCCTCCCTTCCCCAAAAAACCCAAAACCAAAACACCCCAAAAACAAGTCTGTCTTGGGCATTGAAGAGCAGGGCCTTTGCACTCTTAATGAATATGTCCTTGTGGAAGCTACCAATGCCTCTGCTGAAGGCTAGTTAGTAGGCATTGTTAAGCACCATTTAGCTGTGCGAAGCAGAAATATTTTCATGTCTGAAGGTTTTTGTGGTGGCTTGCATGAAGCCTCAGGTCTCCAAACTGTTGTTACAATCCGGGACTCTCTTTCATCTTCTTTCAGATAGTGATATTCCAGTCCACACGGGAGCTGGAGACAAAGGTTTCCTCCATTCCCCAGCATTCAAAAACTAAAAAGAAATTAAGAATGTCGAAGGCATGACTTGTTGCCATGTATTATTTTTTGGTTTTCTTGGGAAAAACACCTACTCTCAGATCCCCCCAGGGTTATGTCAGTTGTTTGAAAATAAGCTGTTTCCAAAGCTGACTGCTCTGAGAACAGGCAGTTTGCTTGTAGGGTAGGGAAAGAATATACCCGCTGCCTCCTTAATGTCATGACGTACACGTGACTTTGGATGATAGTCCTCTGAAAGCCCTGGCTGAGTTCAGTGGGACAAAGGTTGCCTGCAAAACCTTTCTTTAGGCTTCAGGCTCTTAAAATGAAAACACTGAGATCTCCTGTTGTTGTTGAGCAGGGAGACCAGCCTCTTGTGCCTCAGGCAAAGGTAGTAAGTCTGTGCAGGAAAGCCAGGGATAAGGGCTGCACTGTGTAAAGTTAAAGCACTGTGAAGTTAATTTCTGCCCTGCAGAGCCCCCATTCATAAAGACTGCAAGACCCCACAGGGGTTAGTACAGAGCTCTAAGTGCAGGAGGGATGGGATCATCTTTGCATAAATTAGTATCATAGTGATCTTAATTTATACAAGGGAGACACTGATCTAAGCAGTGCCAACAGGCCGTAATCAGTGTCAGAGTGGCTGTAGGTGTGACTCTGGTTCATCTGTGGCAGGGTGCAGACACATCAACTGCTCTGCCTGTGCAAAACCATAGGAAGAAAAATAGTGATTCCTGCTGTCTCAGACTCCCTTTTCTTCCTTCCTCCCCCACTTCCTTTTCCTTCTCTTTTCCTCCTCTTGCAGATGCAGTCGGCTGACACTTTTTTCCACTTGAACCGAAAGGCTTAGGGCAGAAAACTGATTCCCTTAGAGATGGAAAGTTCCTGTTGATGTGTGTCTGAGGGAGGGGTCAAGGCCAACTGATGCATCAGGCAATGGAGTTTTAGTTCATTATTAAGCTTTCTTGCCTGTCACTTCAGGCAGAGCAACCATCCAGGCAGGCATCTTCCTGGAGGCATCAGACTCCATAAGGGCTCTTGCTCCAATGACCTAAACTAGCCCTGCCCATTAGGTTCGTGAAATTGCAGAAAAAGCAGGCAAATTAAATGGTTCCTTATGTCCTTTCCACATGCCCAGATTTCAGAGGGACTTCGGTGTGGCTGAGAACTTTCAACTGCTCCAGACATTTCATTCTTCCATTTCTCTGCTACCCTTTGTTCTGCCTGACCACAATCCGTGTTTCCGGGTGTTTGGGGGAGAGAGCTTTTCAAGCAGACGCTTAAATCCTTCTGCTTAGTTGGAGAGGGGCCCAATAAAGCACTAAGTCAGACAGAGGTATGGCCTGAAGTCCAGTTTCTGGCATATGTATACATATATTCTTGCTATAATAACTTCTGTGGGCTGGCTCTTCTGAGAGGCTCTGGGGAAGTAGTTGCTTGCCCAGCACTTAATGCAAAGGATTCTGATTTCAGTACCAAGGTGTTGCCATAGTAATACAGAGGAAAAAATTCCTTCCTTTCTTTCAGGGGTGGAGAGAAGGAATGAAGGACAGGTAGATGCTGAGGCATGTGGCCAGGCAGGAAAACCAAGTGTAATGGCTTGTGAGGAAGGGATTTAAAAAGAAAATAACAAAAAACAATCAAAATGAGATGCACTTGAAAATGTTCACTGCAGAACTGCCTTCTGCTAAAATCTAGTGTCAGGCAGTGTTGCATTCAAGAGAAAGCTTAAGTCAGTGCTGGGTGTTAGTGCTTCACTACCTGTTGGCTAGAGGATGGCCAGGGCAGGGTATCCTTCTTACGGGTTTGTTGCCTGCTTAGTCTAATTCACTTGCAACAAGCTTAGGCAGTAAAACCCCACTGCTCCTCCCTTCAACAAGGAAGCCTTTTTTTGCTCTTTTTTTTATAGTTTTTATTTTTATTTTATTTATTAACTGGAAGCTGAATTTATCAACCTGAAAATAAACCACTAATCAAGTTCTCCTTGCAGTTTGCAGGTTCTGGTAACCATTTCCTCCCTCTTATTGGCTTCATGGCTCCCATTCCCCATCCTCCTTCAAACACCTATAAAAACTGTTGATAGAGGAGGTAAGAATTGATTTGAGCCCACTCGTGTAGAAAGTCAAATTTTCCCATTTTGATTTTTCTCCTGCTTTGGCCAAGTAGTGGAAAATTGCTTTTTGCTCATAGCAAAGACTCAGAACTACACTGCTCTTTTTAGTTTTTAAAGTTTTATGAGTTCATGCTCATTGAAGGAGCCAGTGCTGTTAGCTATTTTGTTGCTGTAACTTTTATTTGTAGGTTTTACTTCAAAGCTTTATACTTGTAGGCTTGAGGGATTCCTCCAGTCAGGAGCATTTGAATTGAATTGCCTCATAGACTTGATAGATAATTTAACTTTTGGGTGTCTGTCCTATGGATAGGGATTTCCTGTGTCCTCCGAAAGGAATATTGTGTGATCTTTCTGCGCTACTTTTGGGTAGTCTTCCTACCGCTGCGTTTAAACACTGGTCTGAAGCAAGAGGGGTTCTCCAAATCTGAGCTGAAACAGTTTGACTATTTTCTCAGTTGTTTTCATGGGGAATTTAAATCTTGGGTCCTAAGAATTGTAAGAGTTTTTGCATCATGAGGTCTTGGTCAAACCAATGACTTATCTAGTCTATGCATACAACTTGCTGACTCTATAGGCATCTTGTGCCACTGCATTTCAAGGTGGGATTTCTCACAATTTCTTCTCCTGTTATAATGTTGCTTTGAGGGGTTAAATACCTACACCACTGCCCCAGAAGGGGGGCTGTATTTCCATTGTGCCTTGAAAATGCAACAACAGGACATAGGATAAACTCAGAACTTTTGATACATTTGGGTTGGTGGGTTGAATGTGAGATGTGTGCCTATGAAGAGAGCCCTGTGGAAGCACAGAGGCTCGAGGAGTAGGTGTATAGAGAACACAGGACAAAATAAACTTAGATGCTGTGATGAAGGGTACAAACACAAAGTACAAGCAGATCACAGAGTCCTCTGGGGACTAACCTGAAAGAAAAAGAAGGGGACAATTACTGCTTAAACTGAATGAGTTCTCAGTTCAATGATATTTCGACAGGTGTCTGGTTGTATTATGGGGTACAGATACAAAGCAATTTCTTCCAGGGCTGAGAGATAATTTTTGCCACTTAGCACTCTATTGAAGAACCCACATGAACTTTTGTACATACGTTTTTTGTCTCCATTTTCTCGAAGGAAATTTCATATGACATGGAGGTCACACTAAGAGGGGTTCAGCTAAAAGGGTGTTTCAAGAGTATGACCCAGGGATGACTTCATCCCCACCAGTCTGTAAGGTTTTATGGGGAAAAAAAAAGATTTACATTAAAAAAAAAAAGGGAGGAAACCAATATAAATTACTAATTGCCATGTATGTTGGCAGCTTGAGTATAGGCACAATAATAAGAAGAATTAATAGAGCATTTTTAGAGTTATAGATGAGCTACATTTTTAAGGTAAGAGTATTTTGGTTTGCTGTATATATGAAGGTATGTAATACCTGGCATGGGGGTAATGAAAACGCCCTTAGGTGCATCAGTTAGGCACTTTGAGAAAATAAAGCATGTACTTTAAATCTGATCCCTTTAAATTTAGATGCTGTTATAAAGGCTTGGAAATGGAGAGCAGCACCACACTTGAAAAAGTCATTCAAAAGGATTTTTAAGAGAAGTTTAGTAAATAAACAAGAATTGGAACTGGCATCTACCTTTGTTCTGGGGACAGGGTACCTTATTTGTTTTTCCCCAGCTTTTTCACCTTTGTATAAATTACCACACCTCCCAGCAATCATTAGAAGATAGAGACGTACTCTCTTGGACCTCTGTCAGCTATCTTAGATAAAAAAGAATGTAAGCATATGGTTTTATGATCCTTGGTTTTCTGTGAGAACAAAATACTGCTGTACATTTGTATGTACATACGAAAGGTGAGTAGGTGGATGTTGCCGATTTGTGGATTTTTTTCTACCCAGCAGCAAGCATGAGAAGAGGAACAGTGCTATGGACAGACTTTGCATGCAAATCTTAGTTCCGTAGCTCAGTCCACACATCTGTGTTACATGTGACGTCTACTTTTCAGGAAGGTCTGAGCCGTCTGAGAAACCAGATATGGAAATGAACTGAGCACCTGCATTTGTAAGCTCAAAAGTCCAAACTTCCTTCATTTTACTGCAAAGGAAATTTGTAGTCTTGATGAGTTGTTGGATATGTTTATAAAAAGCAGAGCTTATTTTGTGATGTACAGGATCAAAACGAACGTTATGACCTAAATTAATTGAAGTTGTGGGAGTTTAGTCTTGAGCATTGTAGAAACATAAACACTGACTATGATTTTAAATTTCTCTGTCAGGATTCATAATCTCCGTTCTGATGGGCTAATTGAGGCTTATAGGAAGCTCATCTTTAATGACTGGTTGATTAAGTTCACCATCCATCTCTTTAACATAAAGATGCAAATGTAGAACCCTGCACACTGCTTTGGAAGGTGGGAGCTCTGTCTGGGGAAGCACAGAAAGCCCCACCATGCTGTTGTAATTGAAGACAAATGGGGTGTACACAGATTGTGAGTCTGGCTGGGAGTGTTCCTGAGTGTTCTCATTTGTGAGCTCTAATATGACCATCCCCAAACTCATGAGACATTTTACAGGACCAACCTTTGTGTGTCCCCTCTTGTCTGCTGTAAGCAGTGATGTCACCTAGACTTAAATACTGTGCACCAATGTAAGTGAGGCTCTAGAGGTGCATTTTCATGTATGTTTTGAAGTTGTTTTGAAATCAGCCGGCCTTGTTGTATGTCTTTTATACACATGGGACCTGTAGGTAATTAACTCGCTGTAAAAAGACAGTTGTTATGGAAAAGCTGGAGGGCACATTCCTCCCTCAGGCTAGGTCTGGCATGGGGTCTGCTGAAGTTGCATCAGGCTATCATGTAATTCATTTTTAATGTACTTAATATGTTGCTTTGGGGTCATGTTATTGCTAGGAACTCTGAGATGATTTATGTCGTGCCTGTGTAATTTCCACACACAAACTTGTTGTAGACACATTATGATGTTATGGTCATTGCTGAGAAAGAGGGTGTCCCCTCATAAAGCAGTGCTTCTCTCAGGCTTCCTGTGCTGAGTGATGAATTACAGGAACACAGAAGAATTTAGTATTATCTTCAAATAGTTAATATAGGTTTTCCCTTCAAAGCCATCTCCTGAAATGTCAGACACTAAAACTCGCCTTATTGACAGGAGTGCTGCCAATTTTCCTGAACCCTAGGGCCCTCAGGCACTGTGAATGACAACGGGGTATGAATGATAAAACCAGATGGGTTGAACACATGGGGAGGAGCTCAGCCTGAGAGTGAAGCACCGCCTAGAACACAACTCTAGATTCAGTGACTCATGTCTCACTTACAGGATGGTCTGTGATCCCAGAGCACCAAGTGTTGCTGGCAGATGCTGCCCTGGAGATACCTCCCCTCATTTATTTCAGCATTAGACTTTAAAAAAGTCAAAAGCGAAACGAACCCAAAAAACTCACCCCTGTCAAAATGAAAGGAAACATCCCCAAAACGTCTTGTGGGTGTTTAAGGAAAATAAAAGTGTCTTGGGAATTAGGAATTTGCAAGAAGCATTTAACAAAGAGTATGGAGGTGAACACAGCAGGTCCTGATAAAGACATTCTTGAATCAGGAAAGCCTCAGTGACCAAATAGGAAGACTCTTAATCAAAGTGCTGCACTGAAAGGACTTTAGATGAGTTTGGAGCAACAGGGAACTTGTGTTTAAGTTTACATCAGAACTGAATTTGCATGAAAAAATGAGAATAGACCAAGCTCTGCTACCCTAATTGCATGTCCAGTCACTGAGTTTGTCAGAAACGTTCTTGCCCTTCCTTCTCTGCTGGTTCCTCTTTTTTTGTCTTTTGACTAAAAGAGAAAGGTCCTCAATGGCAGCAGGCAGCCAGCTGCCCTTTCTCAGTTTGCGTTCTTTTGCTGTATTATGAATAATTGTAACCAGATCAGAAACAGTGATAATGTCTTCCTGGAACATCCTGAGGGTTAACAAACAAACACTGTGGTCTGCTAAGAGATTCCTATGAATGCAAGGACTTGGGGATGGCTTTCCTTGGAAAAGAAACATCATGAGGGAAGTGGCTTGTGCATGATTCTCATTGCATTAAAGGCCATTATAAAATATCTGGAAGTAGCCTCTTTTGAGTTGCGTTTTGAGAGTTTGTCTCCCCCATCTGTAGCAAAGCCCATTCAGTTGGGCAGTTATGACAGGAAGGATGCATAGGAGTCTTTGAGCAATAAGTGTTCAATGTTAGCATCTGCGTTTTTTAAGCATCACTCTGACACTTGATCTCTGAAAGAAATACTGGTTTTACAAGGATCTAGAGCCATAATGCCCTGAGAATTCTATTTTTCAGTTTCAACAAGCACACACACAAATCCAAGAGCCCCAACATCCGTAGTTCAAAGTTTTTACGTGTCAGGAGGGCAAGGAAGTGGCCAGAAAGTACTTTTAGAGTTGACAAACCCCAGGAGATAAGTACATTATTCCTATTATGTTTTTCTGTCAGACTTTCCTGATAATAGTTCTCAGTGTACAGACAAGAGCAGGGTCGGTGCATGGTAATGTTTCTGTGGAGTAGTGGTGCCTGTGATGTATTGGCTTCAACCCTGCTTTATTAAATTTCTTCTCCAGAGTCAGATCCTCAGATGGTGAAGATAATTGTAGCCTTGGCGGAGCATCTGCCCCTTGTTATGTTTCTTTTTTTTAAGTCACAAAAGAAAATCGAAGCTCGTTTGACGCAACCGCATGTGTGTTCCTTGATAGGAATTACTGACTTGCGCGCTCTTCTCCTTTCACTTTTCCCCTTTGTACAACTGATACGGTATTTGACAATTTGCAGCCGTACTTGACTAGATAAGAGTCAAGCATGGCCCAGTCTGGGTGCAGAACCATGTACATATGAAAAGGATTGTTGCTCAGAAAGATACCAATCTAAGCATCACCAAGGAAGCAATGAAGGATGATACTACTATAACTAATTAGCAGTGTAGAACTATTTCAGCAAGTTGCCGCTGTACTACTCCACCTGGCTATAGATTTATCACATTAGTGTCACAGAAATGCTCAGTGAATAAAACACAGATGTAGAAGAAGACTAACTTAGTTCTTGCTAAAGGTTTTAGGTGAGACTTGCATCATGGATATAGATATGCCATCCGCATCAGGATAGATGATTTTCTTCTCTGACTAGCTGAAATAATGGCATTTGTTTGGGCCAAGGTAGTAGTAGTTAGCATTCCATGGTCCGGTTTGAAAGTGTTACATGATGATAGAAAAGTGCCAGTGCATGTATGTGGCAGATGAAGGGCTCAGGCCTGGCCCACTGAAGGTAATGGTGGGTTCTCAAGGACACTGATGAGAAAGGATGTTCAATGATTTGATGAGCCACGGGCTGAGAAGTCTGAACTAGAGCCTAGGTCGCTTCACTCTCCTCCACCCCGTGCTTCCTATCAGGAGAGGCTGCTTGTCACCAGGGACCCAGACCCCAGATGTCTCGGTTGAGATGTGTGTAGCAGGCGAGTTTTTAAACAGGTCAGGCACTGTGACCTAGACTGTTGTTTAGCTGTGCTTCAGTGTGATCAAAAAGATGAGTAGGAGGGGATGCAGCTAATGTGCTGGGTGACCTTCACTGGGTGACTTAATGTTGTTGTGTCTCCATTTCCTGTAATGTGAAATGAAGATTGCTGTACACATCTCTAAGACTGCTGTTTAAGTTTCTGGATATGATCCATTATTTAAATGTAGATGATAACTGTAAATGTTTCTGACTTTCTGAGATGGCGTGTCAGATTTACGCTACACATCTAGACTGGAGAAAGGCAGTCAAAGCACGCGTAGTGAAATGGTACCCCTGTTCTGATGCAAAGTAAGAAACTTCGGTATTGACAGAACATTTAAATCTTCTACTCTCAGAACTGATTGAACACTTATTTTTAACTGCATGCTTTAGACAACAAAATTAGTTTTTGCAGTTTTGTGTATAGTGAATTTCAATGAGTTTATTCACACTATTGGGAGTGGAAAATACATACAAAGGTATCTCAGTTTCTCCTTCAGCATAGGGCGAGTTTCAAAATGACTGGGCTAAGGATGATTAAATCTTTCTTGACCCTCACCTGCTGCCCCCAAGTATGTTTTGATTAAATTGTCAGTTTTCCTTATGAGTTTTTTCCTGTGAAGCACGTCATTAGGGTGGGTAGTGCTGTAGGAAAGGGAAAGATCTTGGTCAGCGATGCAGTACAGGTATGAACTCCAAACTTGAGCATATCTTGGTTTATTTCAATTTTTCCAATTCCATTTACCACTCTAGAAGCAGATGGTGTATTTCGGAAGCCAGTAACAGAGCAGGCAGTATCATGGAGGAGAGATGTATGAAATGAAGTGCAGGATTATGGGACCCCAGCTGTCTTGAATAGATTATTGGCTTTGAAAACTCTGAAAACGGGTGGCTTTTTAAGTGCCTGGCTTTAGCAGAACAGTATGTATTCAGTCGTACTGGCTGCTCTTGTATTATGTTAGAGTATTGCTTGGGGTGTATTTTCAAGATGAAATACTGCCCGTAGCTCCCCTACTTTTCTTCTTCACAGCTTTTGTCTAATTCTGCATAAATTTATGCAAACTGGAATTCTACCTCTGGATCTGAGCCCTGTGGTGCTGGGTGCTGCGCTTTCAACAAAAGCTATGCGTATGAGAGCTTGCAATCTAAGTAACTATTGTAGGTGGATCTCCATTTTCTGCAGCCTTGTGTAGTTGTTCATGTTTGCATGGAGAAGATACAAAATTTAGCCAAATAACAATTAATGAGAAAATCTAATGTTTTAGTGAGCCTTTCCCCAGTTTCATGTAAATAATAAGGGAACATGCAGGGCATTCGGGGGGCAGTGTTTCACATTCAAAGTGTAGGGTGAGATTTTAGTTTCGCAGCATGCTCACAGCACAGGAAACAAGAAATGCGAGGATGCAATCATACCATGTTATTCTGCTATTCAGTTACTTAGTGCCTTTGCAGCCTTACTGCTGCAGGCTGTGATTTTTGTCAGCTGTTAAACTGAATTTAACTTCATCTGTTTTGGATGACAGGTCACCCAGGGGACAGTAACGAGCCCCTTGGTAGGAAATGTTCTTTTCTCTCAGGACAGACTCAGCTTGGTGACAGTAGTGACAAAATGCTGTTTAACACAAGTCATGGGGTCTGAAGTGGGGGATGAGCTGTATGTGACTCACAGTGCTCTGAGTGCATGAGGCTCGCCCCTGCCTGACAGAGGAGAGCATCTGGGACTCTTGCCAGTTGGTATTCCCAAGAGCCTTCAGGGAATCCTACAGGGAGCCCAAACCATATCTGCACTATATGCTTTCCATTTCTCCCAGGACCGTTATGGTAGAGGTGGGGCTGTCTGCTACAGGGACAATTCCACCCCAGTTTAGCATTGGCTTTTCTGTCACCCCCTGTAAAGGAATTGTGCTCATGTGCAGAGTCCAGATACTTCCCAGTTAATCATTCACCTCCAGCAGAACCACAGGTGATGAAAGGAGTTCTGTGCATGGATTTTCCCATTAAGTAAATCCCCCTTATCTAAAAGCTTCACTTGAATAGTGTGGTGCTGACTGCCCTTTGAGAAACAGTTCTGTGCCTTTGAAGCATTGAGGCCTGAAGTTCAAGTGTAAATGAAGCAAAGGCGAAGTTGTGGAGGTGGAAGCAGTGTTTTCCGCTTTTAAAATAATGAGGATAGACAGGGTGGCTCTTTACTGGCTATTTGCCGTTGGAGTACTCCATATGCTATTCTGTTTTTCAGGGTAAATATCAATCAGAAAACATTTTTCAGGATCTAACCTTGTATAAATAGCCAGTGTATGATGGAGAGGTCCCTTAGGTAGTATTAGGTTGCATGCTCCTGTTCTTCCAGTATGTACACAGTTTTTGTCAGGGTAAAGTTGTTTAACTTGTGTTACCAGGTGTCCTGTTTTTTCTTAACACAGCTTTGTCCCAGACCCTTTCTTCAGAGCATAAAGCACAGCCGTCAGGATTTATTTTCATCAGGGTTGGCCTCATTTACGTGAAGGAATAGTCCATGGGGTACTCCATTGTACAAAATTCTCACAGTGTCCTAATAAATTCATCCCTAACTTAGTTTTGTGTGGTTAAAAAGAATCAGAATATAAATGGGAAAAAAATAAACATTGGTCATTCCTTCCTAATGTACTGTGAGCATATTCATTATTGCTGCAGGTTGTGTTTGCCACTCATGCTCTGGTAGAAGCATCCATTAACTGTAAGACCTGCAAGCTCGTTTTCAGGAATTAACATTAAACTTGGTCTTGTGCACTCTGTAGCAATGTTATACTTAACAGCACATTTTTCCTTAGGCTATGGGGTTTGTCTACTATCCTGTGCATTTCTACCTTATGTATAGCCTTCTTCATAGATCAGATAGAAGTGGATGTCTAAGGCAGTAAAAGTGAAAAGGCCAAGCCAAATGTTGGATATGGCCTGTGTTGCGGACATGCACTTACCCTGTGCATGGACTTTATAAATATATGTTTGAGAGGCATGAAATAGATTTGAGAAGAAGAAAAACAATGTACTATTATCCATGTTCTTTATGAACACACAGAATAACAAAAATACAATGCAGTTTCTAATGTGGTCTCCACGTTTGCCTTCTGGCCGGAGGTCAACTGCTGGGTTGCAGGGTTGGTCAGCTTAGATGACAGATGAAATCCATATGCTTACCAAAAGGGTGGAAAGGGGAAAGCGCAACTACTTAGTTTCCTAAGCAGTGAGGATGCGGAAAATGTTTCCAACTCTGTCACTGACTTAGGGTAGACTCTTAGTGGAGTTATAAGGTTAATGCTTCAAAGAAGGACCATTCGTTTTGAAGTTCTTAACATCTGAGACCAAGATCTGGTCTTTTTTGCTTTGAAGTGCTGTGAACTTTTAAAAGTGTTATTTGAGCTAAGATACCCAAGCACCTGGTATTTCACTTACGGAGAGATTGGCAGTTGGAATACCCTTAATCCCCAAGGTTTCCAAAATTAGTAGGCATTCTTGAGAATGTTGCCTCTACCTTCTGTGGATCTGGTTTTCATCCTGAACAGTGGACATTGTCATGCCTTACAGTTTACAGAGGTACTGGAGTGTATGATTAGTGTACAGGAATACTTCATGATCCCTGAATGTCGGACTTGCCAGAGGAAACAAGCAAAACGTGTACAAAACCAAAACCACCAAACCAGGTTTTGTTTACGCTATCAAAAACTTCGGTGAGTTGGTTCTTCAGAGACTGCCCCAGTCTCCACTCCCGCAAATCATCATGGGACTGCTTTTTTCAGGGGAGCTGTGTGTGTTGGTGGAGCTTAGACCAGGTCACTGCCGCAGCTCATCCTCATTGTCATGTGGAGATGAACTGCGAGTTAGGGCTTCACAGAGTTACATTGTGAACAGCATGTCCTTGCTCTGCCCTGACACTGAGTGTGGCTTGAAGTCACTCAAATGCTGGGCCAATCCCATGAGCTCCTGTTCCCTGCATGCTTGGTGGAAGCTATTTCCTGTTGGTGGGTCATAATGTGCTCCAGTTGTGGTATCACAGGTGTTGGTATCCCAACTCCAGAGCTGGAGACATGGTAATTATCTTAGCGTTGTTTTCCAGTCTGTTTCAATGGAATTTCTCCCATTTGCAATACCAGCAGTGAATGTTTTATACAGAAATGTATTAGTAACAAAAATGCTTTATATTTGCTTACAGTCCTTAAAAAAAATCTGATTCCTTTACTTGTAACTTTAAGCATAGTCTTGAGTACCTGAGTAGCTGCCAGTTTGTCAAACTAGTGGCATAAGCCACAGAGCGTACGAGTCAAAAGAAAGATGTCCAGTCAGACTCTGGTTTTACACTGGAACAACATTGCTGGGTTTACTAATCTCTTACACAATACCAGCATTTGTAAGATCAAAATCAGGCCTACTTTTCCATCTGAAGTTTATTTTCCCCAGGATAATGCCTGTGGCTGGAATCTGACGTGCAAAAGGAGGGTGTTTGTGTGAACGTAAACGCAAACACAACTGCAGAAATGGAAGGGACGGAAAGACCAGTGTTACATTTAGCAAATGCTTGCGTCTGTTAAGGTGTCAGTATTCATGCAAGTTGTGACTACTTTCTGCTTCACTTTTTTTTGAAGCTATAGTGGAAACAAGTGGTGTCTTGAGTCATTGCACTGTTTGTCACCATCAGATCAAAAGGTGCAGAATAAGGTTTGTGTTTTCACAGAGGAGATGGATGCTGACACACAGCTGTCCTTTCCTCCTCCTGAGCACGTTGGGACTGAAAGTTTTGCAGATTGCAAGTGTGGCCCTGGTTTAGGAATAAGAAATGAAACTTGTATTGTCTTGAGTGTTTTGGTGTTTGCTCTAAAGAAATCATCAGCCTTTGCTGTTTACTTTTTCTCCTGCAGGAAAGGAGGGGGGTTAGGGTAATCATCCGTGCATCTGTTTGCAATCCTACCCTTAAATGTCTGAAGGTAAACAAGCCCTACAGTCCCCCCAAAAGCTGTGTTTGGTGGCACTCTGAAATAAGGGACAATGTACACTTCAGAATCAGTCAAGAAATTGTACAGATGAGGAAAAAACTAGTGATGGTGTTTGGTGCTTTAAAATAAAAAGATGTATTTTTGACATCTGCACAACCTAAAAATGCTTATTTTTAACAGGCCACAACAGTGCTATTTAAATTCCCCTTTGTAATCCACCTCTTCTTTCATCCCTTGTTCTGATCCTTCAGAAGATTGAGTTGGATGTGAGAAACGACTGAGAGTTTGGTGCTGATATGAAAGGTTAAAGAAGGTTACCTCAGAAACAGGGTGTGTGCTTAGGGTTTTTTTGCACACAAGGTAAAATTAGGTTAAAGCATGACAAATCTTTGGCCAGGCAACCCAATGAGCTGTGGTGTATACATGGCATCAGTTAAGGTTTCTACCATCAGGTCTGTATGGAAATATCCATAGCTAAGGGTGAATGGTAGACATGGCTTGAGAACACACTAGATGCATATCTGTGACCCTAGAACTATTGCTAACCTACAGTGTTGCTATTATGATTTATGTAGTGACAGCAACAGCAGAGACCTGTGATGCAGTGGGTGTATGTGTATGTGTTTGTCTGTGGCCCCCTTTGAATTTCCAGTGATTTAATTCCATTTCCTCTGGTGCCTAGAGGTGTTTACACAGCCATAAGGACAGCTGGTATTAAGACCTGAGGTGGGCAGCTGTAGCACATGAATAGATACTTGTTAGCATGTATTTATGTATGTGCATATTCATAAAATAAACACAATGTTGTGCTCATAATTAAATTAGAGAGATATTCAGTGTTAAGATTCTGGCGATGTCCATTTGTAGGCATGGAAAAGCTTGTTTTCTCACATCTATTCATCTCCTTTTCCTTCAGTTTTCTCTCTTTTAGTCCCTTTGAAGCTTCCTAGTACAGGAGAATCCAAATCTGAAGCATGAAAAGCATTGCCTGGCTGGAATGGTCATAGCATTTTTACTTATGGTTATTTTTGTTTGAGTGGAAAAACTGCTCACAGAGTAGCATTGGTATCACGAGCTGATTTTGTGTCTGTGGGTGGGGATCCCTGTCCAAACCATGTCAACTGCAAGGTCTCTTAATTCTTCTGTGTTATGATGCTTAGAGATACAGTGGTCTCTTGTAGAGAACAGATACTCCCATCCTCTCCAAAGACAGAAGCTGTTTTAGTTGAAGAAAGCAGTAAGAGGCCCATGTGAAGTTGGGCAGAACTTTAAACTCTGGAGGGGAGGGAAGGTCCTTAAGGTGTCTTTACAAACTCCTGAATTTTGTTAGTGTTTTGGACTTCTTGTTCGTATAATCTTTTCTCTCTTGCTCAGGACAGTTTCTTCCCTCTGTAGCTGTTGAGCTGCGCACAAGGTCAGATGATTACTCAGAACTTCCTGGAAAGCCTCTTGTTTGCTTTAGACAGAAGCACTCAGGAAGTTCCTCAGCTCTTCCAGCAGAGCTGTACTGGCCAGCAGCCTTCCGAGCCTCCAACTGTGCTCACTGCATTTTTTGCAGGACAGACTAAAGCCATTTTTAGTCCAGCACTGAACCCAGAGTATGTAGCATTGTTCTGTATGTTTAAAATGCTGAGACTGTTTTTGAGCTCTTCCACACCTCAGCTACTAAAAAAGCATCTCCACACTCAATGGGAATGTGTTCGCCACCAATCCTGGCATTGTCAGACTAGCATGTTCCAGCTCCACACACAAATTTGATGCCTGTGCAGTCCATCTTCCCGTTCTGCCCACAGGCTTTCAGTCTCAGTTGCTGAGGCTTCATGCCACTTCAGGCACTTTCTCCGAGGTGCAGACTCAAACAACTAGACATATATGTTAAAGAACATAAAACAAGAGGAAAAAGCCCCAACCAAACACAAACTCAAATGGCTTGGCACGTGGATTCTTTCTAGCCTCACAGACTCTGGTGGCACATTTCAAAGCACTTGAATCTATACAATTAGGCCGAATGTTTCCTGTGATGTTGTGTGATGGAGCAATCGTTTTAATATATTTACCTCTTGATGTTATAGGCTGCTTTTGCAGACCTCTGAGAGCAGAAGCGTGCTATACAAGTAAGGGAGCAGTGAGAGACTGTTGTGTTGTAGTGTGTGTGTGTAATTCTGCCACAGCCATCACGCGCTGGTATTGACAGCTCCTTCCTGCCTTTGCACCTCTAAGTCCTCCACACCTACATGGTGAGATTTTTGTGGGAGGGAGGCTTACAAGCTGTTGAATTCAGCTGTTGCTTTAGAAGTGATAATGTGTAAACAAGGCCAGCCACTACCTATGTGTAAGTGCTACTGATGTGCCTAAATTAGTTTAGAGACTATTGGTGCTGGAGAGCACTTGTAAGACTGTCTTTAATCAATGTAAGTTCTGTTGGCATCTTAGCTTCAGCCACCATTAATTATATGACACTAAAAATTGATTATGAGGGCTCCACAGAAGGGCCCTGAGCTGTCTTGGTTTCTATGAGCTCATCAAATATTGCTGTAGACTAAATAATTTTGCAAAGAGCTCTTTAGTTTGCAGCCTGTGTCTGCAGTCCTTCTCCTGGGAAGAAAGTGGGAGGGGAGCAAGCTGGTGATGCTGGGACCTGTGCTCAGCAGGACTTGGAGGTGAGATGGACTCCGAGCTCTTACCTTTCTTGCAGCCCTGAACCTCAGCTGGGGCCTTATGCATGTTAAGGTGCAGGGTGAGCCTCCAAATGGACTCTAATGATATCTCTGAGAAAAACAAAATGAAATGAAACCACAAAACCTCCCAACATCCTGAAGTACCCATGCCTCTGCTCAGGAACCTTTTCTCTTCAACCAGGTCAATCTCACTGTTGAAGAACCTCTGGTGGAACATAATCCAGATGCTTTGGGGCTGGATTGTTCTCTAACTACTGAGGTTTTGTACAGCTGCTCTTGGACAATCATTCACACGTGTTCAGATATGGCACTGATTTGTTTGGGGTCTTTTCTTCCACAGAAAGGGTGGTGCTGAGAGAAGGCAAAGCAAGTAAAAATAACTTTGTGTTCAGCTGGGTGGCTTCAGTTCACCTGGTACTGGAACAGTGAGGTTTGCTTCTGTTTGTCCTCTGGGCATGCCAAGAAAGCCTGCATTGCAACAGGTGGGACTAAGTAGAATGCAAGTGCAGTTTGTCATTCCTGTTGTTTTGTTTTACAGGAATCTGGGAAACTTGGTTTTGCAGGTGGTTGCTGCTAATTCTACATCCCCATCTTTTCTCTTTGAAAGCAGATCTTGATGTTTTGTTCCTAAGTGTCAAGAAATACTGAGTTAGATCGAAACTATAGTTTGCTACCTCTGCCTTAGTCACGGCTGAAGTGACAAAGGCTGGTAGCACTAAGTGTGCTCTGGTCTTTAGACCTCAAAGGACATCAAAACCAGGTCATACCTCATGTAGAGCTTACCTGGCTCACTGCATTTGTGAAGGCAAATTCAGACTGTACTTGGCAGGTGACTTTAATATCAAACCTGTAGGTTTTAGACTGTAGTGCTATTTAAGCAAGATAATCGGGACTGATTGTTGCAGCAAATAAAATTTCTACATATCATCTGTCTTTATGAAACGTTGGTGCCAAATTATAGTAATTTATAGCTATTTCAAAACTGAATCCAAGCCCCACAAATATGTTCATGAAGCTTATGAAAACTGTTGCCAGTTAACACTTTATTTGCTTGAAGGAGAAAAAACAAGCTCATTTCAATCTGTTAGCGCAAATTTTATAACATTCTTTTTGTTGGACAAGTTCTAAATCTTTCTTATTATAACTTTGTTTCATTTTTATGCATGGGAGAGCATAAGATCTTTCTCTAGTTCAGCTTTTTAGCTTTAAGGCATCTGAAATTGAGAGATTATTATTATTTTGGATCTCTAATCAGAAACTGGTCAGATATTAACATTCAAAGCATGACAGCAACTCTGTAGTAACAAAAAAAATGATGGTCAGACCACGCAAGAAAACTGTGCTAAGATTGCATCCTTGAGGAAAATACACTGTGCTTGTGGATGCTTATGCTTCACTGTCATGCTTCTCTTTCTTGCATTCGTGATGTCTAAGAGCTCAGAAGTCAGTTATGTACAGGCACTCACAAGCTTTGCTCTGTCTTTGTTATGATTGCCAATAATATCTGGTTTTGAAGAGGGTGTGCATGCATGTGCAAAATAGGAGAGGAGGAAGTTGCTGAGTGTTACATTTAGCAGGACAGGATAAAGTCTGCCAACTTGTTTCGCTTGGACCAGTTCACAGTCAGATACCGTATACTAATATGGATTGGATTCAAAACAGCAGACCAGAGCTGAAGTGATTTCCTTTCCTTTACTAGTTCCCTTAATTCTTTCAACTCTTGGATTCTCTCTTTCCTAGACTTAATTAGATTTGTCACGTAATGTGTTTGTGGCTGAATGAATATGTATGAAGTAGACACTACTTGTTTAGCAACTGAGCAATTGGTTATGAAAATTGTCTGTTGAAAACATTTTCTAGGTAGGCAGCTCTGCTTAAAAGTCATGGGTTTTTTGCTTTTCCCTCTCTACTACCAGCCCCCTTCTGACTTAATTCTCAGTAAGTGATCCTGCTAGTTGGAATCTGCTGAGTTGGCAAGAAACAATTTGTTTATTGTACCTGTGAATAGGTAAGGGTGGATTGTTTGTTCAGTAAACCTCGTGGTCACCCGCACGCAAGTTTAGTTGCCCAACAAACACTAGGCTGAGTCTCTTGCTTACCTGGAGGTATGTTTAATATGTTTTGAAATCGTTTAGCATGTTGTCTTAGGCACAAGTTCTTTCCCCAAGCAGGCTGTGAGTATTTCTGCAAATAACAGAAGCTCACTGTTTCCATGAGTAGTAACCAGTCATCTTCAAGTTCCTGGAAAAAGTGAGATGGGAATAAAGGAGGCCAGAATAAATTACATCTGGGAATGCATGAGTCTGTCTGTGGATATTATTTTCCTGTTGTTCTGCTATTCTTAGAATTTCACGTAGTCTTATGTTACAGGACAAACTCAGTGAGACAGAAGGACAGTGGTAAATACGTAGCAGCTTTGGTGATGGAAGCATGATCTTCTTTAGTTTGGGTTTCAAGTGATTTATTTGGCTTATATTTGAACTATCATTTAATTTGATCCTTTAGAAGACTAAAGTCACGGAAGAGGAGATGCTGAATGCTTCACTTGTAATGAATAGGCTAAAGCTTGCCAGAAAGTCTTGGAGATCAGCAGTTCAGTAGTAATACTGACAGCCATGTGCTTTGTAATCTTTCCTAGGCAGTACCTCAGTCTAGAGTGAAAAGAATTCGTTATAATGTATCTCAAAGAATGGCAGTTGAAGTTTTGCTTTTCCAATAGGGACTGTAGTAGTATTTCCTTAATAGCAATTCACCTCAGGAGACTTCTTTTTGTAGATTTGAACTTTGGGCTTGTGAAACTTGCTATATCAATAACCTTCAGGGTAAGCACAAAATAGCATTTCTCTTCCTGTTCTTTTCTGTTTCTGGTGGAGGAGTCTGCCAGTAATCCAAAAAGGTAGTTAAGACCCAGTGGCTCAGCTAACACGTACCATTTGTGATGCGTGTGTCACGTCTCTGAGCACTAGACTGAATTATTTCGTACTCACTATGAAAACACTCTGTCAGAAAGAGCTTATTTGCATTACCACGTCAGGGCTGAACTGTTTGGTTAAAGAGGACAAGGTTTTGTATGCTGTATTTAAAATTAGGAGTGTGTCACTTCTTAGAAAGGGGAGTGCTTGCTCCTGATATGCCTGCAAAAGTTGCAAAAATCCTCAGCATTGAACCTTATTCAGAGGGCAGGAGGGCAGATACATGCATAATTCTAACAGTTAAGCTCACTTTCCTTCCAGGTTTGCATTTTTTGTGCTTCATTCTTTCAGATGAAGTGCAGGGACAAGATTTTTCGAAGCCATGGATGAGGTGCAAGGGATGGACTATGCTGTCCTTTTTCTGTGTGAAGCAGAGGACTGGAAATCTAGCAGTTGCTTAATACTCCCTATAATGAAGATTTACTGCTTCCTCTAATTATTCAGCTATATCTTCATTTTTGTCCTGTGAATCTCCAGATCTCATGGAAATGTATCTGAGGGCAGTTCTTCTTGGACTCTTCTGGCACAGATATTATGCTGTCAAAGAGCCGATTTCATTAGTAGGGGGAAAGAGCAGATCTGAATTTACTGCGTGGGCTTTTTAACAGAGACCTGCCAGCCTACTCTTTTGCAGCTACAACATTTGATTCATTCTGTCGTTCAGTGGATCTGCCTCATCCTTGCTATGTTTGACATTAACAGTTCATTTGAATTCGCCCAGAAAAGGGGGAGAGGGAACTAAAATGGATTTTATTTCTAAATTAAAACACAACTTTGAGGCAGAACAAGTCATTGCCAAGATGCAGCAGCCAGTACTGCTTGCACTGCTAAGGAGAGTAAGCAGCAGGACCATGGATATCATCAAGGTAAAGAAAGAGAGATGCAGGGTCCTGTTGCCCTTGCCAGGGGTTTTAGCACTGCTGAGTTGTAGTCATTGGGTATGACAAGAGAAACTGAGAAGAAAGGCACCGAGCTCAACTTGCGTCCTTGCAGTGAAGCCACCTCTCGGCCGGAGGTGCTGGTGTATGCTCTCCTGGGTTGCTGTTCTGACACCACAGGTGCTACTGTTTCTGGAGCAAATAGGGATATTAATGTAATTTAATGATTTGTTTATAGATCCTAAGAATAAGGAGTGCCATCCTTAGAGGAAGCATAACCTGGCAGTAAGCCAATGTGCCTTAAAGAATGAAGTCTTCCAGAGGGTTGGGCAGTGTCCCAAGAAGCATCAGTAATTTTGTGTAATGTATGATACCAACACTACCACCTACAGGAGTTCAGCCAAAGGGATGCAGCACTTCACAAAATGTAAACTAGAACAGAAGTCAAAGCTTTTTATAGTCCAACCTTCTTCAATATCCAGCATTTTGGGGTTAATCCTTAGTTATGTCAGGGCCTGTTAGGACACCATTTTTGCCTCATGAATCCAAACACTGCCATGGGGAGCCATACTCTGAAAAAGTCATCTGTTATTGCATTGTAACCCACTGTGCCAGAAATTTCTACTCTGTTCTTCTTCAGGTTTTAAGTGTGATATAAATCAAAACCTCACAGACATCCATCGGTCAGAGGCTCATCTATGTCAAGATTAGGCTTAGGGTAAAGTGCACGTTACTTTTTTTGGATTACGTACATGTATGTAACAGTACTAGTATTTTAGCCTGTGTAGTAGTTGTATTACTTGCACAGATGTTGCACATATCTCATTGCTTTTTAGTAAGCTGTTGTTAAGCCAGCACAAACAGAAATGTCTGAAAATAGATGAGTGGGTTTAACAGAAAATATGTCATCACTTGTGGTATCTTTCAGTTGTCCTGGACTTTGAGGGTTTCTGTTTCCAGTCACCCACTATGACTGCTTACACTATTTCAGATTATTTACCCAAGGAAAGGAAATGGTGAAGCTGTAGCTTTACAACGTGTTTACGCTGCATGAACAGCAAGTTAAATTTCCTCACTTCATCACTTTCTTGTTGGTCATTTGCAAGCTGAGGGAGATAATCCATAAACAGCAGACAAGTACCAATTTGCATCTTTTAAAGAAAAGAGTGCTAAACGTTCTTGTCCTGGACAGTAATACACTTAAGACTGTGTTCAAGCTCAGTGGATTTCAGTGAAGCTTAGCTAGAGAAAAGTGATATGCATATCTAAAAGCCGGAGTTGCTTAGCATGCTGCGGAACCCTCTTTTCAATAAAATGCACCAAAATGGCAATCCCCATCAAAATTATCAGCAAGAAATAAATGTTTTGAGAGTTGCTGTGGTGGCTTCTATTATGTGTTGCCTCGTTCTAATTAGCATTTTAATTTTCTCTGCTGGCTAGCAACAGCTCAAGTTCCTGGCATGATACCTATGAGATTTGCTCTAAATGCGCTGTGTTTCTGTATTTGTTTGCCCCAAACTTGCTGTCAGTTTCATTCGTGTTTCTACAAGAAAATTCCAGGGTCAGTCCATCGGTAGCGTCATTCCTGGAGGGAGTTGTGTCATATCTGCAAACCTGACTTGCAAGCATTTGGCCTAAGTAGGAGAACACGTAGGACAGGGTTCCTGGTTAGCATGGTGACTGTGGGGTGGAGAGGGCAACCCTAGGAGCTTTACTTGCTGAGTGACTGGTGTAGTAGGTGGCTGTACTTCCCAGGTGGCTGGGGGCATTTCAGTGTGAGCACTGCTCAGAAATAACATTCTCCGTTCAGTAAAAGGAAGTTCAGGTCATGCATAGAAACAGGGCAAGAAGGCAATCGATGTGAATACTTAATCCACCGCTTCACAGCTTTGTTTTCTTTAGCTCTTCTAGGCTAACAGTGCTGCTTTCAGGTGTTGTCTTCTAGGTAAGGAGGTAAAATCATGACAACTTCTTATCAGCAAGTGAGCTGCGGAAGGAGGCAGTAAAAATCTGCTTGTGGAGAAGTTGGGCAACAGGACCCAGGGCTGTGCTGAGATACATAAGCAAAACCCATCAGAAAATGTTAAAATAGAGAAGTAAAACTGACTTACTGAGCATTGTTCAGCAATGCTTCCTGTCAGCTCTGAGAAGAGCCTTGATACTAAGTGGTTTAATACAAGGTTACTGATGGCCATCATATCTATCAAGGAGTCTTGTATAGCTGCAGTTGGCTGCAGAATGTTGTATAAGCCTGCTTTCATGCTGTGCATAAAACTAATGCTGCGACATACCTGAAGCGCTCTCGAGGGGCTCTCTTGTGAGCTCCAAGCATTAGCATTTAGGAACCTTGTCTTAATTAGAATTTCAGACAGGAGCAGACAAAAAAAACCCAAACCACCGAACCAAAACCACCCAAACCCAACCCCACAACCAAAAATTAAAGGCGTGAAAGAGAAAAAAACCAAAAGTGAAACAATTGTGTCTGCAAAGTCAGACATCCGTAAGGTCACAGTTCTTGGTTCTTCCCCAGTGTCCCTTGGGTGTTTAGCGCTAATATTGTCACAAACTTTTCTATATTGAATGTTGTGAACTTATTATGACACTTCAGATCAACAGTGCCGGTGTTAATTTATCTGCCTTTGGTGTTGGAGGTTAAGCTTCAGGTTGACACATTACTTTAGAATATGGACTGAAAAGTTTTGGTATGAAAAAGATAAAAATCAATATGTTTACTCAAAATAATTAAAACTGAGCAGTAGAATAATAACTACAACCTTGAAAACTTATCGTGGCTGTTCTCTGAATATTATATATCTCCTCCTCTGCTTTTCCCATGCTAGACAAAGTTTGGCTTTTTAGGCAGGGGGATAACTAACTCCTGCTCTTGGGCCTTTGGCCAAACAGTGTGTTGTGAGTCTGAAATACCCACATGCAGGCATCATGCACTGTGTGATGTTAATGAAGTATTTTCTCTGTCTTATTTTTGAGAGGACTTGGCTGGAGCAAGTTTTTGTATTTGCGTTTTACCAAGTTTGCAGAGCACACAGGAATCTTTGCCTTTGTGTCCATGATTACAGAAATAGCATGTTTTGCTTTGGGGAAGGCAGCTGACACATTCTGCTTCTGGTCAGCTGTTAGCAGAAGCAGGGCTGAGAAAGCTTTTTGTTTTCTTTGTGTATTACCATAATGGTGGCAGGTGAAGGTGTGGGATAGCAGCCCTATGCATGCTTCATCTTTTCATTGATAAAAAGGACTGAAATACAGTTGTCAGTCATTCTCCAGCTAGCTCTGTTTAGTTTGTAAGAATGAGTTAATCAAATACAGGGTTTCATTGATGTCTCTAAAACTGGCTTTAAAATCAAGTATCAAACCACCACCCTTCCTCTACATGTTGTGTGCTCTTTAGTCTATTTGCAAATGTAAATGCACTCTATTTATTACACTGACCTCTAAACTTACATTAAGCTTTGTAGATGGGCCCTTACAAAGTTTAATTTTCTTTCTGTTCTAATGAAAAACTTATCTATTGGCCAACCTTAATGCCCCAGTATGATTTTGCTGGTGAATCTCAGCAACCAGGCAGGGACTTCACAAGGACTCAGAACAGATCTGGCAGTCTGTCTGCCTGAGGGAAGGCCAGTGCCACTCATAAGACCCATTACACTGAAGTAATCCTAAATGTCAGTGTTGTTTTTTCTTCTACCACTTTGTTTTCAGGCTTAAGCAATGCCAGGGCTTTGAGTTGGCTTCCTAATGATGGACAAAATCATTAAGGGAGAGTCTGAGTGATACTTCTATTTTTTTCTCATATAAATACTAAGGAAGTGCTCCTAGAAGAAATGTGGTCACAAAAAATGCAGGCGCTTTCTCAGAAACATGAGCTCTAAGTTGTTCATAGAGAACAAGTGTGGTTCAAGAACTGACTGTGAACTGTGAATGTAGAGGGTAACATAACTCTTGCACAACTTCACCACCAGGACTCACTGTTTCTGAATGAAGTTTGCATAATATAGGTGAAATGCAAAGTATCAACTTTTCCTAAGTTTTCCCACCAGGAACACTTTCCATACCACCAGTTGGTAAGTAATGTGAGACATGACCTGTTGAGCACAGGGTAAGACCTTGTCATGCATCATCAACTCAGAGGAAGCAGTCTGTGTACGTGCCCTGATTCTCAACAGCCATCAGTAAGTGAATGAGAGTTGGGCCACTCTGCCCCTAACTGGGCAGAAGTTAGGGGACCCTTAACTTGCTACAACTAAAAGCCTTTATGTGGCTAGTTACTAACCAGCTGCTGGTGTATGGTAGCTTGTGCACATGGCAGGGATCTGCTGAACCTGTAGCCTGAATTTTGCGTGTGGAAATGCAAGCAGCTCAAGTGCTGGAGGAACACTTAAAACATTGGATGTTAGGAAAAATCTCTTCGCAGAGAGAGTGCTCCGGCGTTGGAACAGGCTGCCCAGAGAAGTGGTGGAATCACCGTCTGCAAGTGTTTAAAAATGTGTAGATGAGGCCCTTAGTGACATGGTTTAGTGGTGGACTTGGCCGTCCTGGGGTAAAGGTTGGACTTGATACATCTTGAAGGTCTTTTCCAACCTAGTTTATTCTATTCTATGATCTATTGATCTATATGATTCTATTCTATGATTATATGGCTCATGGCCACTATGTTTGTTTCAACCAAATTTACCGAGTTTTGGTTGCTTCCTTTATAAGTTGTGCACAGTATTAACAACTGGTATGGGTTCAGTGAGGATGTTGTGACGCTGATTACAACTACATGTTATAGGGTAATTCTTAATTTACACGTGTGAGATCCGAATCTGTCAAGTGGTGTTTGTAGTCACTGTGTGCTGGTTTTAAATAATATGTATATACTGACTGGTGCTGTCTGTGGCAGTCAGTGAGATGTTTAGTTCTGTTTATCTGTTGATGCTAAGAGAATGCAGGAAGAATTAAAAGATAGTTTGGAATAGTGCTAATTTGCTTGTTCCTCATTATTGCAACTCATAAAGATGTTGATTTGCATACTGCATATCTTCCTAATTTGTATTTTAAGGTTATTTCATTTCCTGTTATGGTTGTAATGCAAATGACCTGTATATATTGAGGAATAATCTGTTCTCTGAAAAGAGGCTGGAAAGTATTGTCTTGGAAGGGTAGGGTGCAGGTAAAATTTTACCTGTTTTCTCTGTTTTCATTTTCCTGCTTGACCAACCTGATCTCCTTCTATGATAAGATGCCCAGCCTGATTGATGAGGGAAGGCCTGTGGGCATTGTTTATTTGGAATTTGGAAAAGCATTTGATGCTGTCTCCCAGAGCATTCTCCTGCAGAGATTGTTTGCTCATGGCCTGGATATAGATGTATTCTTCACTGGGTTGGAAACTGGCTGGATGGCCAAGCCTAAAGAGTGATGGTAAATGGTGTCACATCTAGTTGGTGACCATTCACTAATGGTGTCCCTCAGGGCTCTGTGTTAGGGCCAGTGCTGTTTAATGTTTATTGATGATCTAGATGATGATCAAGTGCACTCTCAGTAAGTTGGCAGGTGACAGCAAGTTGGGTGGGAGTATTGATGTGCTGGAGGATAGGAAGGCTCTGCAAGAGGCAGCTGGACAGGCTGCGTCCATGGGCTGTGGCCAGTGGTATGATGCTCAACAAGGCTAAGTGTCGGGTCCTGCACTTGGGTCACAACGACCCCCTGCAACGCTCCAGGCTTGGGGAAGACTGGCTGGAAAATGCTCAGCGGAAAATGAGCTGGGGATGCTGACTGATGGCTGGTGAACATGAGCCAGCTTGTGCACAGGTAGCCAAGAAGGCCCGCAGCATCCTGGCCTGTATCAGCAGTAGTGTGACAGCAGGGCCAGGGCAGTGATCATCCCCCTGTACTTGGCACTGGTGAGGCTGCGCCTCGAACCCTGTGTTCAGTTCTGGGCCCCTCATTGCAATGGAGACATTGAGGGGCTGGAGTAGGGCCAGAGAAGGGCAACAGAGCTGGTGCAGGGCCTGGAGCACAGTGTGATGGGGAACGGCTGAGGGACCTGGGGGGTTCAGTCTGGAGAAAAGAAGGCTCGGGGGGACCTGATCAAACCCTACAACTGCCTGAGAGGAAGATGGAGCCAGGAGGGGGCTGGGCTCTGCTCCCAAGGAACAAGGGATGGGACAAGAGGAAACGACCTCAAGCTGCACCAGGGCAGGTTTAGATGGAGATGAGGAACAGTTACTCCCCCAAAGGGTGCTCAGGCATTGGAACAGGCTGCCCAGGGCAGTGCTGGAGTCACCATCCCTGCGAGTGTTCAAAAGTTGTGTAGATGAGGCCCTCAGAGATATGGGTTAATGGTGGTCTTGGCAGTGCTGGGATAAAGGTTGGCCTGGATGATCTGAAGGATATTTTCCAAACTAGTTGGTTCTGTGATCCTATGAATATCAGTGAAAGTGAAAGCACTTCTTAAATCCAAACATATAGCTCTCTGCTGCACCCACCACAGCAAACTCCTCTTAACAGCAGCTGAATTCCTTTAATTGAGTCTTCCAGAAGACCGGCTCCAGGCAGACAGCGGGGGGAAAATACATTGCATCAGTGGTCTCACTGAAGATGAGTTCAGTGGTGCAAAGAGAGTTGGATTGGACCAAGTAGTTATGAGTGTTTGGGGAAAAAATAATAATCCCCCAAACTAGGAGTGAAACCATTCAGGCAATCTTTGCTGTAATTATCACCCTGTTCTTAGCTATAATGATGTTGGGATTTATGTAACACTTCTCATATGTGAATTGCTCATCACACTGCTAATTATCTCATAACAGTCAATTCCTTGCCTGAATGTGGCTGCAAAAGAGCAGGAGGATCTTTCTGAGAATCACACATACAGGCAGCTATTGCAATGTTCTTTTTAGATGGTGTCTTTAAGAGATGATGCTTTTGTGACGATGCCATGCATGCCTGCCTGTCATATCAGAGCATTCCCAGCCAAATGTGACAGAGCAGTAGAGGTCCAAAGGACTCAAATTTCTTTAAATTTTGAGGGAAGTAGAAGACTAAATACAGGAAAGAGGGTCAATTACTATTTCAGCCAGAGGAATGGCTGCAGTGTTTCCTGATTTCTATGAGATTCCAGGGAGTCTACCTGATAGAGACAGGGAAACGGCAGGAAACTCTTCAGTTTTCACCTCCTTAGTTACAAGAGAATCCAACCACAAGAAGAGGAGTGATAGGAAACCAGATTTCATTTCTTGTGATGTGGTGGAGGAAGAGTTAATTCTGGCTTCTTCTGAAAACACTGCGATTCTGAAGCAGCTCTCTTCCTGTGAGCAAGCAGAGACAGGGGCAAGAAGACAGCACTGAGCCTCTACTTTTTCAAACTTGCAGTAAATTGCTTTCCTTGTCATCTAAGATGGGTATCATGAAAGGAGCTGAGACTCTGGAAAATTAACTGAAAAGACATTTCCTCTTGGAAAATGCTGTTTCCCTGAAACACAGATATTTGTATTGGAACGTGGCATTTTCAGTGCAGATGCACGTAAAGAAATTGAAAATAAGTATGAATAAGACTGTGCCTTGTTTGCCTAGACATTTGGCTTTGGTTTACATCTATTTTGCATTGTATTATAAAAGAAGAAAAAATAATAAGAAAAAAACTTCTGAATTTGAGCAAAGAACTTATTGAAAACCCCAAAGGGTTCGTTTTAGATATCATGAGAAAATCAGGTTTTTTCTCAGATACAGCAGAAAAATGAACTTCAGAAAGTTGAAGTTTCCTGTAGGCCACAAGTTTAGTTTGTAATTGCTACCGCAATTAACAGTTATGGCCATGCAGAGCCTCCTTGTTCAGTGCTCTATCTAGAAGCATGTCTAATTCCTTTCACTTGCAGCCAGGAGTGCCAATCGTATCTTTGGCTGCATTCAAAGTAGCAGGTCCAGCAGTTTGAGGGAGGTGATTCTGCCCCTATAGTCTGCTCTTATGAGACCCCACCTGGAGCACTGCGTCCAGATCTGGAGTCTTCAGTGTGGGAAAGACATGGACCCTGTTGGAGCAGGTCCAGAGGAGGCCACAAAAATGATCAGAGGGATGGAGCACTTCCTGTATGACTACAGGCTGAGAGTTGAGGGTTTTCAGCCTGGAGAAGAAAAGGCTCTGGGGAGACCTTATTGTGGCATTTTAGTTCTCAAAGGGGCATATAAGAAAGATGGGGAGATTAGCAGGGCCTGTTGCAATAGGACCGGGGTGCTGATTTTACCCTTTTACCCAACTAAAAGCGGGGAGATTCAGGCTGGATGTGAGGAAGAAATTTGTTACAATGAGGGAGGTAAAGCACTGGCCCAGGTTGCTCAGAGAGGTGGTAGAAGCGCCTCCCTGGAGACTTTCAAGGCCAGGCTGGATGTGGTTCTGAGCAACCTGATCTAGTTGAAGATGTCCCTGCTCATTGCAGGGGCTTGGACCAGATGACCTCTGAAGGTCCCTTCCAGTCCAGGCCGTTCCATGATTCTGTGATTCTTCATTAGTCACCCAGAGCTGGTTGCTCATGGGAGCTTTGTGGGGTGGTAGATTGGAGCTGTTTCATGATGCATGCTGAGTTGATCCTTGAGAGGTACCTAGTGCTGTGGCCTTAATCCAGCCTAACACATCAGCATGTGTATCAAGTTAAATTTACAACTCTACTCACTGCTGGAGGAGGAGGTTAAGGGCTTTGTACGCTACATAAAGCTTCTATAGCTGCACCTGTAAATGCAGAGGCAGAGTGGAATTTTGCTCTTAAGGCATCTGAGACAAGCTGGACTTCTAGGTGTTTTCTGAGCCAGAAGCCTAGAGTAATAAAATGTATTGCACCAGCACATGTTACAGCCTTCACCTTTGCTGCTAACTCCAGCTTTTCTCACCTTCCCTGGCATTTCTCATCAAACCAGAGACTTTATTCTGTTGCAACTTCCTACCCTACCCACAAGTGTGAAAGAAGCCCGAATTTTACATGTGAAGACACATTGCACCCGTGGTAGGACAAGTGTGAGTGGTGGTCATGCAAGAGAGCGATGAGGTAAAGCAGCTCATTGCAGAGCTGCAGAGGTGGACAGCTTGGGAAGTGTTATCAAAGATTCATTCCCTGACTCCCAGCATTAGACAGGCATGCTCTGTGCAAATTGCTGGCCATAAATAATTATTAATAGTAATCCACTGTAACTACAGGGTTCACATGTCAATAGTAATGAAGTGAAACTAGCAGCAGCTTTCTGTGTGAATTAAGGGATGACCATGGCAGCTGATGTTAATCAGTTGTGAATACCAGGGAGGTCAGATGCTTGCAAATGAAAAAGATCTTTCTCAAACTATTGCTTACAGCTTTGCCACCTATCTCGTTTCTTTCTACTGTTTACCTTTTATCACCATCCAGTTAGTAGGTAGAGTGGTACAGATGGGTCTGCATGAGAGCTCACATTCTATAAATAGCTGCTTCTGCTCTAGGAAAATGATCAGTATAACCAAGACTATGCTGTGGAGTGAGGCAAGAGTGCAGGGTGGCATATTGGTGAGGCAGAAATTGTTTATAAATTAGTTGAAGTGGGTTATTTTCTGCGAAGTTTGGACTTGTGAAAATGTACATCTTGGTTCAAGAGGCATACAGAATTCCTCAATAAACAGAGAAATGGTCTAACCTGTTTTGAGCTAGACAGTTGGTCAAAATCCACAGCAGGGTGGAATAAGGAGAAGAATTTATGCTAGAAGTCAGGCATTTCCTTGCACGTAATTCTGCTTCCTAACAAATAATATTCATAGTGGCTTTGCTCATAATTCAGTCTATTTTCTAGCCAGCCCTTATCAGAAGTGCAGGGGGGGTGGGTTTTTTTTCCTCCCCATCAGATGTTTCAGGGACACATTTCCTGTGTGCTGGCTGTCTTCCTCAGGACCAGAGTCACGCCTTGGATCAGGCTAGCTGCAGGGAGCACCAGTAGAAATAATGGTGAGGGTTGAGAAATAGAGACAGGAGCTGCATCTTTCTGACTTCCTCATGTAAATCATGCAATACTTTATGACTTTCTGCTGCTTTGTTCTCTTCTTCTTGTGTGTGTCCTCTGCTCTGGTGTTCTGCTGTTTCGCTTTCTGCCCTATTGTGTGGCCCCCTGTATAGCTTTGTCTCAGGTGGTGGTGGGTCCTGTAGATTGTTTTATGGCTCCATGAACATATAAAAGGAATTTTAAATGGGAAGGTAGGCTCTTGGTGAGCTTTCCTACAAAAGAAGGTAGTTATGTGTGGACAGCAGCCCCACCAAGATCACCTCACCCAGGGAAAGCAGATGCAACAAAACAAGAAGAAAAAAGGGCATTGTAACTGATGGTCTTTTAATCAAATGAGAGGGTGATTTCCATAGGTTAACTGTTTGTGTGTGTGTGTGTGTGTGTGTGTGTGTGCCTGTGCAGTTTGCAGAGCTATTGGTGTCTGCATACTGGTAGAAAAGAGGCAGCTGAGGTTTCGGCAGTCTGGGAAGTTGTGTTTCGCTGTCCTTCATCTGCCTGTTCTAACCTTCGCAAAGGCACACTGGAGCTATCGAACCTGTTATTATTGCAGATGAATGCTTTTGTTTCAGAGACGTACATTTGTATTAGCCATTGCTGGCACTATCACCATTTACTGGTTGCAGGTGTGTTCATCTAATATAAAATTCAGTCTTTCTAGAAGTGTCACACTGTGGAGGAACTTAACAGTGTATTCACGGTTTGCTTTTGCCCAGGGTGAAATTCTAGAAGCAAGTGTGGGGTAAACAGCACCACTACCTACCCAAGTTCATTATTGAAATTTGGGTTAAATCCTTGTTCTCAGCAATTCCATTTCCCAGGATCTCTTCTTTTACATCTACGGAGTCACTGACAAGCTGCAAGGAAGGCTAACTGGCCTTCTGCTCACTGGGCAAGCAAGTTCCAATGTAGAGTTTGCCTTTTTCCCCAAGGGTTTTGTGCTTCTGTCTCTCTGTGCATGTGCATGTGGACAGAAGGAAAGGGTGCTCTTGCATGATTGCCCCTGTACCAGAAAGCACCGCTGCTCTCCGTGGACAAGAGCCTTCAGTCAGGATAAAGCTGGAAGCATGACAACAGCAGTGTTTTTAAAAAGCACTGTATTTTGAAGAGCTTACCACACCAACCTGTGACTGCTCTGGGAGGAGAAAAACCTGGGGGGTGCTTAGTGTTTGCGAAGCAGTTATTTCTGAGGGATTGTATTCAGTCCTTCAGCCTTAAGGTAAGATTGCTGTCTGTGCTTGGGGTACATGGAAGCCAACGTTAGCAAGGTTCCTTTGTTAAATAATGGCAGAAATATCCATTTGTGTCTAGATTTCCCTTTCCTCACAAAAAAATCAAACATGGTCTATGATCTCCTTAATCATCCTTGCTAGTGATCTTCAGAACATGGCTTCGAATGCTACCGTCAGAAGCATCACAGATAAGAGCACGAGTCTCTTTTCCTCACACAGAAGAGATTTTTTAGGCTGTATGATCCAAAGAAGTTGACAGTCTAGAAGAAAGACTGCGAGATACTGTCATTTAATTTGAATTGGCTCTGTTACGGGATAAAGCTCTTCGTTTTATGAGAGTGATTCTAATTTCTATTTTAGGAATCAGTTGAGCTTTTGAGACTTCGGCCGTTGTTGTAGAAAGCATCGCCACGGGGAGCATTGTGCGAGGCTGCGTACCTTGCTAAACCCTTGGGGTCCCTATGGCTGCAAATCAGAAGTCCACCTTAAATGACAATATCTGATAAATTGATAGTTTCCCAGTTTTAGCAATCGGATATATCAGGACACACCTGCATTTCTGGATGGAATTTCCTGTATAGACTTGAAGCCAAATCTCATGGCTTATGAAGCATAGTACTAGAGCTGGTGTAGTACAGAGAGGGGGCTATCTTTCTGTTCTCTTCCTGGGACAGCACTGAGATTGCATCAGTTTTTGGCATTTTTTAGAGAATCCAAAGGGTAAGCTTTAGCCTGGAACAGTGCGGTGTGATCTGCTGTCAAATGTTCCATGTTCTAACTGTTCTCCATCTCCTACTGCAGCCTGTGGGAAGTGTAGCTGTTTTTAGGTAGGACCTTTGTTCTTTTTGTACTGCTTGAGGATCCCAGTGTTGCAGGAAAACTCCACCCTTGCTCGAAGACATAGAAGTAGCATAGAGGAGCAACTGTGTGGGGTTTGGGTCTGACCCTGCAGGTACAATTACAATCTGTAGTTCTTCTCCAAGTAGTTGTCTCAACCTTTATGTGGTACATAGAAATCAAGGACAGTTTCATGTTAATAGAGACTTCTGTCCCCATCCCTTTTCCTAACATTTAACATGTTCTTCATTTGGTTGTTTTAACTTCATAGATTTCTTTTTTCAATGAAAATAATGGTGATCTAACTAGATAATGGCTGGCATGGTCCTTTGGCTTTGCTTAAAGCATATTTTTCCAAGGTCTTTAAATTGGACTATTTCCTAGGAGCTGTAAGAACTCAGGATTCAGCCAATTGGTTCCCACTGCCTTAATCTTGTTCCTGAACATTTCAATTAACATTTGTCTGAAATGGTTTGTTATTGTGAATTGTTTCAAATGAGTCTGCTGGGTCCCACAGCCTTGGAAATCGCTTTCATTTAGAGCCATGATTTTATAAGAGCTTGACCAGAGAGCACGAGAGCAAACGAGTGGGGAACCCTTTCCTTCTGAGCTTTCCCAAGTTGAGTCGAGTGTTAGTTGCCAAAGCATGTAATTTTAAGAAACTACAGAAACAATCAAGGCCTAGCTTAACTCTCCACTTAGATCCCAGCCTTGCTAACAGCAGACTTAGGCATGAATGGCACATGTTGTTATGCTAAAGAGTTTGCTCAGGAGCTGTATTTTCATGCACTGACCCCTAAAAAATTCACTAGAGCTCCCATCTGCTTCCTTCTGTGACAACATAACCTTGTCTGAGGGAGTGAGGAGATGAGCTTACATCTCCTTGCCAGCACTTGAAAGCTTTTGGAGGAGACATGTGGAGACATATGCACACCATATCTTGTAATTCCATTCTCCTACCCTGGATCGAGAAAGGTCTTTATATATGTGGAAAAGCTTGAAAAAACCCACCATTAAATTCTTAACTGAGATTTCTCTTTGCAGCTGCATAAAAGGAGTGCTTGGGTTCTGCATGACCTCCTTAGATATGTAAATAGATTATAAATTGTGTGCTCTCCAGTCTTGTTTAAGGACCATGTGCTTGCGAGCAATTAAGGCTAATCCAGAATATGTCTGATCCATACTAGTAAGTTTGGGAGTAGGGTAGATCTACTCAAAATAGCTTTCTGTTACCGTGCTACGCATATTTGATGCGGCAGCATGGAACACTGCATGGGTTAATTGAACTTGGATTTTAGGCTTGTGGCTCAGTCTGCCATGGCTACTGTGGTAAGGCCCTGAGCTAATTAAAGTTAGCAACATCTTCTTACTGCAGTTACTGAAGTGCAGTCTCACCTTGTGAAAAGCTTAGCCAGAGGATATGTAATCAAGAATTTATTAAGCAAGCTTTTGTCCCTCTGGTTACAAACTCTAATAGCTGTCATGTGGAGAAAGAAGGCTCATTACCAACTGATTTCATTTAGGATACAAGAAAGTGGGAGATCTGAGGTCTTACAGTTCCAAAACAGCATGTTCCTGTGAAGGCAGAAACATGATCATCTGTTGTGCCCTGCTTTCCTCCTTACTAATCTCTCAAGCTCAAAAAGAGAAGGGACATTTGTAATCATATCAAGTAATCATGTAAACATTTCACTAAGCCTTATTAATAGAAATGATTTAACAAAATATATTATTAAATATGTTCCTATGCAGTAGATATTTACTTGTGCTAATGTTGCCTCTGCATCTATGTTTTTACATTACTGTAGGCATGCTGGTAATCCTAAGAATAAGAGTTTTGGTCTGTTATGCAGTGCTCTGCATGCTGATGGATGGTTATACTTGATTGGCATAATCTGCTTCTCTCCATAAAAAAGACAAACTACAAAACATCCTTTTGATACAGGGATTAATAAATAAAACCTCCTTTCTTTTGCATTCTTCTGTAAGAGAAGATAAGCTCTTTTCTATGTAGGCCTCTAGGGAGAAGACAGAGCCAAAGGATGGTTGACTTGTAGTGCCATAATTAACCCAAAGAGTGAATTGTGAAGTTGCTTTACCAAACTTTGCGTTGTGATCCACAAAAGACTTGCCAGGAAAGAGGAGTAGGTACTAGGAGCACTGCATTTCCTGTTCCAGATATACTTACAGGAGATGTGATGTTAGATATATTAACTGTTCCTTTTTGCTGGGTGTTTGCATGTCAAGCACGTTCTGCCAACCACAAATTCTATGTGGTGCCTGGGAAATGTAAGTGCTTATACCAGGCTCAAAGTCACTTCATGAGCCCTGAGCATCTTCCATTTTGGGGTCTTACTGACTGTTAGAGAGCCCTAAGTGTGTTTTTAAGTGCAACTACTAACCAAGTGATAGCTTTTTCATAATCCATATAACTTCAGGTATTCTTTAAGCCACAGGAGCAGCTGGTTTCATTCAAGCCAAACCTTGGGATTTTTTGTGGCAGAGAAGAAAAAGAAGAGAAACCCAGGAAAAATATAGAACTGTAATTGTTCTAAACCAGAATATTTTCCAAGAGGCATCAGAGTCCCTTTGAGGCATGCCCAAGCTTAGCAGAACCCTTTGGAATGTGCTTCATTGTGAGATCACAGTTTTATTGGAGTCTTTGTCCCAAAAATAAGATAAGCCAGAATTTTTTTGTTTCAGTTCCCAAATTAAATCTTTTAGATTGGTTTCCAGTATTCTTCATCCAGATTGCTTCTTTAGGCAGGTTGTTTTTAGCAGAAGCACTTGCTCCTGGAGGACTCCAGCAGCAAAGGGTGAGCTTCCTGCAGGAAGGAAATAAGTAAAGTAAATTTTTTCTGTTACTTTGCTCTTTTATCCATAACAGAAGGAACAATTCAGAAGTACAAGTTTGAGACATCACTTAAAAGGTAATCAACCAATAATTGTACCTTACTAAAAGGCATTTTAAAACTTTATAGCTAGGCACTTGTTTGTGTGATTTCTGCGTCTAAATATTATGGTGTGTTAGTTTCCACAAGGAGAAAGCATACATTGGCCACCCAGTTTGGCTCTAATGGAAAGGAGATATTTTTGATGATTGCCATGGGAAGGTGAGGGTGCACAATTACCCATACTGCTGCTCTAATGGATTGAGATTGTACATGGCAACCTACTGGAGCAGGAGGCATCAGAAATGTACTTGCTAGCAGGCTGATGGAAACGCATGCGAAGAAAGTGATTATCTCCAACTCACCAACTAATCTAAGTGAGGAAGAGTGGAAATGTACTTTGATTAGTTGAAGAGCCACTTTTAGGGTAACCAGGATGCTTGTGTTGTTGTCCAGTCAATGAAGGGCAGGACACACCTCTGAAGAGCAAAATGTTACCCTGACATAAGCCAGGAAAATCAGTGCAGTCAAGAATAAATGGGATGGGTGAAGTTATGGATCGAGTGAAGTCACTGGTGGAAGCTCCTTAGGAGAGCTTCACTTTGCGTGCTTACTCCTGACTGCGTCGGAGCTACCCTTTTGTTTATCAGCCATAGCGGGTAAACAGGATTTAATGCCAAAGGTAGATAACTTTTTGTGGCTTTCTTAATGGTGCTGTACAATATTATCTAAATATTTTCAGATGCTGTTTGTTTTTAAGTAGTTCATTTTAAGCCTTACGGAAACCCTTGAGAAGCCACCTTCCTTTTATCTCAGCCTCAAAAAATGGCGAAAAAACTCAAGAAGAAATTCTACTGTCCTCCCTTCAGTTAAAATAAAATTGCAAGGGGCTTAAGGTGATGTGTATAGATAGGAAACTGTGACTCCTTTACTTTTAAAATTTGAAACATACCCAACATATAAAGTGGAGAAGTTTTTGGGTTTTTTTAATTCTTCAGGGTCACTGTGGCCTATTGAAGGAATGGTGTACATGTATGCACATACATACACAAGCATGCCTGATTATCCTGTACTTTTTGCTTTTCTCTAAAATTTCCAAGTATACAGTCCAGACTATGGAGCGCTTCAAAGATAATGATGGGAACTTTGAACTTGTCCCAGCTCCCCAGGGCAGAATGTGGAGGTTTGATGTGCTCTTGGCAGCAGTGTTCCTGGAGAGGCATGGGATGATATCTTCTTAGCTGGGGTTTCTCAAGGGCTGTGGATTCATGCCACATCACTGTGTTACAAGTGAGATAAGTGACAAAGCCAGATCAGCATTTTCCAGGATAGGGTTGAGTCTTCAGCCAACTGGAGATTGTAGAAAGTGTTATTCATGGGTGCTGCCAAGATCAAACTTCTTATTCTCTGAACAATTCAGAGCTACTTCTAAGTTGGAGATTGATGTAGTATTGGTATTTCCATGCTGTGAAGCTCTAAAAACTCTTGCTTTTTTCATATTGTAGAGTTACTGCTATCTGATACCTAATCAAGTCAAGCCATAACATGGCTATGCTTAGTCACTGGGATAGGAAGATGCCAAATAGAGCAGACTGAGCAAGTCTAAAAACTGTGTCTTTGTTTTACTTTTATTTTGGAAACTGAATTACTGATAAATGCAAGAAATCTGTTGATGAATGTTCATTCTGATGCTGTCTTTACAGAGAAAAACTGAAGAATAACTAATTCAACCCTATACTTGCTGATGGAGACTTTCTATTCCCATGTGGATGAGTCTTGCTGATGGTTCCAGTCATTTCCTAATTTTGTTGAAAGCAATTATGCTTGCTAGTTAGACAGGTGTTTAGCTAAAGCATTTCCAACTGTCAAGTGTCCAACAATTGATACTTTCCGACACCTTTTCTGCTTGAAGAAATGACCTATGTTTGAAAGAGTTTGAAAGAATGGAGTAATTTAGTCTAGGGATAAAAATACTGTGTTAAGAAGGATGGGGGCAAAGTAACTTTTCATATATGCTGCTGTGAAGTGAGGAGTATTTTTGTCATGCAGTTCACTCCAGGTAGGGCAAGATATAATTCAGGCTTCAACTGCAGTATGAGAAATTAAGGATAGCTGTGGAGAAACACTTGTAACTAGTGAATCGCCAGAATAAATCATTTGCAAAGCTTATGAAGTCTCTGTCATTGGAGGCTTTTAAGAACAGGTCAGGCAAGCGTAAGAGAAAAGTGAAGTTAAACTGCATTTGAGACTGATTAGTTGTCTTTAAGTTCACTTTCAACTCTTTTACTGTTATTCTCATAAATGACAGTAGCAATTGCTTCTTGCTTGACATGGCAACAAGGTGAAAAAAAATAACTTCTTTGTTACATCAAAGCAGTTTTTCAACGTAAAATTACCTTGAGAGATACTATCTGAATCTAATTAGTGCTATTTAATAAATAGTTAAGCTGGGCAAAGGTATGTTGAAGGGAGCAGGGAGAAGAGAGGAGTAGAGAGGCATGTTGGAAGGGGAGAGAATGAAGCCTGTGATGTGTTTAGCCCATGGTTCCAATTTAGAGATAAGTTGCATATTGTCTCGCTTTCTCCTTAAGTTTATAGGAGGGGAAAAGACCGCTACCACCAGAAACCCATACAATCTACCAAGCTGCCAGTCCTGTTCCCTTGTAAAAGCAGAGCAAAAGCGAATGGCAGGGCTTTGCCCCATAGCAAACTGGCCAGAGAAACAGATCTGCTGTGTGCACAAGAGATGCCCCAAAGAACTCACATGTTAATCTGGACAATGATTTAACTGATGCAGTTCACATCCCGTCTGCTCTGGCAGTCCCACAGACAGGCCTGGGGACCAGAATTATCATAGCTTCTACAGTTTACAGAATGGGCTTTGTGTGGCCATAATTGCCATGTCACAGCTTCAGCCATGTCTGTACAACATACAAGGGAGTCTTCAGAATAAAGCTATTTAGTCTTCATCCACATTGCTGATGTGAAAGGCTGTAATATGCAATAAGGACAGGAGCTTTTTGGGGCCCTTTTGGGTCACGGAGAACAGAGTGGGATCTCCCCCTTCAGACACATTCCCGTTGATCATTTTTTTCCACACCCTTTCCTGAAATACAGAGTTTTAAATGTAGAATATTCAGCAGTGACATTATGCTCATTTGCCTTTAAAGCTTTCTCTGAAAGTATGTCACTGGCGTTTACCCCCAAAGGACGTTAAAATTATATCATTGAGGAAACTAGTTTAAAGCTTACTGGAAAACAGTTATACAGTTCATCTGATCTCTTTTGTTTGTTTTTGGTATATGCCTGAATAAGCATAATTTGTTGCAAGATTAAAATACATCCATAGAAAACTATCTTCACTAAAACGTGTAAAATGCATCATAACCAACCCAGTACTTGAGCTCATATTTTCCTGTTGCTGTTGAGGAAACCCTATTGGGAAAATAGGAAGAAAACAAAAATGTTTTGGTATTTCTGGGGGCAAAATGTACTATTGCCTTTCCCCCCCCCCCCCCCCCTTTGAAATTTCTCTTAGGAGCAACCACATCTCATAATGGCTGCAGTAAGGGCCCCATGCTGGAAGTGATCCTGACAGTAAACAGATGGTGTGATCTTATCACATGTGTTTATGTAACAAGAAGACAATGCCTCCCTTGATACTCACATTGATATTCCCATTTACTTCCACTGCCTCCCAAGAACAACCCATGAAGCCATGATGTGCCTTGGATGTATAGCAATATGCAGTAAACCAAAGATTGCTCTCATGATTAACTACTTGGCTAATAAAAAGTAAACTCATTGGTTTACATTTACATCTGAGGGAAGAGCTGTATAGCCATATAAATTGAACCATGGTGCCTTCAGATCAGGGGGCTGTAATGTGACCTTTTTTTGCATGCGGGGGTTTTGGGACAGTATCTGCTGAGGGAGGTCTGGCATCCGGACCTACTATTGTTTCCACTGCCCAAGAGCTTTCCTCTTAGAGGCTGTGTAACCTCAGTCTTGAACTTTGTTTATACCACAGGAGTCATGTTCCCTATGACTCACAGAGCCTTTGGCAAACAAAAATATTTAACCTTTTTTGAAGGGTGAAGAGGCTTCGGAGCAATGCTGAATTGAGAAGACTGTTAGCTGTGCTGAGGAGAAAGCTGCTCACAGGGACCTCTGGTTGAAGACAGGGCATCTTGGGTATCATTGAGCAGTGGTATGAGGTGTAGGAAAATAGGAGAGTTCTGTGTGTGTGTGTGAAAAATCAAAATTGAGAATCTGTATCTGACAGCGCTAAAGAGAGAACCCAAGTGGCTGATCTCTGAAGGCTGAGCATCCACACCAGGTGTCAGGGCTCTTGGTCTCGCCTACCCTCAGAGGCCACAGAAGGATGCTCAAGTCTCTCAGGCTGTCTTTCCACTTCTCAGTCTCTTCCCTGTTAGTCAGACAGCCCCCACTGAATAACGCAGGGCAGAGTTTAAAACTCACTACTAGTCAAAAATTACTTACTCTCTACCCCCTGTTCTCCAGAACAGTAGAAAACCTAGAAAATTCATAGGAAAGCTAACACAATATATATTTTCTGCTCTTAAAATCTCTCTTTAAATCGTTCTGCCACTGACTGCATGATCCAAATCATAAATTCATTGTAAAGCTGGTAATTTGCTGTAATCAGGCTATCCTGTAAACAGAGAGAAGAAAGGGTGAAAGGTAAGTACTGAGAAGAGTGCAGATACAAGATGTTGGGAAAACAAAGCAGAATGGGAAGCAGTTAATCAGAAGGCACTGCTGTATCATCTCAGGCCTCAAATCCTTGATCAAAGTTTGTTGCCATCTGATGTGGCCGGAGAAGGCAGGACACAGGGAAAGAGCTAGGTGGTGAGAGGCAGCCTGTGGTTTCCCTGGAAGAGGTGTGTCTGTATGAATCAGAGCCCATGTGGTTTGTGGCTGCGCACCCACAGGACATCTTAGGGGAGGTTCTCTTCCACCTTCCCAGGCCTGGGAAGTCCCAGGAAGCTTTCACAGAGCCATGCCAGGTCCCTTAACACAACTGCTGCAAATCCTAGGGATGCTCCTCTACAGTACAGAGGGAGATGTTTCCCGAAGGAAGGACCACCAGCAGAAAAACCTTTCCATGGAAAAGGTGTTATAGTCCTTGACAGGTTTCTTCCCCTTGGGAGCTCCTAGGGAGCACAGAGGCTGAAAGAGGTGCCTTCTGTGCTTGCTGTGTCTGCAATATCTGCCACTTCCTTCCTAGGCTTGCAAGTATCATTTTGCCTCTGTAGTCTAAAGCACATAGAGGATTGTAATCTTGTTGGGGGGGAAATGGGGGACAAAGGAGGTCAAAAGAGGCTGACAAAGATCATGTTAAAAAGACTGCATTAAGATCTTTTGGATGCGTATGCTGAAGGTACTATGGTTCTCTGAAAGAAATGGTGAAGTGGGTCAGCTTTCCATTGTATCTTGGCTATTTTTGAGCTGATAGGAGTTGTTTCCATTGGACACTGTCCCTATGACAGTGTAGCAGGCCTTGCACAAAGTTCACTTCCTTTTTCTCTTTTACAAGAAAAATGCAATAAATGGCATTACAGTTGTATGAAAAAAATGCTGTAATACCAGAATATTTTGGCACAGAGTAGCTCTCAGATAAGACTACCTCAAAATAGATCAGAACTGGTGTTAACTGGGAAGTTCCCACAATCATGCAGCCAATGACCAGAATATGACATTGGTAATAGTACTGTCAGATTAGTTCCAGTCTAGCTTATCACTTGATCCCTTCTCTGGTGGTAAAGCAATTCCAGCCAGAGCTGTACAAACCTGGTGTTCCTTGTCATACCATTGAATAATAAGCACTAAGTGGTTGATATCCATTCGTGCAATTATGGTGCTTGTTGCTGATAAGCTTCTTCCACAGGCAGGGAAAATATAAACCCGTGTTAACCAGGGCCTTCGTGAGGATCTGTGGCAGAGCCCTGTAAGACATGATAGAAAGTTGTTTACTGTCAGAGACAGAGGCCTATTCTCAGACACAGCAGTTGGTTGAAGTGTTAGTTTATATTCACTGAGGATCTGGCTGTGAGACCTGGTTTGGCACTGTTATCCCATATTTACTCTAGCATAAGCCAGTTGGAAATCAGCATGGATTTGGGGTGTGGTCCCTCACAGGGAGCACTAACACCCATTTTGGTTTAGTGCTTTCTTGTTGGGAAAAGTGAACACATTTACAAGTGTAATAGAACAGAAAATTAAGAGCCACCTTTTGGCAAGAAAGCTGCTATTACCATAAAGCAACATGATTTATATGCCAGTTCTTTTTTTATTGGCATCTCTGAGCTGCAGTTACATTATTCAAGCTGAGCGTTTCCTGAGGACAGCATGTAAATGCTCACAACTACAAGATTCTTTTCGTTTTGTGCTCAGTTTAGGCAGGTTCTTAAAACTAATTTTCAGTCTTGAGATAGGGAAAGCGTTCTCATTGTATGTACATGCCTTCCATCGTATACCAGCTAGAGATGCTCTTTTGTTCTCAGTAACTCAGTGACAGTTTCACCATTGTTAACTATAGTAATTATTTGTCTTCAGATGGCATCTAAAAAGGAGGCTGGAGATAGGGTTCACTGGTGGGAGGAGATGCAGTCATTTTCTTCTGAGCTGCAACCTTCAGAGAATGAGGCATGCTTTTGCAGTAGGAGACTTCCTTTTCCCTGCCTTCTACCTAAGACTTACTGGAAGCAGCACTTAAAGGAGAGATGGTAGCGTGTTTGCAGTGCTGTGTCTCTTACAGGGTGGAGAGACAGATATCTAAATTAGCTTTCAATTTATTTAGAAGTCCAGCTCAAAGGGCTTTTATCTGGTCTGTAAAACTCAGTATTGTTTCGCACAACTCAGTGCTGGAGGTAGTGCAACAGCTGAGATCTGTTGATGCGTCAGAGCTTTCAGATTAAAGACCATTTCTTGGTCTTTAACATCAAGGAGGTCTTGACTCTGGTTTTTCCAATTAAAAGAATACCCTGAGCATATGGTGTCTGTTGCATTGCCCACTTTTTTCTCCAGCTCTTCTCTGAAAGGTAGAGCGTGTTGTGGCATGTAATTGCAAGGACTTTGAATGCAGCTGCTGCGGTAATTGGCCACTTGGAGTTTATGTTGCATCTTCCCTTGTTCCAAACTTTGTCCAAGTGCAGTTCAAAAGTTGCATAAGATTATGAAGCAATTTCAGCCTTCCCTGAAAGCTCCTGGTGCTCAGATGCAGGCAAATCAGAGGAAATTCTGCACAGAGCAACACAGACGATTAGAGGGGCTGGCATGATTGCTTTCAAGTAAAGACTGAAAACTTACCGTGTGCCTAACTTGGCTAAGCAGTGCCTGATACTGCATGGGATCATCCTCTAGATGGTTCATGTGCCAGATGAAGACAAATGAGAAGAATCAGTGTGGGCATGTGAAATGGGAGAAACCCAGAGGTAGGAAGCAGTTAGGCTGAACAGCAGCCAGTGTTATAAAGAGAAAGTCCTTAGTAATCAACAAGTCTCGCCTTTTTCATACTGGGAATTCCCAGCATCTCAGTCTCCTCTCCTGGGAGGAATAGGCTGGAAAAAGAGAGCAGACCAAATAAGAAGGGCAGACAGGTTGCAACCCAGCCTTTTCCAGGTGGAATAATTTATGTATTAGATGTAGCATGGTTTTCAAAGGAAATGTTGGAAACCCCATGAAACATAAAACACAGGCCAGTGTACCAGTGAATGCTCCACAGGGGTCTATTAGGAAACTGTAGAAGGATGTATTAGAGGGGCTATTAAGAGTTGTTCCATCTCTAAACCGTGATATTTATGCCAAATGCACTCAGCAACCGAAGAGAAGCTAAAAATAAAATCGCAAGGCATAATGATTTCCAGTTGTATTTACTTCCCATCTCATTCCAATGATCAGACAGTTAAGTTGGCAGTTTTTATCCTTCCTAATTCAGGGTCACTGAGAGCACCATTCTCAAATTGCAGGGCTCAATTTGTGCCACGTGGATTTCTCTCTGGTGAGCAGTTCCCATGACAGAGTTTGCAACTTGTCTAACTTTTCTTTCTGATTTTTGAATTTCTTTTGTTTATGTACAGGCAACACCTTTTTCCAAGGTAATCAAATCAGTATTGTCTGTAAGTCATAGCAAAAGAGGAAAGAATGATACCGATCCTAAGAACACCATGGGTACCCACCCTCTCTTTAGTCTAGCTCAAATCAGTTCTCAATGTACACAGGTCATACAACACCATGATTGTGTAAAAATATATCCCATTGCCAGTTGCCATGCCTTTTCCCTTTGGTCTAGCACCTAGAGATATTGCCAGTCTAGCAATATCCATACTTACTCTTTTCAGCCTTTCTGAAGTTCATCCTAGTGAAAAGGCACAGCTAATTTACAAACCACTTGAGCAGCTGTACAGAAGCCTAATGCAAAATTCTTATCGTGCTTGTCATGTTGTGATAATGTGATTAGATGCCCAAGAAACAGGGACCCAGACATGTTTTTGTCCTTTGTACAGTATAAAATCTGGTACTACTTACTTAACTAATACATTTTGCTGCCTAAAATCCCAGTAAAATTAGAAGAGGCGTTCTTTCTTTTCTTCTTTTCTGCTCCTACAGTGCTTTTTGGGAAACCCTGCTGTAGTAATGAGTCACAGTGACTAACAGATGAGCAATTTTTGATGAATTTCAGAAGGCGCTTGTTTCTTTTTCTGGAATTATGTGGTTTCTGTACATGCAGTCACTGAAAAGTTAAATTTAGCAGCAGGAAGATCGCCTCTAGGACTCTGGCTAGCATCAGTAACACAAGTCTGGAGAGAATCTGCCCAGGGCAAATCAAAGGGTTAAATTCTGTTGTTAGTTTGTGTGTTTTTCCTATTGAAAACAGTAGCTAAATGGGAGTAATAGAGCAGTGCTTGCCCTTAAGCCTTTCTGAACAGCCAAAAAGTGCTGCATTATCTGGATACTCTTTTCCAGACTTTTTTCCTCCAGGAGAAAACTGCATGTATGGGATGTTCTCAAAATAAATGAATAGCACTGTAGACATACAGCCTCATAATTAACCCAGCTTGCCTGAAATGAACGTCTTCCTAAAACGTGCTGAACCTTGCTGGGATGATGGTCTTCGAAACCCAGCTGTGGTAGACAGCTCTGGTCTGCAGTACTGCAATAAGGAGAGGATTATTAAGAGGAGTCCTGGGAGATTAAAGGAAATGTAATAGATGAGAGAGAGGGTGGAAGCTGAAATCAAAATAAGGCCCTTCCCCTTCCCCTTCCCCTTCCCCTTCCCCTTCCCCTTCCCCTTCCCCTTCCCCTTCCCCTTCCCCTTCCCCTTCCCCTTCCCCTTCCCCTTCCCCTTCCCCTTCCCCTTCCCCTTCCCCTTCCCCTTCCCCTTCCCCTTCCCCTTCCCCTTCCCCTTCCCCTTCCCCTTCCCCTTCCCCTTCCCCTTCCCCTTCCCCTTCCCCTTGTTTCTTTTTCTTTTTTCCTTCTTTATTTTTTTAAGTAAAAAAGTGAGGGGAGGGGATGCAACTTTCCCTGCAGGGCTCAATTGGAAGTCTTAAATCCCTAAATAAATGTCTTAGGAAATAGGTATTGATCCTTGCCTTGAGAATAGTGCCAAAGGCATTCATCAAAGAGTCAGGTGAAAAGATGGGGAGGGGGTGTTGTTAGTTTGTTTTGTTGCATTTGTTTGGTTTTAACATCCTATGAGCACAAGCAGTTTGAGAGGGGATTTTATTAGTAGTATTTTGCACCTCATCCCATGCCCTTTATATGTGTTTCAGAAATAAGGAAGATGAAGTAAAATTGTTATAATCTTTTCCTTTCCTGGACTCTATTTAGATGAAGTGTTCAGTAATTGCCATTAGGCATCTGGCTTCCTTCCAGAGTGGGCACATGCCTGATTTTTCTTATTCCCCATAAATGTTCTTGGATTTTCCCCTTGGCCTTTAAAGATGTTAAACCTAGGGCACTGTGCCTCAAGCTCTGTTTATTGAATTTCACGCTAGGATGAGTGAGAGTGGGTTAATAAACTCGTGCTTGGTGTTTCTATATATGTGCTCTTCCCTGACCTTGCAGCTGCTTGGTACATCTCGCACAGCTGCTGGTGCTCATTCACATGTCTGGCAGGGTAAGTGGAAACAGGTATTCCTGGTGAACACTCACTGCTCCCTTCTTGTCTTTTAACTCTGTTCCCAACAGCTAACAAGGAGGACTGATGCAAGGGTCAATTACAAGTTGGAAGGTAAAGAGCCTGTTTTTAGGACAGGGGAAAGGGCAAGTTCTGCTCCCTTTTCAATAGGTGTGTGTGCGCAGGGAGGACTTAAGCCAGTGTCCTGAAAAAGAGGACACGTCATGGATGTAGTTTTTGCAAGGTGGTGTTCTGTGTTTAAGTCCTCTTGTCTAAGTATGAGCTCTTTTGTCTGAACCTTGTCCTGTATAAATTTTAAACTCCAGTGAGAATGCTGAAGGACCTTTGCCCTTATTTATTTTTCCTTTTCAGTTGTTAAGTTTTGAATGTGTTAGGAAATTAAGAGTGTGTATAGAGAAAGTTCATCATGGTGACTTCTGTGGCCTGTGTGATTCCACAGTGCTGGCTCTTAATCCAGCTGTACAGACTAGCCATGGCTTGGACTTGGAATGTTCAGGCTGTGCTTAGGAGAAGCTTAGGATACAATAAGACCTGCTTGGTCCTGGATATGTAAGATTTACCCCATCACCAGGAGCAGAGGTCAGCCCGTGTTATCTTGCTGTCAGTGTTCAGTCTCCACCTCAGGGTGCTCCTGAGACTGCTTGTCCTCAGTCTGTACCTGGGTGTATGTTTGTATATAAGCAACAAAGAGAGTGAGCAGGTTTGACCTGGAGAACAACTTCAAACTTGGATTTGACTTGCAGTTAAACGTTCTCTTAGAGGCATTTGAAGAAATGGTAGCCTGCCCTTAGGATGCCTTGAGAAACTGCGGAGACATGTTCCAACCTTAGATGCAAACTTAACAAATAATGGCTTAATACTTTCAGAGTCATTGACAGGAAGAGTGTGGTATGCAAGGATGCGTTTCATTTGAGGTTAGACTGATTAAGAATGATTTGAAAGCAACGGTTATCTATTCAAGTTGCTATTCCATAGACTATTTAGGGCTGGATAGGAACAGACTGAAGTGCCTAAATGTGCAAATGTATATTCATTTAGATAAGTAGAATACTGGAAAAAAAGCCAAAAACAAAACCCCAAACGAAACAAAACCCCAACACCCTATCTCCATCTATAGGGGTTTAACTGTCTCTGTAAATCTGGGTATTTAGATTTTCAAATATTCCTCAGATATTCCATAAATGAGAGATGTATAAAAGTGCTGCTAACTGACTGCTACTAGATAAGCAAAGATTGGAAAATAGGAGAAAACTTGACACAACCCTGTAGTGAAATTATAGTAATGAATATCTGTCATCACTCTGTTCTCCTTAGCAAGCCAGTGATGAAGCAAGACCATCACTGTGATGTTCTAGCAGGTGATCAGTGACAAAAGGTAGTGTTATGAGAGCTGTACTAAAAGCATTAAAATCTGCTGGGGAAAAAACCCAAAATGCAGAAGAGACAAAAGATGAGGGAGAATCTCCTGAAATTACTTTTTCTCATTTCTTGAATGCAGAAGCTACCGATTTCTATGTGTTATTTTTCTTTAGCTGTGCTCTAGAGCACCACAGCTAGCATGCCTGATCTTGGGGGAAAGAAACCCCAAACCAAGAGACCACCAGAGAATTCAAGAAAAGCACCTGTATTTTAATTTCTTTAAAGTAAGGAAAGTTACTGCTTTGATTTATTTCTTGTGTAAGAAGCCAACGTAAGAGCAGGAACAGAAATGTTCTTATTTTTATGTTGCAATGTATCCAGTCATGATTGTTCAAAGGTGAAAGTATACTGAAGTCTCATTTGGACTTCGTTTAACTAATAGTAATTTATTAAGTGCTATAAAAATAGGGATTGCCAAAAAGACAGCGACTGCGGCAGTAGAAGAGTGTTCTTAGGAGTCTTCTCAAGACACTTTCCACTAAGGCAAAGACAAAAAAAGGATAAACTTTTTCTAGTTCAGTTTCGGTGAGCATATGCCCCTCTTCTTGAGCACATAGTTTGACAATAACCAGGAGATAACTCCCAGGCAGTGAAGATGGAAATGCCAGCATCCAGCAGCTATGATGTGAGAAACTGGTGTGGAATATTTATCTTCGTTTTCAATATTGTGTATGTAGAGCAGTAGCTAGGTGTAATTCGCTTCACAAAGATGTGAAATGATCTGCCTTCTCTAATAATCTGTATGTATAAGGAGGTCACAGCCATTTCATCACTAGTTCAGTTTTTGCATGAGGTAGTCATTATGGCAGTCAGTTAGGATGGTTTTGTGAGGGCAAGGATTTATCTGTATGAAGAGATTTAAGTGCTTTTGTGTAGTTTTACACATGTGCAGGGTTTAATATGTCTGATTTCAACTTGGAGCTGCAGAATAGTTCATGAGATGTTCGCAAGTGCAGATGACTCAACCCAACTGGCAATATTTTCTAATTCCTTTTTTTTATGTTCCATTTCATTGTGTGTAAGTGCTGCTGAAGGAGCATGGTGTAGGTGGAATTACTTAGATGTTAGTAAGGGTGATGTCACCTAATGGAACTATTTGTTTGGACTCAACAGGATAGCTAAGCAGTAAAGTATGTCGGACTTCTTCCTTGAAGCAAAACTGATGTGCAGAAGTTCACAAAATGAAGAGTAGTTCACACAACACATGAGATTAACAATGATAAGAAAAACAGTCCTGAGAGAAGAGAACCCATTCTACATACGCACAAAACAAATTCCAAAGCATCTTGTTTATCCACCCTTAGTCAATTTGATCACTGTTTACTCTCAGAAATGTTAAGGTGTTTGGGTTTTTTTCCATAATTACAAGGATGAAGATGTTTCCAATTCACTGGTGCCCTAACTCGCTGGTAAAAAAGTGAGCAGATGGTGATTCTCTGAGAAAGACCTTCAGAGAATATTTGTTCTTTCTTTGCAAGTTTGTAACTACTTTGCTGCTATAGGCATTGCTCTTTTTATGTGTCAGTATGAATTTTAAGAGAGACATCCATGAATCAAGTCCCAAACAAATGTCTGTTTGGGGACATATACACAAATAATAGAGGTAGGTTTTCTTCTTTTTACTGAAGGGTCAAGTACAAGGGGACAGAAGAGGGACATAAAGACTGAAGAGAATAAAGGAGACAACAGAGTTGAAAAAGAGGCAGGAGAGAGGTAGATGAGAAGGAAGAAATGACTATGATATAAGGAAAATGGTCTGAGAAGAAGGAACTAAGAAGCCTCAAGGGAAGTTATCTTTGATACTGAGAAAGTTGTCATTTTCAGTATGATTGTTCTGAGACTGGTATCTGAGGCTTAAAGCGTCCTGAAAGTGTGAGCCAAGAGGTGCCTGTGGTTGGGTTTCTCATGAGGGGTGCGTGTATCGTGTGCAAGATACTGCCCTCAACTGGGTAAAAGGAATGTCAGAGGTGCATGAGGTATAGCAAATGTGCATCTCAAACTGCTGGAGATGACTTATTGCCACGCTTTCTTAATAGTCTGAAAATGATTGACTGAAATAAAGCAGACATTCTGATGCAGAATTGAATAAAACCCCTCTTTAACAGTGATCTTACTGGTAGGCTGGGGAAATGAGGTGAGGAGGAAACAAAACTCCTAAACTAGCTTCAGTTTTGAAAATACAGGTTTTCTTTTTCCAAATTCAAATACAAGTTTTCTTTATTCTTGATGAGGCTGAATTCTGTTCCCAGAAAGCATGCTGTTAAAGTGAGCTGACGTGACACCAGCTACTGCTTCCCTCCATGTCAGAGGTTTAAGTCTCTGAGGTACTCTGACAGCAGCCTGGGGCTTCTATGTGGTACTGAAATGATAGATAACAATTTTGTTACCTGAATCCAAGCAGAGGAATAAAATATGAATGCATTTATGCAGAGTTACACAAAATCTGTAAAGTTTTAGCAGTCCAATGGATGAATACTTTTTGACAGGACAAAGGGCGAGTGTTTTGGCATGATTCTATTTAGGATGTGTGACTTTTCAGTAAGGCTTAATCATCAAATTGGTCAAGATATATCTGCTGCTTTCCTCACCATGTTTTCATGCCAAGGTTTTGTGATTCAACACTGGAAATCTGAAAACTATTGACAAAAGGTCACTGTTTGCAGAATCATTTCTTTAGGTATAATCAATCACGCAGTCATGCTCACACTTGCAATTCACACAAAGCAACTGAGGTGCAAGAGTAACAGAGAATGTGAAGTAAATGAAGTTTGATCTTTTTCCACTATTTGCTTTCCATTTTTCACTTAGCCGTGTTGATACGTTGTTTTGCTTGGCTGCTGGCATCTACCTGTGTCTCAGAGCGGGAGCGACAGTGCAGATCTGCACGTCTCTCTGAAGAAAGAGATGGGAGATTGCAATTTCAGGAGACCAGAACCATTTTGCTGGCCTGGGGTGAAATAAAATCATGTCCAGTTTGCTCCGTCCCTGTGATGTGCTCTTCCCAGCAGGGCTGCTCAGTATTCTGGTGTATCTCTAAGTGGTAACTTCCCCTGGCTCATTGTTTTTGCTTATACCTGCCTTTGTGTGACCATGGGCTCATTTTTGGTTTTCCCAAGATGCCTATATGCTACTGAAGTAATACATAAGATCGTTTGCTTTAGAAGCTGGTGAGAGTTTTTCCTGTAAGGTCATAGTTTTCCAGGCACCTAATATGGTAGTGGTACATTGAAAACAAGCTAAAAGGAAAACAGCTTCCCCCTTTCTCTCTTAACTGTGTAGATTTTAAGCCTTAACTTTTTGTTTTGTTTCAGGGTTTTGGGGCTTTTCTTTGTACTCCTGGGAATTTGAGGTCTATGTGGCATGGGTAAATGGGAGTTAGATGTCCTAGTAACCAGTGGAGAGGGTGTCCAGTCTTTATTTGTTTGTTTCTGACAGTCCTGGTGGGAATTCTCTCTTGCTTGTCATAAAAAGTCTTTTGTGCAGTTCCCTTCTTTCTTTAGGCTTTAATCCAGAAAAACACTTTCAGCACACAAGTGGTCTCATTTGCTTTCAGTGACAATATTCAGACTTAACATAAAGCATGTGTTGGAGTGCTTTGCTGGGTCAGGGCCTGCTTTACTTGAGCTGCATATTAAGTCTCCATGTGTTATTCTAGAAGTTTCATAACTGCAGCATATAAATTCTTCTTTGTACTTAATATTTTCATACAATACAGGTTTGTGGAAGGGCACAGATTAACCAAAACGTGTGGGTAGAAACACAGATGTGCACCTAGCTGTGCTCATTAAAGCTGGAATATTCAGGGCAGTCATTTCCTATACAGCTCTGTTTGCAAAGAACAAGCTTTGCATTTTTTTTCCCCAATTTATTGTGTTTCATTCTGAGATTTCAGAATGATGACTTAGGGAAATAATCGATAAAGTAATTAAAATAGCCAAGCTTTGCCCACACATGTTCAGGCCAGACATAGTGGTTAACAGTGACTTTCCTGCTGAAAGCACCAGAGTGTACTAACAGTACTTGAAATTGATCCCTGGTTATTCAGGTCTCACCATCTGTCCAGTTGAAAACGCCTTTTTTAGTTTCTTTTTTTTTACCTTCACACTATCAGAAAAATAACTTTTAGACACAAAGACAGGTTTGGGCAGCCCTCCCTTTTTATCAGTAGTAAGCTAAGGGCATCCCTCATGTAACTTCATTACCTCTCTTCCGGCAACCTTTGGAACTTTGCCTGTAAAGGGCAGAGTTAATGCGAGCTGGCTCTCAGCAACCACAGCAGCCCAGCCTCCCCTCGGGTTTCTGCACAGCAAAGACCTAGGAGTGTTACAGCCTCATCAGTTCTATCGCTATCCATCTGTACCCACCTGAGGGTGTAGCCCAGGGTTGTTTCTGCTGAGACATGCTAAAAGTGTGTCTGCACTTTGATTTGTGCTTTAAGGTAAGGTAAATATAGCAGAGGTATTGGGAGCTGCCTACCAAGAAGTGGTAGACTGATAGTGCCTTCCACTTGTCAGCTGTTGATTTAAGCTGGTTAGCTGAAAGCTGTCTTGTGTATGCATTTGCCACAGTGCAATCGCAAAAGCAATTCCCCTAAATACCGGGAACAAACCAGAGACTTATCCTTTGCTTAGAAGATACGAAATTAAGGGTCCATGTGACACAAATAGGGAATTAGTCTCAAAGCCCCATGTCCCCAGAGTCATTTGAAACAGTAACCTATGCTGATTCTGCCTCTTGTTTTTGCCATTCAGTCCTGTATAAATGATCTTCTGCCCAGAACTGACAGCTCTGGCATGACAACTGGGAGATCTCAGATATGAAAGGAGTTACTTAAGAAGTAGCTAACTCTGAGAAAAAGGCTTGAGCTGCAGAATCAATTAGGCAGCAAACACTGACAGTCTCAACCCTCCCCAAAATCCTGGACGCAGACTGGATTTTGGTCCTGTACTTTTCGTGCTGACTGCGTTTTGAAACAACACATAGAAAAAATATTTTCCCATTTGAAAACAAAATCCCCTCACCAAAATCAAAACCTTATAAGTAGTTAGACAGCAACTGTCCGAAAAGGTTGAGTTTTCTATTTAGTTTACCTGCAAACGTTTTTTCCTCTAGAAGTTTTGTTTTCAGTCAAGAGCTTTTCTGAATCTCAAACCTGGACGTTCTGTTGCACTTCTTAGTGCTGTAGAGATTTTGATTTTGCTAGTCCATGTTTCAGTGATGTCCTGGGTTTAGCAGTAGCAGTCATTTTTCTCCATAGTAGCTGGTGCAGTGCTGTATTCTGAGCTACGGGCTACTGCTTCTGAGATACGGGCTGGGCTTAAACTAGGACAGCTGGCCAGAGGTTCTGAGCGGGGACTCTCTTACCCATTTGAAAAAATGCTTTGACTTCACAATTTCCAAAATAGAAAATTCAGTTTTATGGCAGGTTTTCTTCTCTTGAAGTTTCCTTTGCTAGATGAGATGGAATTAAAGAAATAATAATAAGGATTTAACTGAAAGTCTCATTTGAAGCTGGGATCCTACCCTGTGTAATGACAGTGCAGCTGTGGTGGCTTATTCTGTGGGAAACTGAAATAGAATTGGTCTCTTCTTCCTGCACAACCTTCTGTGTTCTTCAGGGCAGCATAATCAGGAGTCTTTTCTCAGCAACCTTCACCAACCACTAAACCAGCTCTAGTCCTCATCTTGACATAAAAGGGATGGTGATTTTACATACTGCTAGGCAAGGTCCCGGTGACCCAGGAGACTGTGATGTGCTACTGCCTTCTATTGAGGCATACACCGAAGTGCGGGCAATTTGTGTCAGCTGAGGTGACAGGGGACGCAGTTTCAAGATGTGTTACTGTGGCTAAAATTCTAACTTAGGATGTTTATTCTTTCTTGTTAAATTTTTCAGTAATTGCAGTTACTTATGTATGTTTCATAGCTTGCGATGGTAATAGCAGTGTCTGGGTGATCCAAGACAGGATCTTTCTGGTCCTTTCTTCTAGATCTGTAATGTTACTATTTTCAGTAAAAAGATCAATGTCTTATTTCTTAATGGGGGATGAGATGCGACTATAAAAGAAGTACTGTTTCAAATGTGGTTTGCAAGGGCCTTTAGAGTCTTTCTGAATTGGGGATATCTATGTTTTCCTTTTAAATCACAATAGGAAATCCATTACACAATCTTGTTTCCACTGGTATCTCTTGGAAAGGGGAAAACCTTGTGAGGGTGCAAGGACCACAATAACACTGAGATAACCTGCACATTTAATGTGATCAATGCATTGTGTGCTTAGTCAAAGTAGTGTGAAGAATGATGAAAGACGCTAGTGCAAGATTCAGCTGGGGAGGGTGTGTGGGACCCTGGGATTTGGTGGAGAAGGCAGTCTTGACCTTTGACAAGATAAAGAAGGTGGTATGTTAGCTAATACATTGTAATCGGTGACTTTTTAAACAGCATATTGTGTTTGTCTCAGATGGGGTTTCAAGTTTTCACATTAGAATGTGTTAGGTAGCTGACCGTGATCTGCTAAACGTATCTCACAGGTGTTAAACCTCATATCTGCTTTAAGACAGGAGTAAAAATATACCTCTTTTCAGTTCCAGCCCAGCTAGCTAGAGATGGTTTTTGCCTCAGGCTGCTCATCATTACCCACAAAATGAGGAATTACTGCCTCTAGCCCAGTGATTAGTATGAGCACTCCCTAGACCACACATTAGGGAACATTAGCCAGGTTTGCTCAAACCACCCAATTAAAAATTTAAACTAACCTGCTTGTTTTGTTCTGAAGTGCATGAGGGAGAGCTCCTGTGCAGCAGCGCTCCCAGCAGAACACTGTGTGTTTGTGTGGCATTCACTTCCCAACTCGAGGGAAGTGATTTCCAGCAGAGAGTAATAACTGATAGAAGATAGCAGGGAGGAGGAGATAGGTTTTTCTATCAGTGTTGCTACCTAAAGGGTGACCAAATACCTGCAGTCCACCGGCCCCAGCTTGCTTTTTGAGAGAAGGGAGATGGGAGCTGCTATTGGGAGACAGGAATGGGACATATAGAAGGGCAGCATACTGATGTTTGTTTGTAAGGGTTTTTTTCTGTGGTCTGTCCTGCACCCACAGAAGTGTGCCATTTTCCACATGCTTCTGTCTTGAAGCATGAATCCTATCTGTTCATCTTACTGACCCTTGCGTATGTAGCTAGCTGAAGAAGTAGCTTTTTCTACCTGATGCTCCCCATGATTGCTGCCTTCTCTAAATCAGGTCCAGAAGGTGTTACGAGGATTTTGCTTCTACTGATCTTCCTCTTTCCACTATACATCATCCCCAGCTATAACTGCATTGGGAGTTTAATGATCTAAAGCCAGATGTTTGAAACATTGTTAATAAAACAGAATGATGTTTATGCACAGGGAAAATAGGGATATATTTTTTTAATATACTTGTACAACTCCTGCCACTTTAAAGTGGGAAGTGTATTCACTTTTAGGGAAAATAGAATGGGATGTGCTGGGACAAAACAAAAAAATCCCACAATTTAAGGAGGATCTAAGAGGATGCAATGGCAGTTGTTGCAGCATAACCCCTGGTTGTCTGAAAGTATTTGAGAGAGGCTGAGTGAAGAGACAAATACAGGGGAAGAAAGCAAGCCCCCTGCACCTGATTTTCAGTTTCCCTGAGTCAGGTAGGTGAGAACTATCCCCATGACATGCCTGTATCATACCTGATCTAGTTCAAGCTTTGAAGAGTTGATACTGGAGTGTAGTATTCACCTGACTGGCAGAATAATTCTTGGAGTTGACATGACCCAATATATCAAGAAGATAAATTATTCACTCTGGTGAGGTCCTTTAGTACCAGCATGGGGACAAATGAGATTGCATCTTCCACGCTAACCAGGAATCCTTTATACCGCTCCTATGAAGAGTTGTGCCTGAGGGAGGGAAGAATGCCTAAGAATGAAGAAAGTGGATGTGAGGAGCTGAAAACTATTGCTATGAAGTAAATTCAGAAGAGAATAATTAATGGGACAGATGACAGAATTCTCTATTCTTGAAATAAAGTACATTTGCTCTGTGGATTCAACAAAGAGCATGACACTAAGGTTCTTGTGGATAATTTTATATTTCACCTAAGAGGTCAGGATAACCTTGTGAGAACCTCCAGAAACAATGGAATGTCATGGAAGGAGTCTGAGGCCAGAACTTTTCTCCAACTGTCTGTATAGACCTGGTCACTGCTGTATTTGCAGAGTACCCAAAGCAAAATCACTCTTTCCTGTAAGGCACCACTGGCTGGTACTTCAGTGTGCGTTTTGATATAGATTTTGCACTCCACTGAAAACAGTCTGATAGGGAAGTCAGAAGGAAGGACTCCAGATAACTTGTGTGGCTTCTAGAACTTGTGTGCCTTCTAGAGAAGACCTATCAAGTGCTTTCCACCCAAAGTATTTCACAAAGGTGCGGCTCTACTTGCTTTATTAAAAAGGGGTCCTAAGACGTTCAGTGGGTGGCTTTGGGGCTGGAAAGCAAGTTAATGGCAGACTGAAAAGAGATAATCTTGTTTCCTGATACCCTAGGTAGTCACTGGTCTGCTGGGCTTGGCACACCAACCTTCTTCTCTTCCCCTATGTCCTACAGTACATTGCTTTGTAGTCTCTAGAAGGCAGCGTTCCACGGTGGTGGGTGGTAATGGAGGCTCCACTGCAGTACAGGCTTTGTTTCTTGTTTGTTTCAAGATCCTAGTGAAATGCACTTGCATTACTTGGGCTCTGTAGTTACCTCGTCAGCAACATCTTCTGAATCTCCCTTATTCTGAGAGAAGCAGTTTGATTAAATCCACAAATAAAACACCAGCTGGGTCACTGGGCACTTAGATGAGAAAGTGGAAACTAGCCTGTTACATATGGGAGGGATGACAAACTAATAGAGACTGTAGCAGCAGTAGATTTACTGCTGCAGGAACTACGCATGCAAGAACAGCGAAAGACGATGACTCTCTAGAAAAGCAAAAGCAGACACGTAGGAGCCATGTACCAAGTAGTAAGAAGCGGGATTCATGAATTGTCATGCTTTTTAGCCTTAACGCTAGTTTTAGAGCTTCGTTGGGAGCGTAAGAAGTAGCTGTAAATTGAGATGAATGAGATCACCAGTCAAAATGTTTATGTGAAGAAAAATATACAGGGGTCTGCCTGAATCATCAAGAAAATAGAGAGGACTGGGTTTTCCTTTATGACTAAGGAGTTGTAACTCATGACTGCCAAGTGAGAAACGGCATATTGTTCTTTGTTGAAAACTGGAAATGAAAAGGTAACCACATGTCTAAACCTTTTTATGTTCTTGGGATATTAATGTTTAGTATCATTTATTCAGCTGCTCAGGGCCTACTGATTTTTTTAGCTTATAGAATGAGTTGATCTAATTATCAATATCAAGAAAGGTCTTATCCTAAACAGTGTGGAAATTTCAGCTCAGAAACACATACCCAGCACACACAGCTGTGCAATCCTGTCTTTAAATTAGCTGAAAAGGCCACAGTTTGTTTCAGGTTGTGAGGGATCTTTGGGTGAAGCATCTTTTAAACTCCCAAATCTGAACTCTTCACTCTCTGACTGTGCTTCTAGGCTGAGGATCTGCTTTTTAAAGTAGTTATGTCCCTTTTTTTTTCTCCAGGTATTGCTAGCACCAGCAGTTCTCACAGTGGTGAAGCAGAGAACTTGCTCCATCAGGAAGTTAGCCTAGCTTCTGCTTTCTTGCTGTAAATTGGGTATTAATGCCTGGCTCACACGCAGTGAAGTCATGTATGGATTGTCTAAAGCAGTGTTTGTTGATACACGCTCTAAGGAGAAGGCTGCATTGCTACTGCATGCTTCTCTTTGCTAAACTGGTGCTGAGTTTTCCAGTCATGCCCGTGTGTAAGCCTGTGGTCTGGGGCTCACTGAGGATTTGTCTTCCACTGCCTGCTGGTGAAATGGAAGGAAGAAATGTTACATGTGATCTGTTAGCTGAAGTGGCACCTCCCGTATGTTTCAGGCATCAGGGAGAATAAACTGTGACTAATGTTAATCCTGTTGTGTGATAAGAGATGGCATGATTGAACTGAGAGCATTGTGATTGAAGGTATGTGCATCAGGTTATCTCTGTTATGTGTTTTAAAGCATCAAGGGTGAGCCAGGTGTAGTACTGATTAGCTATGGTATTACCTGTCTACCATGATTATGAATGCTCATGAACCTTCTTGTTAACCATGATAGAGCTGGCGTCTGATAGGAATCTGGATCATGTTACAATAAGTTTTGGTCAGGAGCATGAAAACCAGTCTCTACTGCTGTTGAAGCTAATGAGAGGTGTAGAAGCATTTATAGAAAAGTATACTGAAGGACTACGTGAAGGCAGCATTCATGAGAGTAGTGAGGTAGGACAAGATGAAAGAATTTAAAGGAGGAGACATCTTGCTAACTCCTACAGAGAGAACAGACTCGTGTCTTCTGACCTTACATGGTACAAATGTCACAGAGCAATAAAATGCTCCAGAAAAGTGGGACAAGACCTTATCTGAGCAGCTGGGCTTGGACCTGCCTGACTTGCTTGGATGTTGCTACTGTCTGCCAACAAAATGAGGTGGTTGGCTAATACAGGATGCAGTGAAGGCAGAACAGTAGCAAATGAAAAAGGTGTATGCCTTTATGAAGTAACCAGAGATGCATGAGAAAACTAAAGCTAGGAAATACTGCCAGGAATACTTAAAAAGCAGATATTTGGTGTTCATTTGTATTGAAACTTAAAAGTGAAGATACTGAGGTTTGGGGTTTTTTTTCACCATCAGGTAGTACTTCTCTCCCCTGCCTTCCCATCTTTTTAGTACCAAAAAGTTTTTCCTTTATATCCACACTTGGTATTTACAAAAGGGAAAGCACTATCTGCTTATAGTGGCTAGGGAAGCTGTTTACGTTTTCCTGCGTTCCTGATCTTAGTTACTATTTGGAGGAGCTGTTCTTGAGGCTATAGAGGAGCCTACATTTGAACATAGAGCTCTCTGACAAATACATCTGGCAGAAAGGTTACCAAAACCTTTAGTTTTGAATGCAAGCACTTGCTTGAGGCTGAAATATTGACATTTAGTCTGTGTGGTGTGCTTGCAGCTCTGTTGTATGGTAAATACATGTTATGCTGGTAAATATTTCTTCACTCGCTGTCCTGGAGACTAAAATTGTTTAGCTGCAGAACAAGGAGGATTAGCAACAGCAGCACGCTTCTGTGTTCTAGCAGTGGTAAACATTTGACTGTCATTATGTTCAGTTTGGATTGTTTTGTAAATATTCTGATCTCTCCAGACATGGGTTGTCATCACTTTATCTAGCTTCATCTTGCGAACTTTTACCCCTAAAATGAAACCAACAGGCCTTAATGGGACAAAATAGGTAAGGATAGGGTACTGATAGACATAGCTGAAGAAATGGGCACTTAGAGCATGTTGCAGTATTTAGAGTCTGAGATAATAAAGTATAGACCAGCATAAATATCTCACTAATAGATAGTAATATGTTATGAAATCTAAAGAAATGTTCTTACACTACTGGGCTACGTGATACAGAGTTGGTGCAATGTACACTGGCAGCAAGCATCTGCTTTTCAGATGCAGTCAAACTACATTTTGTCAAACTTTAAGTATTTCAGTTGTCACAGTTTTTCTTTAAAATAGTATGTCAGACAATGAGTATGAAGCAGCTGTCATATTCCTGATGGGAATAAAATCTCTCTATTTGTATTCAAAGCTTACAGTGCCTATCCCGGTACTATGAGAAGATACAAACACATCAGTCAAAAACATCTCTTACTTGTAATGGATTAAAAAGCCCCTGGTCTAAATGCACACCTTTTACAAGGTTAGATTTCAGCCTAATTTGAGAGTTTATAAAACTCTCAAAGCTGAGGGTTTTACTGAGGCTTAGATTCATCCCTTACAAAATGTACATAACTGAGGTTATGTTTTAATGGCTAAGCTCATCAGGAAAAGATCCCAACAGCTTCATAAATCAGAATAGATTTGTTGCTCACCGAAACCAGCTCAACGATAGACTTTACAGATTTGATCCTACACATTTTACGTTTCAAGGGTCAGAAGAAGCGTCTAAGTTGACTCAATTGTTTAACTACAGATAATTCAGCTACTTGCGCCGGGGGCCAGGGGCAGTAGGTCTGTGTAGTGAGGCCTCATCTGCAAAGTGCTTTCCCTGAGGATCCCATCAGATCCCACAGGAGCTGTGTTCAGACTGATGAGTTGCTCCATCCTGGGCCTTGTCATTGTTAGTCCTGGGTCATGTCAACTGTCCTTCTGCGCAGATGGGCGCAAGACTCATTGGGGCTCTCGGGGAGCGGGATGGGAATGGTGGTGCCCATGTGCTGGATGTGGATCATTAAAGTCAGCATTGGCAGATTATGTAGGGCTCAGGTGTCTTCTTGGCAGGGTACACCCAGTAAATTATTTATATAAATAAAGGGTTATCCAAGACAGTTAGTAGCCATATAGTGAAGCGTGCTGTATGCTGGGCTGTCTCCCTCCCTAGGTTACAGAGCCAAACTCTTGTAAACAAGGGGTGTAAGTGGGTCAGTTGCTTATTAGCCCTGCCAAATCGGAAATTGCACTTTCGGCTCAGTAGGAACAAATTGGTTGTGACTGCAATTATCCTTGCCACCTCTGCTCTAGTGTATTCCCTTGCATACTGATGCTTAGATGATGTAAATTAACACGGCTTCTCTGACAGCAATGCCTATGCCTCTTCAGCTGTGCCGTTTAGCATGTATATGTGTGGATTAATGGCATCTGCATGTCTCCTGCATGGATGTCATTGTATATGGCAAGGGGCAACAAGGATATCCTGGATCATGGAACGTTTGATATTCTTGTTTCTGAATGAAGAGGGGCTCATGTAAACCAACTTTGGTGTCTTTGTATTACTCAGTGTGTTCCCATCTGGAAAGGGTTTACAGGCATAAATGCCTGGAGGTAGTTGCATCCTTGAGCAGGGTAGTTATGCAGAGATGGGGCTGCACATGTGGTAAGTGGCCCTGGGTGTGCTGAGGAGCTCTGGAGAGTGTGTTGTATGAACAGCTGTGTAGAATCAGCTCAAAATCAACTCTGAACCAGAGCTGGCTACAGGCAGAGCAATGTAGCTTGTCTGTACTGTGATCCATGTGTTCAGAGGTGTATTGCCCCATGAACATAACCTAACTGCGTGCAATTAAGGCCACACAAACACAGTCTGGTGCCTGAAGCAATAAGCCATGTTGGACATAAACTGCTTCAGTGGTCTCTGCATCCTCTGCACAGTCTCTATATCCATATGCACGTGGGTCTGTTACATGCCTTTGAAGCACTAAATCTATGTCTGCAATAGATAATTGTCCAAGTACAATTATAAGTTAATGTGGGACTATGTAACCACAGTCTGTTCAGCTTTCGAATGTAGAACAGGCCTTTAAATCCATGTATTTAGTTTTAACTTTGCTGCTGTGCTCCCTGATGTCCTGGTCAAGACATAGGCTGAAAGTAGAAGGCTGTTCTGTATGGGAGAGGGAAGGGAATAAAGAACAGCTGCTTCCAAGAGCTGCTTTTAGAAGTCCAATTTAAAGCAGAACTTCTCCAAACCACTCTTCAGCCTTTTTCTGCTGTTAGAAGAGTGCTTTGCCCCCTGTGCATCATACGTGAGCAAAATGGGTATATTTTTTTTCTGGCAGAAAGGTAATTTTTTCCTTCAAGGTTTTTGTATCCTGTATGCATTTAACTGCCATGTGGAATGATGTGAAAAGGGCTTTTTCTGAGTCTGTCTGTTTCCTCAGTCAAAGGGCTGCTGGAGTTTTAGGCTGCCTGTATTATCTTAGCAGTGATTTTATGTTGCTAAATAACAAGCTGTTAGCACAACCTTGCCATTGGGGTTTGTCACACTTAGTGTGTCAGTGTGGACATGTGCTTTTTTGCTAAGTCTCATCTCTCCTAGCCTGTAGTCTGGTCATTTAAAGCAAAGCTCGCAAACAGCATAATAATGCTGGAAGTCACAAAAGAGGCACTAATGGCTGCAGCTGCTATTGTAAACCTGATTTCCACAGCCTCAGCAGGGCTTGGCATATCATAGGCAAGTTCAGCAAAAGGGGCCCTTCTGCTGCAGCTGTGCCTGAGCGGTTGGATTTTGTCGTCAGCCTCAAATAGAAGCTGGGCCATGGAAGCTCCTGACCACCTCCTGCAACACACTGAGTGGCCTCAGCTCCAGTGGGAGCCTTATGAGCTACAACTTCCCTGGATTAAACAGAGGGTGTCAGAATACAGGAGGTGACTGTAAGCTCAGGCTCCAGGTGAGCCCTGAGGAAGCTTCAATGGGAGATACTCTGGTTTGCCTTCTAATAGAGAACATCACAGACCGAAAGAAAAGTAGAGGAGATGGAGGCATTAATTTAGTGCATAGCTCTGTGCTTCTATGAGAGCTGAAGCAATCCTCCTTGTGAGAATTGTTGCGCCCTGTGCCAGCTCAAAATTGATAGTGTCTTCCTTATGGCTTCTTTCAAGCCTGTGAGTTTCCTAATGAAGGAAGAACATAAGGTCTTGTACTCCATATGTTTTCTGTTCTTAAAGATGTTCTGAGTACCTTCTGTTGGTGTCCAACCAGTAATTCTCCTTTTTGCATGTGATCTCTCTTGATGCTTTCTATTTGCTCATATGGCCAGGGCTGGATTCTGGCTGTGAATACCTTCTAGGAAGACACAGAGTGGACCATGGAAGGACTAAGCAGTTTTACTTCAACCTCTCTCCTGTTCCTCTTCTCTCAGAGTATTGCCATGCAGCCCATATCATGTGAGTGAGGAGAATCTCTACAGTCCCAATGTATCCTCCCTAAATTAACATTTAAGGTGTTTGGAAGCACCTGTGACATTGAGATAGAAAATGGAGGCTCAGGTAATCACCAATAATGTCTTGGCTTTCTGTGCAAATACAGTGATTTATTCTTGTAGAGATGCTGTCTGTGCCTTGACATTGTGCATGCTGAAGAGGCAGATTTCATTGAGACATTTTCGCATCTGGAAACCAACATTCCATGGCCTTCTGTTTATATGGATTAAGCAGTGCTGGTGGCTTTCCTTTCCTTTCCTTTCCTCTTTTCTAGTCTGCATGTCTTTCAAAATGTAATGCAGTACGTTTGTATATGAGACGTACCATTGGTTGCCATCTAGCATCCCTTGATAAATGATATAGGCCCACAGTGTTGTAGTCTACACATATATATATAAAAAAGTTGATGCAGTTGTTTTGCGTGTCTCGTAAATTTAGAGTATTCACCCCCCCATTCCACGCATATTTGAAATTTCCTTAAAGATAAGTGCTTTTAAACTGCCATCAGGGGAAGAGAAAAATCTATCCAAGTGCTGCCCGTACTGTGGGCCATGAGATGAAAACTTGACAATTGCATAAGCTAGCTGATCAATTAGCACATACACTCTGCCCTGCCAATATGTACGCATGTATCTACAGATAACCCAGATCATATGGCTTTTCTTGCCTAGTGGGTATAATATGGGGCACATGTGAGGCTCAGGTTAGAGAAGGAGCCCCAAACAGGAGATACAAACCTGTAGGAAGTAGGTAAGGATGCTTACATATTTAAAAGATCATTTTTTCTAAGGAGGATGTGAATTACACTTCAGAGCCTGTGTGTGGTTGTTACAGCCCATGTACTGTATTACATGGATACCTTACAACTCGTATGCATCTTGGTCACACGTTCCTTTCATTGCTGGTATAAGCATTGTACTTCTGACACATGGATAACTACAAGCCCAGTTTGTATGGTTTAGAAACATCAAAATAGAAATACTTAAATATTTTTAAAACCCTGTCCTTATGTGACTTTCTCAGGGTCTCATAGAAAGTCTTCTGTGGGGGAGGAACTGAAGCTGTTTCTGCTGAGTTGCAGGGGAACATTTACATATGCCAAAAGCATGGGCTGTGTTTGCCAGCACAGAGCCAAGGAGGCTGGCAGGGGTTTGATTCACTTGGTGGCTGTGCTCTACCAGATCGGTCTTGCATAACAAAAACTGCCCTGTTGCCCAGTTGCTGCCAGATCCTGCCTAATGCCATTGCTCGTCATGCAGAAAATGAAGTTACCCGGTGCTGGTAGGGATACATCTGCCTGCCTGCAGGTAGCAAGCTGGAATAAAGGCACGGCTGTACTCCTCATTTTAAGGACTTGGGCTGTGAGACACTGACTCATTTCCACAGAGAACTGAGTGCTTTCAGCTGTCATTAAAGTCAAGTCAGCCATCTCTGAATCAAACTGTTAGTCCTTTTAGTAAGAGGGCAACTTGAAGTAAGGCAGTGTGTGGTGGTGGGGAAGGGAATGGACAGTTGTGTTTAATCCATGAAGGGTATTTGAACTTTTATTGGAAACACTGGTGGGGATTTTTGGAGGGGAGCAGAATGACTTTGTAGAAAGCACTGTTTTGTTTTGGTTTTTTTAATACCTTTTTTCCTTATGAAAATTTGGAGATATTTAAAGGAAACCAAACGCCTTTTAAAAATATACCTATAATGAAAAGTGAAAAGAAAGTGCCAATAAAAATCTTCTACCAGTTTCTACTCACCAATTGCATCTAATATTCCTTCTTAATTTAAAATATCATTGTTTAAACACTTGAAAAAGTTTTAAAATTTCTTCTGATTTTTTTTTTTTTTTTTTTTTTTTTTTTTTTTTTTTTTTTAATTTTTTTCAAATTTTTTTTTGGTCTGATGGTACTGATGTGATCACATCAGCTCAGCTCAGGTTCAGGTGATAAGATGAATGTACCAGGACTCCCATCAAGGCTGTCAGTAGCACAGGGTTATATGATCCTGTCATTTAGCTCTGTGTTTGCTGTCGGTGAGGCTGATAATTTCATCAACCTCCCTGAAGTTGCGTTTCATTCTCCATAAATTCTTTAGTGCCTTTTTAAGCCTCTCATATTGGAGCTTTTTGTCTTCTGAACTGTCCTAGTTTGATCTGTCATTATGGTGGCATGTCACATTCAGTTACTGTATGTGTCTCACTAGGTGCAATGTAATGCTGGCTGCCAACATAACTAATTGTGAGCGAGTCTTGCTCGTGAGGCAGCGTGCTGAAAAATACAGCTGAGAATACAGTTTTCAGAGTATCTGCTCTTTGAACTGTCTTGGCATCAGTAAAACACTTCATTATAGAGCCACATAATAGAACCATGGGCTGTTCAGGCTGGGAAACTTCTGCCTAAACTCCTCACTGTTGCTACGCTTGATTTGGCTCTGCCAGTGATAGCAACTAAGGGGATAAATGAATAGAATGCTGTTTCCCAAAGCTTTCAGAATGACACTCACAGTTGTGGCTGCCACAACCTTCTGCTCTGTTCAGGTTTGCCCTCTTCAAGCCAGTGTCCCCATGATGCTGCCAGTGCTTTTTCTCCCACTGCTCCTGGCCCTTGCCAGTGCTACTGCTGGGACTAAGTGAACAAGCCCACCAGATCATGTTCAGCTTCATTTGATGCCTTGCCCAGAGCTCTAGTGTGCTTCGTCAGCTGGGAACTGGTGATGTGAACACAGCTCCACTTGCATCTTCCAGCACAGACATTTCATCCTGTGCCAAGCATGTCAGTGTGACACCCAAATTTAGCCTAGCAGTCACTGTTGCTTCCCTGATACAGCTAGGGCAGAGAGAATGGGGAATTGTGGCGAAAATGATATTATGTTCAAAGAGAGATTAATAGTGCCGTTAATAAAGCTATTGCTAGCAAATAACACCTCTGTATATAGATAGACTGGCTTTGCCCTTTATAACCATCTGTCTCTTCTTTGCTTCTCTCCCAAGCTATCTCTGTCCTTTTTTTCCTGTAACATCTATTTGAAATACTTTTGCCTTATTGGTTCCTCAGGCTCATGAAAGTTGAGTTCCCTGTCCAAGGAGAAGGAATTATACCTTGCTGTAACTGTTGTATAGCTTAAAAGGTTTGTAGTTTTAAATTTTAGCTTTCTGTGCCATCTTTGGCAGTCTGAACTGCTGTGAATGATGTACAGGTGGCTTGAATGATAGAAACAGTGCCTGATATAAACCTTGCTCATGTGATCAACCGTCTTTTTTCTGCCCAGGAGTGGCATCATAAGCAGTGGCACCACCTGAAGTATCTTTAGCATCTGAAGCAGCAGTAGGTTGTTTTTTGTAGGTGGTCTTCAAAGTCAGGTCGTATTGCTAGGTCCATTACTTCTGACACTGTAAGAATGCTTTTTTCTCCCCTCCCAGCCCCATACCTTAGGCTTATTTATGGTAATAAGCTTTTGATTCCCTTCCCTTTCAGTTTCTCAGCCTGTAGAGTGCTTCTGAATTATATTTGTGAATGCATTTTCTTTGCAACTATGGATGATAAAAGAAACTATTTCTAATGAAAATGGAAAATCTTGCGTTATCATTCCCCCATCCTCTCAGGATCTGCAGCCTAAGGAGGATCACGAAATATGCAATGCTGTGAGAGAACTGAAAGAGCAACGGTTATGTAGTTTGCTTCATATTTTAGGGTTATTCTCTACCCTTTTAACAGCTAGATATGAGGTTGTTAATAAACAAATAAATCCAGGAAAAGCTGAGGTTTAGAGAAAACTAAGACCTATCATGAACTTTGGCTAAATATACCCCTGTGCTTCCTATGGATCTATGTCTTCCTTCCCCTTCGCTGTCTTCCTCTTAGAATGTGAGAGTACTTCTACTTGTTAAGACATAAATTTTTCAATATTCTTTGGCCCAGAGCACATAGAATTGGAGTTGAAAGGAAGGAATAAAGCTTTCTAAAGGGCTTCCTTGAATTTCTGCTATACTAGCTACTACAGTGGGTGAGTACAGACTCACCTGAGAATTGAGACTTCCATGTATGTTAGAGTGTATGTGAACCATGATGCTCAGTATTGTACATCTATTTATGGTTTTATGTGCCTATCATTGTCATTTCTGAGTCCTTTCTATGTAGCAGAAAACCAGGAAAGTCACAAAGTACTTGCAAGAGATGAGTCCCATTAGCTGGGAAGAGTTTCGAGCAAGAACATTTTGACCCTGAAGCCATACAGTTTTAAAAATAGCCCTTCTCAAGTCTTCCAGGACATGCAACAATAGCTGTGAGGATCTGACTCGAGTGGTTCGACTTCCTGTATGTGTCTACACGCCTATAAGCTGCTTGTTATATCAGTAGTGATAACTCTCAAGGTCGTGAGCATTTGTTGCTCTAATCTTAGTCTGCTTTCATTATCGAAGTGGGATGACAGCTGTATGCATGTGTGCTGTGAGTGCGAACTGAATTCAGAACATACTGTAAAACATTCGCTGATTTTCAAGGGCAAAGCTGAAGCTAGATCCCCTCCCAGTTTTGCTTTTCACTTAGAAGAAAAAAACAAGGAAGATAAAATAGTGTGTATGTGTGGGGGGGTAATCAGACAGTTGAGTTTTGTTACTGCCTTGTTAATTTTCCTTAAAACCATAATACTAACTGTAAATAACCTTGGAAATATTTAATTGCCTTTTTCATCAAAGGCATTTGACACACAAATGAAGGAAGAACCAAATGTGATGTAAAACACAATAACTGTTGCAACTAAACAGGCTCTGGGCTTGGGGGCCTTGGGTGGCCTCAGCTTTTAACATCAGTATGGTCTTCAGTCAGCACAGGCCTCTTCCGGTATTAAATTTAAATAGATTAACTTGTTCTGTTTGTTTAGGCTTCATGATTTGTTTGAGGATGGGTTTGAGAGTTATTAGGTGGAAAAGCCTTGGGAGTGATAGATGTGATGGAGAGGGATATGATAGGGAGAAGATTTTGCTGTATTTTTTTTCTCTTTTAGGTGGAATGGCTGTGATTAAAGGTGAGCAAGCATCATTTAAGAAAGGTTTCCAAATATCCATCCTCATACATTTACTTTACAGAATGCCTGACCCCTTTTCCCTTACCACCGCAGATTTATTTCCTAAAAAGCTTTAGTTCTCGGGAAGGGAAGTGTTATAGATACTCCTGCCAACATATATCCATCTGTGAATGCTGGTGTGAATATTTATGTGTTTGAATCAGAACATGGGGAGGGCTGCTTGTGGCCTGGGAGTCATTCGGACAGGAAGCAGATGGCTTGGTGACTGCAATGAGCACATGATGCAAGTTACTGGGGCCAGTTGTGAATGCTTTCTGAGCAGTACTCGTGTTAAATAGTGAATATATTGTGCAGTCTGGAGGAATGAGTTTTCCAGTATCTCTGCATTTGTAAATTATACTGTTTCATTACATCAGTTGCACAGTTGACATGTAAATGCAAAGACAACCAGGTTTTTTCAATACCTAGCCGGGTATCATTTAGATCTGATGCAGCAATGTAACTAACTCAAAGTGTGTCATTTTTGTTGAGCACTAGATGCTACATGCTTTAGAATTACAAGAAAATAACAAAATTGGTTTGGCCTGTACTTAATGCCAATAGAATTCCAGTCATTTCACTAGTTGACTTGTCATGTGTTCTGGCTTCAGAGATTGGGTATTGAATTTTCACTGAGAAACGCTGCCTCATGTGTGGGACTTGTTCTCTTCTGGTATGTCTTGGTTACCAGTTATGGCAGACTTGACTTTATTGTTATCAAAGCTTCACTCGTCTTACATATTTTGCATCATTCACCTGCATTTTATGTTAAGCTTTAACCTCCCTGGGTTTACAGTCTCATACCTATTTCCAGGAACTTTTTCACTCTGTAATACTAAATAGATTAGCTATCATTAAAATATTACTTGTGTATGTTTATGCTTTTGCTAGAAACTAAGCATAGCATTTTTTAATCTAATAACAGAATAGAAAGTAGACAAAGGAAGAGTTCCTTTTGTTTGAATACATTTGCAGGAGCAAATCAGCTCCCTCTTCTGCTGGATCAGCAGTGGTTTTCTTGGATCTTAAAATGCAAGCATGTCCTTTAAATAAAATATTGTTTTCTTTGTAGATGGTCAGGAAAATCAATGCATCTTTCACAAATTGAAATTGCATAAACATAAAATTACTGTAAAGGCAGAATTGGCCTGAAGATGGCATTTTTAGTGAGTATTTTGACTGCCATGATTGTAATTTCTCTTAGAGTGATAATGATGGTGATTGGAACTCACTTCCTTTAAGCTGATCTCCATCATTCATTCATTTGTAAATTGAGTTTGAATGCAGATTGACTTCTAGGTGGAGAATTATTTCACACAAATTTTCCCCTTTTGATGTTTTATTCAGTTGAGTTAGTGGGATGCCCTGCTTCCATTTCCAGGGTTTTTCCTTCATCTTTGTCTTCAAATAAAGCACTGAAAAATGCTTTGATACCTTCATCCAACCTAAAAATATTTTCTTAACCTTTATAATTCCTGTTAAGTTTAAAATTGAGGAAACCAGAAAGTCAAAGGAGGCGTTTCTCCCTCTCTACTCCACTCTCATGAAGATTCCACCTGGAGTACTGTGTTCAACTCTGTTACCAACATAAGAAGGATGTGGACTTGTTGGAGCAAGTCCAGTGGAGTGCCATGAAGCTGATCAGAAGCTGGAGCCCCTCTCCTGTGAAGACAGGCTGAGAGAGTTGGGCTTGTTCAGCCTGGAGAAGACAAGGCAACAAGGAAAACCTTATATCAGCCTTCCAGTACCTAAAAGGAACCTACACTGAACCTGGAGAGGGGCTTTGGACAAGGGCCTGTAAGGACAGGAAAAGAAGAATAGCTTTAACCTGCCAGAGGGCAGATTGAGATGAGCTCTTAGGCGGAAGTTCTTCCCTGTGAGGGTGCTGAGGCGCTGGCACAGGGTGCCCAGAGAAGCTGTGGCTGCCCCATCCCTGGCAGTGTGCAAGGCCAGGTTGGATGCAGCTTGGAGCAACCTGTTCTAGTGGAAGGTATCGCTGCCCATGGCAGGGATTGGAGCTGGATGAACTTTAAGGTTCTTTCCAACCCAAACCATTCTGTCATTCTATGAACTGCTCCATTTGCAATCTTGTAGGCATGGGGAGTGAAACTTTGTTTCCTACAAACAGGCTTGGAGCCTGTGTTGGTGGGGTGGGAGTAGATGAATGAACATATGTGCAAGACCACAGGCAGAGCATTAAATTATGCTCCTCCTTTCCTATCAATGTCATCATCACTTCCAGAAAAGCCACTGCACCTGCAGTTTTCCCAGTGTGTTCACTGTATCTACCTGGGATTTAAGGCATATCCCTGAGGGTGCCTGTTATATGTAATGTACAGAAGAGACTGGAATATTGTCAAAATTATTCTGGACATAACACAGGCCTCAAGTCCTTCAGTGAGTCTTACCCCAGTGTCAAGCAGAGCAATGGACTGCATTGTCAAATGTTGTGTCAAGAGCAGCAGTCATGTTGATATCATCTTTCCACCTCCTGCTTAGGAGAGGGGCAAGAGCTGCCACCGTGAGGAGGCTCGCTCATGCTGGAGAAGGATGCTGCGAAGTACTTAAGGCTTTTATGAGTTATAAATCTGTGCAGATTGCAAAATCCCCCGAAATACCCGGGAAGGGCTTTGTAAGTTTGATTTTGCTCTGCGCTCATTTGGCCAGGGTTACTTTGTGAAAGTGTAACAGAACTGAGATTAGAAAACTGGATACCCGAGTTCTCCCCAGGTGATGCAAAGGGATCTCAATATCTTCCTTCCGGGCAGCTGTAATGATGCTTCTATGTTGCCCTGAGCTGGCTGTGCTGTAACAGAAAGGTTGTTTTTGCTGTCAGATCCTTCCTATCAAGAAGTCCTTGGTTTATCATCTACCAGTTACTTGCCTGTCAAGTTCGGTTTTCTGGTGTCTGGTCTCATCTTCCCGGTCCTCTGATGATTTTAAGATACGTATCACACAGGAATTATATACCTTATTATATATATGAAGACATTTTCTGTTTCTTCACCCGCCACCTGCAGCTGTAATCTTGCACCACTGAGCAATCTCCTGAAGAGGAGCTCCTTGTCTGCACTTTTAATTATCCTGCCTGATGAAACAGAAATCCGTTATTTAATGACTTTCCCCCCCACACACACCTTTTGGTTGACTGCAGTCACCAGTATTTTATGAGGCACACTTGTTTCCCTTTTAGGAGTCCCCATTCTTGATCTGAAGAGCTGTAATTCCACAATCATAAGTACTTGATTTTAGCAGGTTTTAGATTGGTGTCTCATTTGGTCAATAAGCAACAATTGGTATAAAACACAGAAGACCAACTTCCAGTGTACAGTACCGTGCAATTTATCATAGGAACAGATATGAAGTCACTGTGCTTACTGGCAAGTGATGCTGCTTTGTCTCAGGAGAGGCATAATTCAGAGGTCTGAATGCCAAACCAGACTTCCTACATTCTAGATGTCTTATTTTACACAGCCATACATAAAAATTACATTGGTTAGGAACACATTGACAGTCCTTGGTTGTGTCCCAGTTAGAGTAAGTGACTTTTTTCTTGAGGGCACAGCTTCAGACTTTCTGAATCAGTTATTTACAGGATACTCCTATCTGATCCCAAGCTCTAACTTTTGTTGGTAACCATAAAGCTTACCTTAAGTTATGATTTCTTAATGCAATGAGGAAATGATGGATCAGTGCTTCAATATGCTATGCCAACCATCTGATGAATTTTATGGTAATATCATTCCCAAATTGCCTGTTTGCTTAAGACACAGTCACTGTCTTACCAAGGAAGACATCACTTTTTCCCTTTAATTCAAGCTAAAAGTTAGCAGGAGTGTTGCAGTGTTGGTTTTCTTTTTTTTGCCTAAATTGGTGTGTTTGTGGTCTGTCTGGGCCTGTATGGTGCTGTGTTTAGGGCTTGTGGCTAAACCAGTGTTGATAACCCAACAAGGTTTTGGCTACTGCTGGACAGTGTTTGCATAGTGTCACAGCTTTCTTTTTCCCACTCTAATCCCTCTGCCAGTGAGCAGGCTGGGGGTTAGGAGAGGACACAGCAGGGCAGCTGACCTGGATTGACCAGAGGGGTATTCTGTACCATATAACATCATGCTGAGCAGTAAAAGCTGGGTAAAACAAGAAGATGAGGCATCTTTCTTTCATGGCTCAGAGCCTGGCTGGGCATCAGTCTGCTTCTAGGAGTTGGTGAGTGATTACCTTTGCATCGCTTCTTTGTTCCTTCTTCCTTTCAGCTGTTAAACTGTCTTTATCTCAACCCATTAGTTTTTTGGTTCTTGGTCTTCCTATTTTCCCCGCATCCCAAAGACCAGGGTGGGGGCGAGTTAGAGGTTGCCTGGATGCTTGGCTTCTGGCCAGGGTTAATCCACCACAGGTGAAAACTTTAGCGCTCGTCTACATGAGAAATTGACAGCATCACTTTCCAAGGTGCTCAGCTTGGTTCTCTGGCCAAGCCTGTTCCTTACCCTGCTTTTCCCATTACAGGCCAGATCAGTGCTTGTCCTATCCCTACATCTTTCTGATGGCAAAAATCTTGTTCTACTTCCAGTTTTAAGAGCTGAATGAGCCCTCTGTTTACCAGCTACAATGAAATTAGCATTTGCCTACCTGAATTGGTTGTGGAGTCCTTGAACAAAAGGTTTTAAGGAACAGAATGTGATTTGGGATAGTATAAAGAAAAAATTACTATAGAGTACTGTGGGGGCATGGTGGTTTCTGGTTGGCGCATTAGAAGGGCTACAGGATAGAACTTGATAGCAGTACTCCAGCTATATACCATCTGTGTCTCTTTTAATGACAAAAGCAATCACCAGTTTTCTGCGCTGTTGTCAAAATGCTGAGCCAACATGCCGGTCTGGGAGTGTGGTCTGGAGTTCTGGTCTGGCTTCTTCAGCTGTGCTTTTCAGCCAATTCCAGCAGCAGATTCTGTAATATTGGAGAGGTTTGATCCAGGAAAAGTGCAGATGTTGCAGTGTATTTAAGTACTTTGGCAGTTTGAAAGTCTCAGTCCAGTCCTTAGGCCCTTTTCTATTTGTCTTACATGACGCTTGTGGCGCAGAGCAGAAGCAAAAGTAGGCAGTCACGTGAAAGCAGGAATTTTCCCCATAGAAGCACCCATGCAGTTGGTCAGAGGCACTAATAGCTCTTAATACTTACTCTTCTAATATTTGCACTACCAGAGAGAAAGGATATTCAGCTGCAACAGTGGATCTTTGAACTCGGAGACAAGTGGTTATCATGTTATAGTGGAGGTTAGGGTTGTTAAGGGTAACGGATATTTATCAGCATCCTCTTTGTTCACTATTTTCTTGCAAACGTACTGACAAGCCACTTCTAGTCCTCACTGACTGAGATGACCTGGTCTGATTTGTTCTGACAGCCATTACAGTAGTAAACTGAGAATCCTACGTTGCTCTTTTGGGATAAGATTAATGTCTAGATTTTACTTTTCAAGGAGAACAGTCAGTTGGAGAGGATACCTCAGGCTGACTTGGGTCGTTCTTACCCTATATTTGTGATTTTCTTTACTGAGCATCAACAATTATACATAGGTGGCTAAAATGCCATTTTATCAGAACTGCTGTAGGTGACAAAGCTGATGGAATTGTGCCAACACCTAGCCAAACTAGTTGGGTAACTGCATTCCACAAGCTTTACATTAACACTGGAAAGTTCATTGTTGTGCTTTCTTAGAAGACATACATATGGGGATAGAAGAATGACTAGGGTCCACAGCCATAAGTCCACCTGTTGCTCTAGTCTTAGTGGTGTTGAGCCACAGAGACAGCATCAGGCTTTTATCTTGCACTTTTTTGTGCTGGGCCATGTTGGTATGTGGTATCGCTTTTATACAGATAATCCATGAAATGTATCACAGCACTGCAAGTTACTGTGACTGGCTACAGAGGAGCGTAAGTTTTGGCTCATCCAGGCTATAAAGAGCGTAGTAAAAGATGTGTGGTATACAGTGGTCCTGAATGATGAGGTTGATACAATTATTCTGTCATGAAAATAACATGTGAAGTTCTGCTGTAGCAAACCTTTCTGAAGCCAGTGCTGGAGAAAACACCTCTTGCCAAATGCAAATGCCTCATTCAGACCTGACCTCCAGCAGTTACGAGGTACACTTCATAATTTCTGCTTGTGTTGCTCTGTGGAATGTGTGTGCATTGATCTTGACCTTGAATTTGCTGTTGAGCTTGAGAATGATCAAAATATGTAGTGCACAAAATGGGGAATTCTTTTGGCAATGCCCTTCTTCAGATGTATGCATGATTTAGAACATAAACTCAAAACTTTACCTGCATTACAGGCAGAGATGATTCTTATGAGTCTTTTGCAAGAAACTGAGATCCACAGGGGATAATTTACCTTTATTCATTTGTAGCACTCTGCTGAAACATGGGCGAGATGCTTCTATGAACAGACAACACTTGTCATTTTTAACAGTTAAATTTAAGAAAGCAATCCAGTCGTGTCACTTGCATCAGCCTGCAACTATGCAGCTTTCTGTGTAGACACTGATGCTGGTGATACCATCTCTCTCCATTAGTAGTTACACCATTTATCTTGGTCTCTAGTGACTCCTCAGTGCTCCCAAAAACATGGCTATTGGATGTTTATGCAGAGGAAAATTGACAGCTTACCATAACCAAATGTGTGATTTCTCATGCACACCTTCCATAAAATCACAATTTGGTGTTCCCCTATTTCTTCTTCCTCTTGCATCCTAAGTCTTGAGTGTTTTAGGAAATAGCTTCAACATTTTTCTGCAATCCTAACATTCCTTCAAGTTCTCTCAAGTATTCCAAAGTTTTGTCTAGTGCAGTCTATAATAACTTGGGTTTAGCTTGGTTTTTTTTAATGTTGTACAGGATAGTGTGTCAGCACAGCACTACAAGAGAGCTCTGTAATTACTTCAGGGATTGGTGAAGGATGACCAAGTGTGTTGGTACATGCACTGTGCTTCCTCTTCAGCAATAGGAGAATCAGAAAATTGTAGGTACCACCCTGTGTGCTTAAAGCAACTATTTCAGCTGAGATGGTACTGACTGTGACTTAAGAAGGTGCCATGCAGAGGTATGTACCAGACTTGAAATCTGTCGTATTATTTTGCTGCATTCTCAGCGAAATTTCTCCACTTGTGCTATTACTGGATTCTAAGTGCAGTAGATTTACATCCTGACCTGTGCTACCTTTTTTAAAGTAAACTCCATGAATGACTCAGCTTCAGGAGTACTTGTTGCAGCTGCCAGAAGCAGGGAAGAAAGTTCCTTTAAAACCACCATGCATAAAACTCAGCTGCTTCTGCTCCATATATAAGATATACTTCATTATGCTACCTTTTCTAGCAAATAGTGACCTATACTTCACCACAACATTTCACACAACTTTATACAGCCGATGAGGACGAGCTGACCATTTATATCACAGAATTAATATTTCATTAGCCTAATATACTAATGGAAACCCTTTCCTTGCTACTGTGGTTTGAACAGAGAAGAAGCAGTGACTGTTTACTAAAGGGGCTCTTTGAAACTCGCTCACTTTGCCTTTGGTTGGTATTATGCATTTTGCGGTAGAGAATCCAGCAGGTTTGTCATTGGGAAGTTAGGAACTGCTGACGCACTTGCTGTGTCCATGCTGTATTTCAAGGCAGCTCAAAGTTCTCAAGACTGGCTTCACTGATACAGTTTAGCACAAGAACGACTGGAGCATACCCAAGAGAGCATGTGCCTGAGTGTGTATTAGCTCGTCTGCAGGCATGCTTGCACAGGCTGTGCACATATGGGCAGGACATGGAGCATGCAATGCCCACAAGCTGTTGTAGTCTCTGTGCTCAAGGTGTAGACATGCTGCCTCTACTTTTTTGCCAAGGACACCAGGAGAGAGTCAGCAAAGGAAAAGGTCTTGGAGTATTGTGGATCAGCCTTCCCAGCGCAGAGAGCACAGAATAGCATGTTTCATTTGACCTGGTTCTGGAAATACTAGGTTTCAGCTTCTTTAAGATGCCGCATCTCCTCTAAGCCACTCTATCAAATCTTAGAGGTCAAATAACAAGAATGTCCAGTAAGCTGAAGATTCCCTTGGGGCTACTGCACATAGTGGGGAGCAGACCAAAGTGGAACCATTTCTAGGGCGGAGGAATCATGAAGAGCTGCTTTGTGTTCTCCCAAATGGATCTGAAGGCAGAGTGTATTAACTGCAGCTGGAAAACTGGTTCAGAATAGTAACATGTCCTTTAGCAAAAGCGTATGATATCTGTGTTAAAAACAGGTCTTATCCTTCTCTTTTAATGTTCTCCAGGCTATTATGATTAGTTCAAAATACATTATCCCATAGACATTAGTTTCCCTGGGCCTACATGAAGATACATCTTTTTTAATAATTTTTAAGTGTGCTTATTATGCATCCCCATAGCGTTGAGTCTTACAGGCGTTCATTCAACTTCAGAGGTTGATTCTTGGGCCTTCCAAGCTGTCCGTAGTTTGCTGGTGGTTTTCACCTGGTTACACCTGCTGGGGGCAACAGGATAGTACACTAAGGGAACAGGCTTAGCAGAAGAAACATCCACACAATTAAAACGTAAAATATGACACATCTCTAATAAGCATCAGACCCTGGCCTTGTCCCCAGGTTGGTTTAAATTCCCAGGAAAAACGAAGTCTCTCCACGTTGGCCTCTGGCAATAAATGGACTCCTTTTGGCTGAAGAATTCCACTTTATTAAACCATCTTTGTCACTGTTTGGTCCTGTTTTAACTGATATTATTTCAGCCTAAATATTGAAGCCCTCACCCTTGGCATGTTTTTGCAGACCATGTCCAAAGCCAGGCACATTCTCTTGGCTGATGGCCCATTGCTCACTTCAGCAGTGCACATGAGAGATTCTTAATTGCTTGAGCTCACATTTCTGGACAACCCTGCCCACTGTCTAAGTGTTCCTACCAAATGGGTGGCATAATTCTCCAAGAATACAGGGTTCAGATAGCATTCACAGGGATGCACAAAACTCATAGTGACTGTACAAAGACATTTCTGCAAACTGCTACAGTGTGCAAGTGAAATTCTTACTGTAGTTTAGTTGCTGAACACTCATTTGATTCGCTCGTTCCTCTGCTGGGTATGTAAAGCAGCTTTGCTTTTGCCATATAATGTAATGGTGACAGAAATGACACTGCTTCTGCAGGCTTCTGCCCTAGAATCCCAGCCCAGTTGCCTTGTTCACCCTGAACATATCTGTATTCAACCCTGAGACTTCAGAGATGGACCTGGTGCTTTCCTGCCATGATAAGCTATAGCTTGCTGGAAGGTACTGAAAGAACTTGCTTCAATTTCTTGGGCACAGACTTTCAGGATGATACTGCAGCTCTGATAATATGCAACTGAGTGTTGCCTGTATTCCTTCCTGTACGGTGTTTGGCTTGGTAGCACTTGAATTTTGACCCATCTTCTTGGGTGCCACCAACTTGGCTTTAGAACACTGTCAGCCTTTAGGAAAAAGGCTGTTCATTTGGATGGGATCCATTCCTGGGACAGCAGTTCCGTTATGTTGACTTTGCTGTGATGACAGGCCTGAACAGGTAAATTTTTCCTGTTGGCCTTAAGGTCTTTTTATTCAAATCCTGACTGTCCTCTTAAGGAATAAAACTAGAGAGATAGTGTTAAAAAGCACTCATGCTGGAAATGAGAGGTGCAGAAGAGTGATCTCAAATCATAAATGCAAGGGTCTATGTGTGGTATGGAGGGGAGGGTGAAGTTACACTGGTGTTCTGTCTGTGAAGATTGAGTTTCCATTGCAGATTTGATTAAATTGTACATCTTTGTGTTGTGGTAGATGGATTCTGCAGAAAAATTCCACCATGGCTGATGGGATAATGGATTGCTTTAAAACCACAGTTTTCTTTGGAAACACAAGCCTGACTGTACTATTTTCTGTGTAGCTATCAAGAAGTTAAGACATTGATTTGTCTGCTCAGGCTGATTACCAGAACTAAAATTAAGCCTAAATCCTCTATGGTTCTGTCTAAACAAGAGTAGCCTGACCTAATAACATGTTTCCTCCTTTGTCTACATGCTAACTCTAGAATTACATTGCTTTTCTGTGCTTAGGCCCAGGATGTAAAAATTGCCTCCGTTCCTATGTGTTTGCCTGAGCAAAATACAAGTTGACAGATCTCCTTGTTTAGGAATTCAAAGAGCTGAAGTTTAAATATATTTCCCAAGAGGATGGTTTCTTGTGCCTTCCTTTCTGCTGCCTGTCTACCTGTCCCTTCCCTGCCCTGACTTTCAAAAGGAGCTAATGTGTTCTAATATTTTCCAAGTCGTGCAGAGCTAAAAAAGGGGAAAAACATGCAGCCATGGCAAACCTAATGCTGCTGAAGTTGGGTGAAAGTCAAGCTGAAAGGCCCTAAGCCCCAGGGAAGCTGGAGAGACATGTGGGGAGAGGGCTATGATGTTAGCTTCTGATGTGCCTGTCCAGGGTAGGTCAAGGTCTCCAGGAAGCAGACGAAAGTATTCATCTGCCTAACGTTCCCATGAGCTGGAGCGGTGCTATTCCTGTTATACAGATGACAACTTGAAAACAAACAGAGGTCTACACAAAGGCTAACTGTGGTCATTGAACACCAAAAAACTGGGCTCCTTTTTCCAGAGGAGCCTCTCAGTTTCCACAAGCTATAGGGAAAACAAAGATTTGCTTAACTGGAGCCAGCCTTTTGTGAATCCCCCCCAGCTTCACTCTTCCCCAAAGAGTGACTTTTTCTACGTCATGCAGGAATGATTAAATAGTACCTTGGAGCAAGGAATGCTTTCCACTTCTTGTAATTGCCAGGCCAGCATGCTGGCCACTTGTCCATCTTTCCTGACTACTGTTCAGCTTGCATGTAGCCATTAAATAAAGTTTCCTTGTGGATATTTATGCAGAGTGCTTATGGTACTTCTGCAGAAGCCACTGGCAGCAAAGTCTCTCTCAAATGGCTGTGTTACCACTGACTCCAGACTTCTTTAGATAATAGCTGATTAAGTTCAAAACATTAATTTCCACCAATAAACAGGAACTGGAAGCCTAGGGAGTTAATAGGGCTTTTTCATCTCAGCCTGACTCTCTGATCTAATTTCAGATAGCAGGAAATATGCCAACTTTAGCCGCTAATTAGAGTTGCTCTTTGGAGATTATTTGTAGCAGACCTCCAAGCTTCTTTTAACAAAAACACACTGACAGTCCTGCCAGCATAAATATGTTAGATGTTTGTAGTGTAGAGGCCATTTGAATTATGCACTGAGTTGTTACAAAGAGCTTTAAAATATATCAGACTTCACAAACAGTAATTTTATCTGGAAGCCATAGTTCTGCATTACCCCAGAAACCACAAGTGTGGCAGCATTGCCAGTTCTGTCTCTTCTTGCAGGTGCCAGAAGTTTTTAAATCATGAAAACTGGTGGTATTAGTGATTCCGTTTGATTTTCCATTCGTTATTTGATCCTGGTTTGAAAGTGCTCTTGGTACCTTATTCTGCTGAAATCTGGTTATATTCGCTTGAGGTGAGGCGTCTACTTTACTCTAGAATAACTTGCTCTCAGAGAAAATGAGGTACTCTTTCATCATGACAAACAAATTTGTCCTGCCCTCACAGTGGGCTTCAGCTCTCTCAGGAAGCCATGCTTCCCAGTGTAGCTTTATTTACTATTCAGCAGAAGTAAGACATACAGAATCTGACTCAGAGAAATGGAGAATGTGAATGAGTGTATGGTGGCAGACATGTGATTATAAGATTCCTTTTATAAATGTTTTTTCCTCTTGTAGCACTCATATTTTATGCGTCTGCCTCACCTTTCATTCAAGGTTGAGCTCTTTCACGTTCAATTTCTGTAACACCTAGGTAATAGTGGCCATAAAGCAGTTTATAAAATTAACCAAGCCTCACATTACCTCTTTGAGAAACTGTGGGCTTTATAACAGATGTAAAGTGATGAGTCAGTGAGAACGATGCTGAGAATAGAACCATGTCCGTACTTCAACTGCTGTTCATCGTTCACTCATGAAGGTGGAAAAATGTGCCGTTACTGATTGCAGCTCCTCCTTCCATGCTTCCTAAAGAGCACTACTGAGGAACATACAGTGCTTCCAAAGCAGTTGAGAAAATAGTAACCCACAGGAGAAAGCAAGCCCTCAGGTCCTAGACCTTCGTGGTTTTAATGTATTTTTTCCATCTCAGTTTAAAAACTGTGTCAGAATGCTTGGGTGCTGTATTCCTGGATGCTTCCTCTTCTTTGCCTTCTCTAAAGCAAATTCCCTGGCTAGTCTCAAGCTTCCAGGGTGATTTTCACATCACTGAAGCTGAGACATACAGTGCATCACAGTTGAACAGGAAAAATGAAGATATGGGCTAACTGAACTACAATATGCTTGAGATACCAGGAAGCATTTTTAAAGCAAAATATTTTGGTTTTCAGGCTTTTGACTGTGGAAATATTTAATCTAGTTGAAAGTGCAGTTTTCCAGGAAAGGCAGTCTGTGGAAAAGTGCTGTCCAGCCCAGGCCTGTGCCCTGTTTATTTTCTTTCTTTAAACTATATCTGAAGAATTTATAGTAGTCTTTTTCCTATGTGCATCTTGCATTTAAAATTCATGTCTTGTTTAACCTCAAAGTCTATGGACGACTGGAGAGCTGGAAGAATGACAGAGGAATCACACAAGCAAAACCAAATTAATTTGAGAGGGTGAAATGGGTTTTATTTTGATTCTCCATTGCCACTCAGCTGTATGGCCATTTACACTGACTAGCATGATATGCTAGTACTGATATAAAATGAGAGAGTGATGCAGAGCAGGTAGTGTTTCCTTGCTCTGCCCAGTAAATTTAATGGCAGATTTATAAGAGGTAGGTTGTGTCATTGTGGAGGAGCAGTTTATAGCCACAGCTCCCTTCCTCAGTGAAATGAATTTACAGCAGCTACGAATCCCAAAAGTTGAAATCCACTGCTGAGCTCGGATGCCTTCTTCCTCTGAACTGTTTCAGTGACCAGGCTGCCTGCCAAAACCTTTGCATCAATCTTGAAATATTTAAGGACTGCTTCAGTAGTTGTTTTCTCCATCCTGCTCCATATTATTACAGCCTAATGGTCCATACTGGAGGGGGATGGAAGAGCTGTGAATCCAGCACATTGGGATGTTAATGGATCCAGCTCTGCAAATGACTGTGCGAAATAGAAGGCAGTAGTGTATCTGGCCATTGGTCCTTTTTAATTAGCCTCTATAGGAAGAAATACTTAAGAGAGAATGATTTCAACACTGACCTTTTACGCAAAGATAGAAGAGCTGTATAAGAAAGATGAATGCTCCCATCTTTGGGTTTTCAAAAATAAAACTAAAAAAAAAAAGGCAGGCAGAAGATTGTAACTTCGGTTTGGTGTAACTCTTATAAAGGACATGGCCTCCACTTCTTTGGACCATTTTAAGGCAGATACACACATTTGTTGAAGTGAAAAACAACAGGAATGGAAAACTTTTGTTTGCCGTGTAAAGACAGCAGGGAATATCACTGTGGCCATGTGTAAGGAAGTGATCCCAGCTTGCAGTGCTCAAAGGTGCAAAGCCACTTGCCAATTGCTGTGTTCCAACATGATGGTTGGCCTGCAGCATGCTCAGGAGAGAGTGGGACGTATGCACGGGTTGAGTTATGTCCTAGCACAAAAGGCAGCTATGTACAATGGAGGATGCCATGGTGCTCTCAAGGGAAACACAGTCAGGAAATTTAAACAAGCAGTTGCTTGGTCACTTCAGAGAAGACATCAGTGAAAACATTTACTTTGAAAAAAGGGTATGTGGGTGGCTTGGCCAGCAGCAATATTTTGGTTCTTTCTACTGTAGGGAATTAATTTTTTCCCAAACTCAGTCAGCCAGCTTAATTTAGAGCAGATTTAAGTTACACTAGGGGTAACGTTGGTATTAAATGAGTGCCAGGACTGTGGAGGTGAACTTCAGCAGCTCTGTGTATTGGGTATTGCTGAGAATTTGGATCCTGGCAGTAATTCATTAGAAGTCTGGTGTGAGGAGCCATAATTTTCATAGTGTGAAGTGGAAAAGCAGGGAGAAGCGAAAAGCAGGACATTGAAAAATAGCATGTACACAAGTAACAGTTTATTTTCTTTTAGCTGTCTTCTCTGATGTCCCTCCCTTTTTGCATGTAAACTTGCACCCTCCTATTTTCTGACTGTTTTATTCCATGGAATATATAGCACTACTCATGATCTGTTTGGCCTATTAAGCTGCCTCCCTGAACTGCTATAAGCATAGGCATGGTGATGGGTAGATGCCCTGAGATAACAGAAAGGTGTTGCCTAATGTTAGGGTTAGTGTATTTTAATCAATAGCATGTATTGAATTTACTTCCAAGTGTCTGGACAGCCTTGTATTTCAAAACCATCACTGAAGCAAGCTTTGTTTGCTACGGGATATATAACGCAATTTAGTTCTCGGAAAATGCTGAGCTTACTGGGTGGGATTCAGAGAGAGCTTGAAAAAGGGGACAGGAGGAGCTTAGCTTTGCAGTCTTTAATTTTCAGAGGTCAAGCTATGGGCATGGAATGCAGAACTGTAAGTCAAGCCATACTGCCTCCCCTAATGTCTCCTGGGAGAAGCAAAAACCCCAGATCAGATCTAAAATTGCCACCAGACTGGATCCCAAACTAGCGCTAGTTGAAAAGCCATCTGGAGATGCATTGTGTACAGAAGTGTGGGGGGTACTGAAGTGCTCCACAGTAAAGTACCAGACTGCACTCCTATGTCAGAGGATAATTATATGAAACAGTGGCTTTAACATGCAGGTATGGATTTGGGTATTAATGATGTGAGATGGGGAAAATCAATTTTCAGTATTGCATACATGCTTGGCATTTTATCTAAAACTCACTTTCAATGCCTTGGTCTTATGTCCTTTTGCACACAATCCCTGAAATTCAACCCTGCTTTGTTGGTTTGCCTGAATATAGAAAGCCAGATGTTTCCAAATGCAGTTCTGAAACTTGAGTGGGGAAATGGGTTGCTCTGCAGACCTGCTCAAGGTCTTTAGAGGGGTGTTGGCTTAACTTTGCTCCCCAGGGCAAGGTGTCAGGTCAGCAGTCCAGTCTGGGTTAGCACTCTGATGTCAGGGAGAAGAGAAAGGCTTCTCCTTGGGCATTTAGTTAGGTTCCTGCTCCTAAGAGCCCTGAGGAGCCTGCATCTTTCACCTCATTGCAGAGCGGGCAAGGGAGGCTGCCCACTTTACTTGAGCTGTGTCCCATCATTCATTGCTGACCTCTATTTCCTACTGCCTGAGATGACTCAAGCAAGGTCTCCTGGCAAGGCTAAGTCCACTGAACCGACCTCACAGGTCTGCTCTGGGGCAGCTGCCTGACTTCTTTATCCCAGTCCTGGGCAGCTGGATGCCTAAAAGTGGCACTTGGCTGCAGCTCAGTGTCTATGCTCCAGAGTTCAGTTCAGGAGATACATAACTGCAGTAGATGTGATGGTATGCTGCTCAACACAGTGACGGGCTGTCATCATGGCAGTGTTGTGCTTTCACAGACCTTAGGACCTGAACGGCAGCAGCTAAACGCAACAGCTTGTGGGGAATGATAAGCTGAAGCCTTCATTTATTACTGTTTCCTCTGAAATCGGCTAGGCCCCTGCCTGGTGCTCAAGCTGTACTTTTGCATTATCTGCCTCTCCAGACAGGAGAATGTGGCAATGCAAAATCCCTGCTCCATTAAGATCTTTGTCAGGCTCACACATTCAAAAGATATGGAAAAGACAATCTCAAGCTTCAGTGTTTTGTGTCAGCGCTTAACAGCAGGGCCCTGAAGGCTGTTGTTACCCCTGGGGTTCAAACCAAAGGGGAACAGATTGGATAAATTGAGATTATTCAGTAAAGCTCTTGAGTTGTTTAAATTGTGGGCACCAGCCCGTACTGTCCAAATACGCGGCATTAATGGTCCTTGGAGAAGAAAAATCCGAAGTTAATGAAAATGTTTAATTTTCTATACAGATTGCCAGTACTCATGCTAAGGCGTGGGATTTTGAAGGCGTCTAACTCCTCACATCCATACAGACACATTTGAATTCTGACTAACTTTAATGTTTTAATCACTGTGGTTTCATTGTCACTTAATTACCACCGATAAGGTTTTGTTTCAACTACTTGTTACTCAAATGTTACATCAAAGAAAGAAATGTGAGCACGTCTTTGAACAATAAAAAATGCCTTATCCCTCAGGCAGCAGTTAAACAAACTTTCACCAGTTGCAAATTAGACTCAGAATAGACTTAAAATTTTCCTCATCCCATGATTCATTGATGGGGCTTTTTGCCAGCCTTCTGCTGTCCGATAGGTAGCTAAATCACCAAAGATATAGATGCTGCTTCCAAAGCGCTTTGAGGAATGGTTGTCTGGCCTCATGGTCAGAGAACAATACAATAAATACAAGCAACCAATGTATTTATCTGTACAAGAGGGGAAGCAAAAGGGATTGACACTGAACTCCCAGTAGTAAGGTACAAACTCTGCACCTGACTCAGAACATGACCTTTTGAAGTAATTTTGAGCCAGCTTCTAACGGTGTGAAGTTGTCAGCAAGTTCTACCTACTCAGGTAATGTGTTTTTTGAAGACTGGTTACATGTTTCCTGAGTAAACCCAGCCTTACCTGCAAATCCTTGTGTACCTGTGTAGCTGTATTTCTGTCAATGCTCTTCTCGACCTGGGAGTGTGGGTTGCAAATGAAGGGCAAGCAAAAAGGAAGGCGCAGCACTTAACTTTTTATTCTGCAAGAATTTCAGATATTGAGCCAACTGAAGGGTGCAGGTATACCAGCCCGAAGTCCATGTAATGAATTGACAGCTTGTCTGTCTGTTACTTGTGTTTTTCCTGGCTTCAATAGTCTGTATTTTTCACCATTACTAAGCAGAAAACACATCTGTGCAGTGGATGGTTGTAGCTTTATGGGATGTGGTAACTTCTGTTTAAGAAGAAACAAAAGACCTCTGTCTGGCTCCATCTCTGGTACAGGCAATACACTGTGGCTGGGGGCTGACTGTTTCAAATTTCACAGAAATAAGGACTTTCTGGAGTTTAGTTCTTCAGCACCTGTACATGTCTGCAAGTTAGTGGACACACACATGAACACAAGTGTGTATTGCATACTTTTGTCCCTTCTGTCTGCTCAAAATTGACAGTGGGGTTTGAGACAAGGGATTTGTTTCAGTCATCTGAAAATCAGACATGTGGTCTGAACTGTATATGTATAAGTCAGGGCTTCTGGACTCAGTCGGGAGAGACAGTCACCTCCAGGAGATTGTTCATCACTATAAGATTAATTTCAGGGGATGATTAACTTGGACTGAATATGTGTCTTTGTGGTCATTAAAACTGGATGGAGTAAATCCCATCCCAAGAGGCTAAGACATCTGCCCTGCAAAGTTGTCTAAATACCTTTAATTCTTACTACTGTTCCTTAAAATTTGATGATAGGCAGCATTTCAGAGTAACTGAAGTATAAAGTGGAAGCATACCAGAACTGAAAGCAGAAACAGGTGGGCTTTAGAGCAATACAGAGGCATTGTCCAAATATGCAGAGGTCAGGTAAGGAATGTCAAAGTCTACCTAAAGTTGAATCTGGTGATGTACAAGAAGAGCAACAAGAAAGGCTTCTACCAATAGATCCGCAGCAAAAGAAATACTAGAGCAAATGTGGGTCCAGTACTGAATGGGACTGGGGGCTTATGACAAAGAACATGAAAAGACTGAGGTACTCAGTGTTTTCTTTGCCTCAGTCTTTACTGGTAAGATTTGTCTACAGAAATCCCAGGTTGCTGAAACCAGTGAGGACATCTTCAGCAAGACCCTTCTCTTGGCGAGGGAGCATCAGGTTAGGGACCATTTAAATGCACTGGACATACAAAACTCCATGAGACCCGAGAAGATGCACCCGTGAGTGCTGACGGAGTGATTCAATGTCATTGTGAGGCCACCCTTTGAAGGCTCAGTCATTGAAAAGTCATAGCAATTGAATGAGATTCCTGAGGACTGAAGAATGACACTTGTGCCTTCATGAATAAGGAAGAGGATCCAGGGATCCACAGGACAGTCAGCCTCACCTCTGTCCCTGAAAGGTGATGGTGCAAATAATTCTGGAAACCATTTCCAAACACAGAAAGAACCAGGAGGTGATTTGGGTAGTCAGATATTTGAAGGGGAAGTGATGCCTGACCAACCTAGTAACCTTCTATGATGTGACAGATCTCTTGGAGAATGAGGGGAGAGTAGTAGATGTTATTTATCCTGACTTCAGCAAGGTTTTCAGTGCTGTCTCTCATAACAGCCTCACAGCCAAACAATTGAAGTACAGACTAGACACATACATGGTGAGATAGATTAAAACCAGTTGAACTGTGGGTCTCAAAGGGTTGAGAACAGTAGCATGAAGTACAGCCAGACACTAGTGGTATACCCCAGGGGCCCAGTGCTTTTTAATCTCTTCATTAACTGCTGGATGATGGGGCAGAGTGTAAGCTTGGTAAGATTTCTGATGTTACACATCTGGGAGGAGTAAATGAGATAGTTGTCTCCCATTCAGGGGACCTCAACAGGTTGGAGAAGTGGACAGAGAAGAACCTCCTGAAGATCCCCAAAATGATATGTCAGGTCCTTGGCAGAAATAACCCCATGTGCCAGTACATGGGGGGGGACCTACCCAAGGAGTTTCACAAAAGAAGACCTGGGGGTCCTATTGGACACCAAGATGAATATGAGCCAGCAATGTGCCCTTGTGGCAAGGGCTGCCAGCAGCATTGTGGCCTGCATTAGGAAGAATGTCACCAGCAGGATGAAGGATGTAATCCTTTTCCTCTACCCAGCCCTGGTGAGACCACATCTGGAGTGATGTGCCCACTGTGGGTTCCCCATTACAGAGAGACATGGGCATACTGGAGCTAGTCCACAAAGATGATTAAGGGACTGCAGTATCTGTTGTGTGAAGAGAAGCTGTAAAAGTTGACATTGTTTAACCTTGTGTGTATCTTACCAATGTGCATAAATACCTCTTGGGAGGGAGTAAAGAAGATGAAGCCAGACTCTCTCAGTGGTTCTCAGTGAAAGGACAAAGAGTGATGGTTATGAACTAAAATACAAGGAATTCCTTTTAAACATAAGAAAAAAGCTTTTTCTCTGGTGCTGTGGAGCAGATTCTCCGGAGAATTTGTGGAGTTACTATTCTTGGAGATACTCAAAACTCAACTAGACATCGCTTTGGTCAGCCTGCTCCAGGTGACGCTTGTGACAGGAGGGTTAGACTAGACAATCTCCTGATGTCCCTGCTAGCTTCCGTTGTTCTGTGATTCTGTGGTCACAGAGGCTTGGGAGTTTGCAGAACTGCAGCCAAACCTTTCTTTGTCTCTTTTTATCATTAACAAAGCAGTAAGAGCTCTCTCCTCTGCAGCCAGCCTGCCTCTGAAAGTAGTAAGAGGGCAAATACTGTAGAAATGCAAAATATGTAATTGTTGTCTTTTTACTATTAACATGTAATTAATTTGATTTTGTTTAATGACAAAGGAATAAATAGCTCCTGAATGTATAGTTAATGCATAAAGAAAACCATCAAAACTGTTACAGGATAGCAGCTTCACAAAAGAACATCTGTTAAAGGAAATGACCTGCACAAAGTCATTGAAAGTCCATTACTCACTAACTGGCTACCTATTGAGAACTAAATGACGCAAATGACTTACACTCATTGGCTTTTCATCTCCAGGGAAGTGGGCTCAAATCCCTAATAAGGCGCCAGGTGAAAATGAGTCTCTAAGGCCTCCATTCCAAATCCCCTGTTATGCACCATATAAATTAGCACATTAGCAGGCTTGCCTCTAGGGAAAAGCAGGACTAGGACAGCAGGTGTGTCACACAGCATAATTGAGATGCAGCAGCAGAGCAGGCTGGTGTTTTTGTGCAGTGCCGAGCTGCTTCATGCCACCTCTATTGATCTTCAACTTTCATGAGCTCTAGACTGGCTCCTCATTTTAAAAGCCCTAGCTTCTGTTATATCAAAGAATCTCTCCAAGGGAGGAAAAGAAATCACTGAAGTTTTTGATTGAATAGGCCAACCAGTAAAGAATCCCCAGATATGAGAACATTTGTCAATATTAATTTGGTGTATAGACGTGGTTCAGAAAACAAATTAAGGACAATCTGTTTCTGGTTTTTTTTCTCTTCAAAGGCCACTCAGGCTGTTATGAAGACTGTGCTGTGGGTGAGAGGAGGAAGAGGAGCCATCAGGCATTACCATGCTGTTGTACACAGGCAGAGGGTGGTCTTTTCTACTGCTAGTGTGGGTATATTAGTGGGTGAAAAAGTGGATTAAGTCTAAGAGTTTTGGTAGGGTAGGACTTTTGTGAACAGTATGAATAGGGAAAGGAAGAGTAATCTTAACAGAATGCAATGGAAAAAGTAGGCTTGAAACTTTCAGAATTTTGAGTCATTCCCCTACTCCTATGGATTAACGCCATGATACTGAATATCTTCTGTATCATAGGCCGTCTGTCCTTCCTGCAAAACAGCGGTGAGGAACCAAGGTCAGAGGAATTCCTGCAAGCCACCAGCCTGGCAGCCTGCCTTTCCCAACCTGCCATGCTAGTGCAAGATGTCACCAACTCCAGGGGAAGCAGCAGTAAATACCCCTATGATTCAAAGCTCAAGGCTTTCATATCATATGTATTTACCTGACAGAGCACCACAACAATGTGGTTACTGTCATAAAGCACTGGGAATAGGGTTTCCTGGTAGACCTCTATGCATTCAGAGTCACATTTCCAAGACTCAGCTGAATTATTCCTGTTGACAAAGCAAGGCTGATGTGTTGAAGTGGAGCAGTGATAAAGAGCAGTAAACCTACTTTGTTTGTTCTCATCAGGAGGTATTTGCAAGCCTGCCAAGCTAGAAAACAACTAGAAAGCCCCGTCTTCTGCTTAGTGATTATGAAATTCTTATTAGAGCATAACCCTTCTTCTTTGTTGATGATTAAGAGACTGTCTTGCAAAATTCTGGATTAAATTGATGTATTCGCTGCTTTAATCTTGGGGAATCAAATTAATCTCTTCTGACATTTTGATGGCTTTACCAGGATGACATAAAGAATTATATTGGCAGAAGGATGCAGGTGAAGTCCAAAAGCAGAGATCCCAATTAGCTGTTGTGGAATGAATCCCAGCTACCCTTCAACCCTTCAAATATGATACATTGGATTCTGTGCATTCTATCTAGCTTTGGATTAGAAAAGGCAAAATGAAAGAAATATTTAAAAGGGATCCCTGTAACTAAAGTACTGGTGAATATTCATGAGTATGGTCCTAAATTTAAATCTAAAATTGCCTTGAGTTCATGAAAACAAGATTTCTTTTTCATAGAAAATGTCAGTGTGTAGCTCTTTGTCTCCTGAGTTAGAACCAGAAGGACACCCTCTGAACTTATTCACGTGAAGAGTAATGACAAAGGAGAAGCGATACGTGAAATCTGAAAATTGGGAAATATAGAGTAATACAGAATAATAAACTGGCTGGCAGTTAGGCACATGTTACAGAAAGAAGCACAGATCTCACTAACTGATTTCAATCTTATCTTGAATTACAGTCTTCCAAATGTCCTAGTCATCACGCCATGGATCCAGCCTTTGTACCCTGCTTGAGCTTAAATGTAACTGGACCAGAGAAAAAAATGATCCCTCATTTTCTCTATTAACTACCCTGGTGTGGCGTGCTCGTGGTTTTTTTCCTTTATTGACTTGGGAAGCACTATCCAGTTGAAGGTTAGCCAGGACCCCAAGATCCAGTCTGCAAGGAGGGAGTGAGGGGCTGAACAAACTCTTTTACTGAAGGCCCATATATGACTTTTACAGACATCCTTGTTCAGAATCTTTTGTGCCTAATTCTGAGAGATTTCAGCAGATGAATATTGCCTGACCAGTAGAAACTAAATGCGAAAATCATTACTACCAGACCCACATAACTTTGATCATTTCAAGATCTCAGACTCTGAATAACTTCAGGCACTATGACTGAAAGTATTGTTGTTGGGGTCCTGTTTGTTTGGCGTACAGAGGTTATCTTTCCATGTGCACAGAGTTACCCAGAAATTTCCTACAACTCTGACCTTTTACGTAGTTGTTAGAGGTTGAAACTAGAGATCTATCCTGTAAAAATGTGCATGTGTTTGGCACAAATATCTGAGTCTATTTCTGCCTGCAGTGGAAATTTCAGATAAGAAATCGTGCTATCTAAACCAAGGTCTTTTTATTTTCCTTGCATCAAATTACAGAGTGACATGTTCTTGGTAAAGAAGCAACAAAACCATATTGCATAGTAAGTGTGTATGACGTAAATAACATTGTACCTATGTTTCCTTAGCGTTTTTGTCATACGACAAAAATCCAACATGGTTGCATGCATAATTTCATGTACAACAAGCCAACAGCTCCATGAATCACATCCCTCTGTTGGTATTTTAACATGAAGCAAGTAGGGAATTTGAAGATGGAATCTCAGCTTTTCACTGCTGTATTTAAGAGTGGTTTTATTTCTCAATGACCATGTGGTAATATTTTGTAAGAGCAACAACTGATTATGATAATATGATAGCTATGGGAAGACTATTATTTAATTTGTATTCATTTGCATGAATTATGTGGCATCATATAGCATCAACATTCTATTATAGAATAATAATTACACTCCAGTAGGTTTCATATAAAATCCTTACCTTGCAGATGATCTCCATATAGGTTATATGCCACCAGTCCCATGCAAGTCTTTTGAAGGAGGCCTCTGGCTTGGTAGGCTGCCAACACAGAAGGAAATCGGATCATCAGGGGAAAGTCTTGGGGCACTTATAATCCCATACTAGCCCTTTAGCAGACCTTTAAATAGGGCTGAGATGGCTCATTCACTTTGAGCAGAGGATCATTTCAACCTTATGCAGCTGTTGTTATCAAAGTTAACTCTTATGAAACAGTTGCTTCACTGATATAACCAAGGTATTAGTGTTATCTGTACCATGGTAAAGGGAACTGCTGCAATGTCTTAGAGGTCATAAACTTAATGCTTTGATCCCAAAAATATGAGATTACTCTTTTCATAAATCCTTAGGTGATGTAGGTACAAAAATCCTATTGACGGTCATAGCATGACAGAAAATCATCTAGTCTGTTCTGCCTTAAGGCAGGATAAGCAATACATAAACTGTTTCTGGCAGATACTGTCTAATCTGTTTTTAAAGACCTCTGATGATGGAGACCCCTAACACTTCCCTAAGCAGTCTGCTGTTAGTACTTCACTGCCCTTGCAGTGGGACTTCAGCAGGGGTGGGTATTTAAAAATACATGAGAATTGAGGCAACACAAGAGAGAGCTAGGGTTACAGTCATAAACCAATCTGAGGGAGGTTTGCACAAATAAGACATTTTACGTGGATCGTTACCTAAAGGACTTCTGAGGATAGTGGGATGATGTGGGATATAGGGTTAAAATGGTTCCTGAGAAAAACAGAAATGGGGAGGGAGGGTTGTAGGGTTTTTGTATTCCCTCCCACAAACTCTGGCATTCTTCACTATTAGAAAAGCCTGAGAATGCAAAAGAAATTGTATTCTTTGATCATAGGCCTAACACTAAACCAAATCTAAGAGGGAATGGGAATTGTAGATGCATTAGGAAGACAGACTCATGGCTAGATTAAAGTAAAAGTTCTTGAATAATTTCCTCCTTAAGGTCAGAGAAAAAAACTTATCACCCAGAAAAATCAAAACAAGGCAAAACCCACTCATCTCAACTGCTTTGTGTTTCTAATTCTGTGTTGTAGGCCAAGTTGCAAGGAGTGTGTTTGTAACAACGAGGCACTAATGTATTCATTGGAACCCGAAGCGTTCTCTGAAAAACACTGAAGTACAAAAGCAATTACCATTAATCATTATATACAATGAAAGTAACATAATCATCAAGTGATAGTGTCTTCTGAAATACTACGTTACAACCTAGGATAAAAGAGCACTTTCGGCATTGCTGTTGCTGTTATGAATGCTTATGGTTTTGCTTTTTTTAGTTCTTTTTATGTTTTGCTTTCCAAGTGGGGTTTGACCCTACTAAAGAGCATGGTTTTCCCATGTTTTGCTCTTTACAGAGAAAGTTAATTATCTGTAATAATTAAGAGCATAATTATTGCAACCTTTGGGCGTGCAAACTGGTCCTGTTTGCCTAAAGCTGTCAAACAGGGTTTTGCAAAGGGAGGTGATGGCTTCTGCCCAAGTTGAATTCAGCTACCATGCAGAAAAGCAGTGACAGTTCTCTGTATCACGATACTCTGCCAATTACTTAAACAGACCACAGATCAAGTTCTTTTGCATCAAGCATGTGGAATTGCCTGACTGCAACTCGCAGTTAATTCTAGCACAAGCAAAGAAAGATGGGGGGCAACCTGGGGCAGCAGAATTCAGTGAAGGTTCAGTCTAGGAAGCAGGGGCCTTTATCTGGTGATTAGGCAAAATGATGGTGATGAAGAAAGATTCTGTGTGGATGATCAGGTCTGGTATGTTCTTGACTACCGCTTCTGTTTTACATACGTGCCTGGCACCTCTGAATTAAGAGAATATGTTCTTGCATGATACGAAGAACTGCATGTATGACAAGTATAAAAATCTCTACAGGTTTTTTTGAGGCATTACAAGTAAAGCTTTAAGTAAAATGAGAATTCAGAAAAAGTATGGATGCCCATTAGAACCTTTTTAGCACATTTTCCTATGTTTAATATAATAGATCCAAGAAGTTTGTTTCTTCTTTGATTTAACGATAAAGATATTTGCCCTTACATCTTCAGCCTTTGATAATGTCCATATGAGGAATAAATTATTGGTATGGACAACATCAATGTTGTGTTTATTTGAAATTGGCTTTGCTACAATTTTGCATTGACTTCTGTTCAAAAACGTTGTTTTCTTGTCTTCCTGTAAATTTAATAAAATTACACCGATTCAGATTTTAAAATATGCCTTAGTTTTTTACTTCTAATACACTTAACTATTGCATTTGGATTTGTCAGCCACCACTTTCGTTAACTTTCCTCAATGTTGTTTCATTCCAGCTGTATGGGTATTTGTATGTGTGTAGCCCAGACCCATGCCGACCACTGACCTACCCAGTGTTTCTCAAGGTGCTTACTGCCACAGCAGCAGCCAGGGCCATAATCTCTGTACCAAACAATCTCCTTCTCTCTGGACAAGTGGAAATTGCCACTTAAAAAGTGATGGCTCTCTAGTTCTCCTTGCTTTAAAATGTAGGGTCATGCTCCCCGATAGTGTCTGGCAGAGATGTACCACTTCCAAAGGACACGTTCAGCGTGACATAATCTCTGATGTTTAGCTCAAAATCTGTGTTTAGACGTCAGGTTCTACAGGATTATGACTGAGCATCACACTGCATGGTGCTGCCCTTGATGGTCCAGAGTTACAGATTACAACTTTTGGCTTCCACTGGCTCAGAGGTAGCATGTAGAAGTTGGAGTTTGGACTGAAGGGGTAGCCCAAGGTCTCACTGTAAATGGATGCCTGAAGCATTCAACCACAGCAGGTTCAGTAGGGATAGCTGTGGTTAAAGGGAAACTGGCTAATAGTAAATGCATACTGGTAAGGCAATGAAGCTGAAAGGGAAACTGGGCTGAAATGGTTGAGTACCTTTGTGGTGGGGGAGGAGACAATAGCAGGAGGATCTGTGCTTTGCTTTGAGTTCATCTGAGTGTCATGAAAGAAATGGAAGCCAAGTGGCGGTTCTGTGGATGAGGACATGGCTGGCGTGAGGCCTCTCAAACGAAAAGAAATGAGACTTCTGAGTGGTTTCTGCTGCTCTTCAGGGATCTGCGATGTCTGTGCATATTGAGATCAAAGCAAGCAATGCTTACGAAATACTTTGATAGGGAAGTCTTATTTAACCAAGAAGCTTTTAAGTAACTCACAGTTTCAGCTGATGGCTTCAGGTACAAGTCAGGTTTTGGGGATTTTTGTCCTCACATTGTGTCTTTTATAAGGTCCATGAGTACTGCAGGAAAAATGGTTTACATGGTACCAATACAAATGCTGCAGAAGATCTGTTAATTTACTGGGAATAGTAAGGATGCAGTTATATGCAGTATGGTATGAGCTGCTATCCAAATATATCAATGCTTAATTCTCTAAGTGATATGCGAGGCAAATGTGTTGATCTTCCTTTTGAGATTTTGCTGCCTCCTCTGGAGTATCCTATGTGAGGGTTCTCTGTTCTGCAGTTCTTTTGGTTTTAAGTTGATTAGATCTAGGGAAACCAGTGGGGAGAAGAGAGGCCAAATCATGCTGAAGTAAAAATGCACAGGAAATGTGGTATTATATCACCTCGTGGATTCCTTCCTGTATCGCATTTAATAGTGTCTACTCTCAGAGATGCAGGTTAAGGGGAGGTTAGTGTGAATTGTCACAGCTAATAAATCGGTGGAATTACCAAGGAGAGCAGAAACAGATAGAAGATGCATTTGACTGCAATTTGGTATATTTGTTTCATTAAATCATGGTTCTCTACTGAGTTGTTTTCAACAAGACTTTTTTCAGAATTCTCCGTGTGATTGCTTGGCTCGATAAAACATCCCATCAAGCTGTGACAGCAGTGATGTTGCACTACGTTTTGTGCTAAAGCACTGATGAGGCTTGATTCATGTGTTCTGACAGAGGCTGAACAATACAATGGACTTCCTTGAAAAGGATACAGTTATAAGACAAACACAGCTTTTGCAACAAAGTGCCTTTGTGATTGATTTGTTTGTAAATATGCCTGGATTGTGTGCATAAGGAATGAGAATCCATGAGCACTTTGGGCATGATGGTGGCATTGGAGGATAGGATCATATCACTATGTTCACAGGTCAGGGGTGCAAGAGAACAGAACCTATGGGTGGTTCTTACAACTGAGTTAGGATAGGGGATTTACTGCGATTTTAGTCCTAAAGCAGATAGGATAGATGCCCTGTAACTAGGTAAAAGAATTCCCATTTTTTGTAGAATGTTATTACTGATGCTGCAAGCCTGCTTGGTTGTTTGATATTGGCAAAATGTCTGGCAGCGTTATTGTGATATAAGTGCACTATCAGTAAGAGTCCTAGATATATGCCGCCTCAAAACTATTTTAGCAGTGAAAGGGGGACTGGAACTGTCACAATTTCAGATTAGTAATACCGTCCCCTCTGGGCGCTAGCATTATTGTTTGTTGGGGAATTGAGGTATCCGAGTGCTTTCCTTTGGAAGAGAGAGGCAAGGCTGTTAGAGGAGAGTGTCAGACCTGAGAGCCAAACATGTAAACAGCCAGAGGCTTAGAGCTGCAAGCTGTTGCATCGACATGAGAAGGCCTGAAGGCATGTCAGCATGGCACATGCGAACCAGCGGCCAACTGTCTCTTGCTGTGCCTGTGCCCAGCCGTGTGTTTGCGTACATGGCCTCTCACCATGTCTGTAAGCCCTTGAGATGCAGATGCTTCAACACCTTACTTCTGAACCTTTTAGTGGCAGGCAGCCTGCATATGCAGGACATAAATTATAGATTAGAGTCATCTGGTATTAATTCTGCCATTTATGTTTTAAAACCATAGAAGCAAACAGTGCAAACCCTTTCATTCTTAATAGAGCAAGACTGGTGGGCACTGTGCTGGAGGAAACTTCTCTTGTTTGCGCATCTTGTTTGCCAGTAACTTAAAGGCTTTCTTGTAAGTTTGTCAGTACATGGTATACAGTGCTGGTTTTGCAGACTGTGGCATCTGTTGTAACGTATCTTGTTACTTCTAGTCAGAATAAGAAGAGTAGTCTTTTCCAGAAATGAGAGAGCTCACTGTAGAATCATAGAATAGTTAGGGTTGGAAAGGGCCTTAAGATCATCCAGTTCCAACCCCCCTGCCACGGGCAGGGACACCTCCCACTAAACCATGCCACCCAAGGCTATGTCCAATCCAGCCTTGAACACCTCCAGCAATAGAGTATTCACAACTTAATTGTGGGGAATGAGTTATGCATAATATATGCATACTTCAAAACCAAAGATTATCTGCTCTGTGGATGTCCGCACAGTATTAACCGACTGAATGTAAGAATCTGTCCAGTGACAAGCAAGCAGCAATTAATGCTAAATGTGAGGATATTTTATTGGATAATGGGAAAGAACTGTCAAAAAAGAAATGAAGTGATAAAATTTTTGACTGCTAGGGAGTTACTAAAAATGAAAGCTTACAAATGTGCATAAAGAAGTCATCATTAAGAAAGAGGGATTCCAGGTTGGGGGGAAGGAGAGGAAGAAAGATCTACCGAAGGAGTGTCAGAGTTGAGTGACACATGAAGAACTAATGCAAGGAGGCCTCATTTATTCCACCTAGCAAAAATATCAGGTGAGGGATCTTGTAAATGTGTAAAGGGAGAGATAGGAGGAGAGGGAAGTAAATGTAAAGATGAACAGAGATCTCACATGAGCGGAGCCAGCTAATACAAGCCCTGTCTTGAATCATGAAATCTTTGAAATGTCATTTTGTCTCATATTTTGAAGGTAATAGCCAGCATCTTGCACAGTGGCAGGAGGTCAGAAGACAGAAGCCCTGCCTCAAACCCTGTTATGCATCCTGCTGTCGCAGTGTGCATGCCCCATGAGGACAGCTGGCATTCACAGTATGTTCGCCAGGATCGCATATATATTGATTTATGTAATGGACATACCACTAGCATTAGATCATGCGGCCTGACACAGAAGGATTGTGTAAAATACTTGGTAAAGCTCCTCCCACAGATTGGTTTCTATGTGGGTTTTTTGGTTCTAGCTGCCCTATTTTAGGGACTCTTTATGCTAACTTTGTGCACTAGGTGCTATGTACTTGGGTTTTAACGATGGTATTGAAGGGATAAATAATGCCTTGTTACGATAAAGTTTCTGTTTGAATTGCTTTAGATATTTATGCTTGTCACTAGATCCTAAAAGAAAAAGGCTGCTACTGAGTTCCAGCATCAGCCAGCCCTGTTGTTTTCCAACACCTCAGAAGCCGGGTGATGCTCAGAGGTCTTGTCCAGGGTGGCTGAACTATGTGGTTTTACTCAGATGTGGTCAAAGTCAAGCTAGGTCTCCTGGAGAAGGACTGAAGTGAGCCTAAGCTTGGCAGCAGTGTGTGAGTCTTTACCTGAAGGTACCTTGGGTAGGGCTGGATCTTGTTTGGAGTTCAGGTGTATTGTATTTGTTCTAAGTCCTAATTATTGTCAATCATTATCCTCCCTACTTCCCTTAGGTAGAGTGGGTTTCTTCTGCTTTATGCTGATAAGGCACTTATAAGGTAGTTGGTACTGAACTTCTCCTAGTTACTTTTAAATGGTTCCCTTTTCTTTCTAAGTGCTCTTAGTATTTGAGCTACAATGTGGCTACAGCACTTGCAGTAGGTGACTTTTGCCTTTCTTCTCTTCTGTGCAAAATTGTAGGCAGTGGCCTCTTCAAATTTTGAAGTAACTCCAGTTCCATTTACATCTAGGCATGGGGAGTCCCATGGAAGTCAATGGTGTTGTTTCAGTCGCACTGGTTAATGATGTCTAAGTTGTTTCAGTGTTGAGCTCTTGCAGATTTCACCAGCAATTGCTATAGTATGCTTAAGGAAATGCTTTAGGTTCAGACCCTCAATGTTTTGCTTAGGTATGTTTCCAATTACTATTGAAGAAAACAGTTTACATTGCTGCTTGGAAATTCTGCTGGCATCTTTGTCTCTCTGGGAAATGAGATCCATGTGCAGTCTGTCTCTGAAGACCAACCACCCCTGGAAGACTTGCCCTGAGACACCCTCCTAGCAAAGGCCTTCTAAATACAGTGGAGAGTTCAAATGAGAGCTTTCAATAAACTTGCCCTTCTTCCATGCTAACCCAGCTGAATACCACTTAGGTCTCCCAATCTTTCTTTCTAGGACAATTGCGCCACCTCTTTAATGATCTTTTCCTTTTCTTCTGAGTACTTTCTGCTCTGCAAATAGCTTGTTGGTAATGACAGTGTTGGCACAGGGTGCAGTATTCCAGGTGTGATTGCATCAGCACTGTATTTTCATTCCACGATATCATTAGTCATCACCGTCTGCAGTATAGAGGGCAAACAGAGTGACTTTTCCAGTCCAAACAGTTTTAGTCAAATATTGAGGCTGGCACATAGAAGTGTGAGCCCTGTAAAGGACCAGGCTCACAATTTCGTTATCAAAACTAGCTTCTACTTCCAGCTGAACACTCTTGGATAAACAGAATCCTGTGCTTTGCCATTTTGCTGCTGCATATTGATACAGATTCATCTGAATCTATGTGAGTGTAGTTAAACCACTTTTACCATGACTATAATGAGAAGGACTTCATGGGGTCACAGGAAAGGAAGCCACACATACAGTGCATTTTCTGCAATTTATGTTAGAATTATAAATATCTGCAGAAAAACAGGGGGGTTGGGAGATTAAAATTGTGCATTATTTCCTTTATGGCATTGCTGCTTCTGAACTGGCAGTAGCATTGTACTTATTCTCTGCAGGCCATCAAGTAGAGGTTGAGAAAGTGGATGTCTACTCCCTAAAGCAATTTGGTTTAACAGTACTGTTGAAACACAGCTCAGAATTATGTTTAATATGAATGAGAAGCTGGAACCACTTGAGAAGGCAGATGGAGGATTTTTCCAAGCCTGTTAACCTGCCTCCTTCATGTTTTGCTTGTACATTCATCCAGTTTTCTGCTCTAGGCAGCTCAAGCTGGTTATGCCAGAAGTAAGTTTTCACCTGGACCATGCTAGGAATGGCTGCCTCAATATAAGAACCTATTTTGCTCTCCCTGTTGTTATATGAGTTTCAGTTCAAAATCCACGGGACTGTTTCTGTCTCATCACTGACTGGCTTTGAGCTTGCACAGAAGAGTGGTATCTTGAACAGCGCTGAATAACCCAAGGGTAGTCCTTGTCCGGGCATGTCACCTACCCGTGAAGGGTTGGAGCACTTTCCCTGGTCATCTGAATAGAGGAAGCCCAAGTTCTCAAGAAAACAGTAGGAAGTCATGTCTGATGAGCCTCTTGATGGCACAGAGAAGTCCAGTCGTACTGAATGGCGCTGTGTTTTTCCTGGTGTGGCCCAGCCTGTCTTGTCTGATAACTAGTTTTGGCCTTGATTTTGGTACCTGGATATAGAATTCATGATTGCTGGTGCACAGCATGGCTCTGCTATGTCTTGTATAGTTTCTTTCAAAGTGCTCTGTCATGGCTGGCTGAGTTAGGTAAGTTACAGGCTGAAGCTTAATTTAAGCTGTAGAAAGACCCCTCTTGAAGATCAAAGGACCTACGTTTAAACATTGGTAAAAGTATACATGTGATGTAATGTCTATAATTGCAGGTAATAAAATCTATTTTTTCCCAGGTTTATATGTTTAAGAAGCTTAAACAACAAAATGATAAAACCAGTCTTTATACAGTTATACTTTTCCCTCAATAGAGTCACAATTATTTGTTATATTCAGTATTTTGGGTGGTTTGCTTGTCATGTTTGAACAGGTCTGAGATCTTATGGTACTGTACTTTAGACCTACACAGACTTGTAGCTATGAGAATGACTAAAATACCCTTTTGTCTCTTGTCCTAAAGCATTGGATGAATGCATATACAAAGGGTGTTAACATCAGCCAGGTTTTCTTAGAAATGGGGAAGATATTAGAGGGTCTTACTTGGCACATGGTTTATGCTTTAAAAATTAGGTTTTTGTGAAAATAATCCTGATGAGCATGTTTGTCATGTCTCTTCAAATCATACAAATGCTTTTATACCATCTGGGCTTTTAAGCCTTTCTCTTTTAAATACTCTGAACCCTGTACTGAAGTAATCTCCAACACTAGGATTTTGACTACAGACAAAATAATTGCTTCTCACATGATCCTGACTTGTAACTGAATATAAAATTATACAGCACTACTGGTTTTGCTTTCCTTAGCCTTTTATATCCCTCCTTCCGTTTTATTGCTTCAGTTATCTGCAGCCACCTTGCAGTGCATATCAGAGCTGCAGGTCTTATTTTAGATTGGCTGTCACTCCTGATAATTGAGAATTCCAGCCCTAATGGCCAGTGGCCAGTTTTTTCTCTCTTTTTGTTGTGTCTGAACAGAACATGTGAGATAAGAAGAAATAAATAGGTGGAGAAGTGGTTAAATGACGAGTCCTGTAAAACCTTGCTTTTGTTTATTGTCTCCTTAGGCTGTTCAGAGTAAAAATTGTATGAGTAAGAGTTGAATTAATAGATTACACTTTGCATTATTTTGTGTGTGAGCCTTACATGATGTCCATGGGACATGTATTTTTATTTGATGAATTAAGCAATAACAGCACTCTGGAATGACTCATCCTTTCAAAGAGCTGTGGAAGTGTACAACTGTTGGTCTTCAAAACATTGCAGGCAGAGGACAGTGCTAGTTTTTTTCAACACAAGGAAAACCATGTCTTGCTATCTCCCTGACTCTAATCCGGCAATATTTCTTGAATGACACAGGAAGGTAGCTGAAAGGCAGCAGGTATCCAAGGAAATGACTATAAAACCTCCTTTAAATTGGTATCCATGTGCTTGACTCAACCCTGTTGCCATTCCAGCTGGCATCTATACTACCTGAGCACCTACAGAAGGTGCAAGGAGAGCAAGGCATGCCGGCTCAGGTCTGGAGAAACTCCAGCTAATTCTCCTGGCTTTTACTGTCTTGTTCCCATATTGATTGCCTGGGTTGCTGTCCCACCTCACTGTCAGTAATCTCTTTCCTGCTCCTGCTTGCTGGCAGAACTCCACCCTACCAGATCTTTTTCATTTGTGTTATTTGCCCTGTTCCTGCTGCTGCTCCCTAGCACATGCCTCCCTGAGGGTCTGAAAATTTACCCTGTCTTATTTGTAGCAGCTGTTCTCATTTCAGGAGACTGTGTGAAGGCAGCCAGCATTGCCTGCTTTAGAGAAAAGTACTTTAATCATCACGAGTGAGAGGGAATAAAAGTAGTCTCTTCTTAACCTCCTCCTCATGATGGGGAGGGTTGTTCTGCAATGTCTCTTCGTTTATAATCCAATTTCTAAGCCTCTAACTTGCTGTTCTGTCTCTTGCACGCCTGTGTATGTGTACTAATAGATTCATGTGAATATGCTTTCATATTAGCATAACTGTTAATTCTAGTTATTTGTTGACCATTTATTAGTAACACTTCCAAATATCTCTTCCATGGCTTGCTTTTCTGTCAAAAATCTCTGCCGTACCATCACTCAAAAACTACTCAGTCTTCGTTTGCTGTCTCTCTGTGAACACGTAATAACAGAGGCTGGCTCAGAAAACCTGCTGAGATAAAATTACGTAGAAAATACAACTTCTAATGAAAATGAATACATTTGCCGAGTTGGGTACCACAATGCAGTGTTCTCATAATAAGGACTCTGTTTAGATTTTCCCCAAAAATTACTCTGGAATTTGTATTTTATTTCTGAATCATACTACAACATAATAATGTAAAAATCAATTGAGTCTGGCTGTTTTAGTCTTTGAGCATTTTCTTGCGTGCTAATAAATCCTGATCCTGCAGGCTTGATTCAGGTCCTGTAATTTCAGTGAGCTCACATGAAATCCAGGATATCATGTTCTCATGAAGTACAAACAGATGGGTGAAACGGCACTGATTTGTAACATGAAACTTTAGCCACCAGCCATATAGGAAAATTAGTTTTCATAGTGTGTGGAACTGTTACGTATTCTTCTTTGCAAGTCACAGTAGCTGAAAGCTATTGAGGCCTTTCACTCGTGTTTGAGGCATCTTTTTTTCCTGTGCTGAACTCATGTCTGGCTGCAACTCTTCTGTTTTGTTTCTGGTGTTCAACAATTTTAACTCTAATGAGTTTTGGATACTTGAAGGATGGAATTCTGTGCATGAAGCTGTCTGAAATGGCTGAATACCTGTCTAGCAGAGAAACTCATCTTGACTGACTCTTAGGGTCTGGCCCTGACTGGAAGTATTCTTGCTGAATTTACAGTGTCCATTTAAAAAAATAGCAGCCCTGCTTTCATCATCGGACTAAAACCAGTTGTAGACTCTTTTAAGCTAATGGATTTAACACAAAAGAAATGAATGTGATCTTTTTTCAGTTACTTCTGACTGATATTCTGTCAGCTAGGCATTTTAATTAATCTTAATTCACATAAGAGCAAAAAGGCATTTTTTTTCAGTACTGGAGTCTTTCTACAGTCTCTCTGCTTAAATAATTGATTCTTAACCTCTCCAGAATGAATCTGTGGTGTTCAGTGCCATTCTAACTGCATTGGAGGGTATAATTTATTGCCTTGCTGGCTCCTCTTCTTTCTTTCCCAAATAAGGGTCTAACTTTAAAATACATCAAACACAGTGAGGCTACCTAAAGGAAGAGAAAGGTAAGAAAATCAGATGCAGGCAAATTTTTAGTTTTTGATGTTCCTTCTGCAGTATCTGCCACTGTTACTTGAGCTTCTTCTGCCACCATAGTACAAATATTGGCAGGTTTAGGTGGAGCAATTTCTTAATGGCAAGTTCTCCTCTTAAAGGCTGCAGCTTCTACGCAGGCATCTCATATGCTAGAACATATGGTACATTCAACAGTATATGTCTAGGACTACGAACGGTGTTAGAAATTGATGGGTATTGTCTTACTGAAGCATCAGAAAAATTCAGTGAATCAATTTGCTGTCCCTAGAACATCAATTTAATAGCAGTGGGTTTTTCTCATGGAAAAGATCATTGGACTGTAACTTCAGTGTCCTACTTCCAGCTTAGACAAGTGTCCCTGGCCCTACTTCCCCCCTCCTTCTCAAGGCATCAGATCTACCCTGTATCTAGGCATGGGAAGAGTTTCTTTTCTCAAATTAAGAGTTTTCTACTTTTAGCTTTATCTCTTTTTGTTCCGTGTAACTGGACGTAGTTGACTGAATAAAGTAATAGCAGTTATAGCCATGTTCATGTTGAGATTTCACGCTGAATCTCTTTGGTTTACGGTTAGCACAGCTGTGCGCCAAGGCTGCAGAAAAGCTGATAGTTCACAAACAAAGTGTGCCTGCTTTCTGTATAAGTTTGCAAGCTTGCAATTAGCACATAATAGACCTATCTCATGGGATTCTTCAGGAAAATTCAGGCGTAAATCTGATACAGAAAAAGATGAAGCCATTTCCCTGGGGTATAGGAGCAAGGAGCGCAGGCTGTATACCTGGAACTGGTTTGCTCATTCTGGATTTCTAGTACAGCTGATGCTGAAGCTAGAGTCAAGACAAAAAATGTGTGCTGGGATTTGAGGCTGCCCGGGAAAATGATACTTGCATTTCATATTTTTCCAAGATCCAAGAAGACATATAAAGTATACCTAAATTCTATCGATCCTACAGATGATGGAGTAGTAGCATGAAAGTATGGATATTCTGATTATTTTTTCCTAGAACTTTTGAGTAAATAGATTATTTAAGTAGTGGTAGCTTTATTACTTTTTGCTCTGTAATGTTGATGCCAGAAGAGGCTAGACTAACTCATAAGATACTTGCAGGTTTATTCTCTCTGGCTATATCTAAGCTGGGTATAAAGGAATGATTTCTAACCCTGAGAAAACATCATTGTCCTTGCTCTATCCAAGGTTTATGTCAATAATTAAGAGCCAGGGACATAATTCCTTTATTTTCCCAAACTGTGCATCAAGCCCACTTGCAGATCTTAGAGAAAAGATAGCCTTTAAATATATGCACAGAATTCATTCTTCCTTCTCCTTGTAAGTTGTTCAGTTGCTCATTTACAGTAATTTTTGACCTCCTACGGAGCATCAGGTAAACATCAAGAGAAACACTGCACAGTTTATTCATCCTGAATGGTGCATTTCTTAAGAAGTGTTTTTCAGAAAGTCTGCTGCACATACGTACACCTGAAGAATACATGACACTTGATGCTTCTGTTTCTACCGAAAATACGCTTGTCTGCTTAGCTGTAATACCTTTCTTAGCTCCTCAAAGCCTGGAAAGAAAGATATGCATCTGCTGTAAGTTGTCATTGACAAAACTGAGGTCCTGGAATCCATTTTGCATTTTTGGGCAGTTCATGTAAAGAAAATAGACTTACATTTCACTGCAAGCTATTTGGCTGTCTGACAGTTGAAGAAGACCAGTTAAGCAAACAGAAAAGGTGATGAAAAACTGAGTTCAGAGATGGCATGTTCAAAGTGAAAGGAGGGAAAGGGCAATACATAAGTTACTAAGGCAACTGTTTGTTTAATGCTAAATCATTTCCTCACTGAAGGGAGCAGCTTCTGTTTCAAATTAATTTCCTAAGCTGTTGTTGCACTACTCACTCTTTCCTCTTGCCATGTTTCATGACCAGCACAGCTTCTTGCCAGCATCTTATTTTCCAGCTCCCATCTAACCATTGAACTATGTTTCTCAGTAAGTGGTCAGGGTACAGTTATGAGGCAGAGATTCTGCTATTCATAGCTTTGGTTCTAATCTATCAGCAACTGCACAACTCAAGCTACCTAAGACGGAAATGACTGTCACTGATTTGTTGGAAAGCTGCATCAAGATACAGTCGCCATAGAGAGGAAAAAAAACCTAAGGTTAGTTCAGTGTTCATTCCCCTAATTATTTTTGAAGCATAGATGATGATGATCAGAAAAAGTAGGTCTTGTTAGACTAGATGCTTTACCACTTCCTGAAGAAAACAAAATAGAAAATCTCATAGGTTACCATAATAATCACTAGCCTAATCTACTTAGCGTGTTCTCTAATATATTTCAAACTCTTCCGTTTTACTTATTCTCTTTCCTGGCCCATTTTATCATTCAAGGGCTTAATTCAAGTTCATTACCTATGTTGTAAGTAGCTCAAATGTGTTCCAGTTCCTGATTTCTACTTTGGAAACTTTGTCTTTTAAACTAATCATACAATGCATGGTTGAAAATCCTTATTAGATGTGATAGTGGGGTTTTGTTTGCCTTTTTTTTTTACTTCAAGGTATGGTAACTGAACTTCTGAATGCACTTCTGGAAATAGAAGGATTTTGATTATCAAGAATAAAAAGATTTATCTATTTTTTCATTTAAAATATTGATATTTCTTAATGTTTTGAGAATCACAGGCATTCTTATTTATTGATCAGCATATGTTTCTCAGTATCAAATGACACGATTTCATAAATAGTAATGATCTGAATGTGTGGTTTTATTTGTTAAAATATTCATGGCTTCTTCTCTGGAGTTTTAGAATTCAATCAGTTTTAGCGTCTTTTAGGGGAAGCTTTTACATGAGGAGAGGAATTACCCATATGTAAGAACATAGTGAGAACATATGTCAAAACTAGTGTTAAAGCTGCTTTGGAGAGGTCAGGAAGTGCAGGGGTAAAATGATAACTGCCAAAAGTCAAGCTGAGACAGATCTTGTAAAGGAAATTTAAGCAACTTGTGAAAGATTTTTCAACCACGCAAATAAAAAGAACAAGAAAAAACAAATGGCTGTGCACTCATTGTGCACTGAGGATGGGCGTAGAATTGAAGACCATCTCATTTCCCATTTTGTTTCCCTTTTTATTTGCAGTTGAATTTGCGGGAGGGAGAAAGAAGAACAGGATAGAGGGGAGTGCTAACAGGAAGAGGGGAATGGAAATTTCCACAAATAAGATAAGAAAAATAAACTTCGTGATCTCTGTACAATCCAGCTCATAAGGGCACTGTCTTAAATACCTGAAGGTACTGATATACAAAACCAGATGTCCAGCGCAAGGATTTTTCTACAGTGGAATCAAGTCGTAGTGGGCTTTTATGAACAGAGAACAGCAAATACATTGCCAATATTTAGGCATTGAGTGGCAAGGGAAAAGCGATCCAAAAAGCTGCAGACCTGTTTAACTAAGTGCATTTGTGCATATGGCTTTGTATGTATTTCAAAGGGAAGAATAATAGAGTATATCCAGATAATTGAAAACAGGATCAAATTCAGTGTAAGTTTATCAAAGGAAGATCATATCATCATAACATATATGTTTATGTTCTTTTTATGGTTGTTTTTTCTTTTTGTAAAAAACCCCATGCTTTTTAGGCAAAGGAAATTCAGCAGGAGTTGCTTAACCCACAGTGGAGCATTTGATGGGGTACAGGATATGAAATGAAGTATTCAACTCGGGAAGATTTTTAACTTGCGTAGGAACTGTACAGTGGTAAAGTGTCTGGCCTAGTGGGGAGATGACACAGTTTATTAAGGGAAGCATTTAAGCTGGAAGGATGCTCTTATAAGTGTTCTTTTGGGATGGGTCTCAAAAGCAATCCTGTTTAGTATTTCCATAAATAAAGCTGGCACAAAATGAGGAAGGAGCAAATAGACTGCAGCGATGACACAACCTGAGAGGGGTTATCGATACAGTGTAGGACTTGGAGAATTGTGTGACCTTAAGGACAAGAAAAGAAACAAGATGAGGATTAAGGCTCAGTCCAAGGTAGTGTGTAGGGTTAGGTACAGATTCAGAACAAACCCTTCTGCTGTAAACAGGATTGCCATTAGCTGGGGAAAAAGGAACATGAGGAGAGAGAAACAGGCTGTTTGATCACAGGATGACTATGTAGCACAGCCAGAGGGAGGGGGAAAATGGTGAAAGCAGATGCAATTTCAGGTGAGATACTCTCAACAGTGGGGAAATAATAATTTCACTGTGAGGGACTCAGCTGAGGCCTCTTCTAGAATACCGTGTACAGAGCAGTGCACTGCAATAGCTGGGTAAGATTAAATAAACCTTGACCGAGCAGGAGCTACCTGAATAATGTAGGGAATGGAAATCTATGAGTATTGACCTGGCTAATCTAATGAAGGATGAGAGGAGATTGATTGCCCTAAGTAAATACAGTACTACATAAGATGAGAGAAGCAGCATGTATAAATCACATGTAATTACATTGTTAAAAGTGAAGGAGAGTTACCTAACCATCAGAGTCCTTAAACAGCCTTTCAATAGGAGTGGCAGAAGTAAAGTATCCATCTGGTTTTGTGGAAGTTTTTACGTTGTGATGCTTGTACCGAGAAGGATTGGGCTTTAAGACACAGGACAAAGTAACTCCAGTTCAGTCTGCAGCACTGATGCAACCTACCAGTTGAGCCCCCTGTACCCACATGAATGATTCTCATTGTGCTAAGAGGAGCTGGTGAGCTCTGGGTTTGTCTTTCAGCGCCAACAGTTCCTGTAGGAGTTATCTTTGCTGGCAGAGAGAGCACTCTGCAGAAGGAGTATTTATGCACCAGCATCCAGGTTTCTTGAAGGTCATCTTTTGACTGCATCTTAGTACAGTTGCCCCTGCTCCTTCATTTTGCCCCCTTTGCTATCTATATTGGTTCATTTTACTCGCAGTCTCCACACCTGGTTTCTTCTCTCTGGGGCTTCCAACAACATTTTGCAATATTGTAAGTGAATAATAATGAAGACAGCCCTTTGCTTCTAAGCAGAATAGTCATGTATAAAAAATGATGGTCTCCAAAGGCATCCTTTCCTTTTAAAATAAAAGTCTGCGTTATGTAGTTTAGACCTAGGTTATAGCAGCTAAAAAGAGGATGTCAGTATGTTGCATTATTTTCCCCAAAGGTAAAGCGTCCATGCTTAATGAGACATTGAGGAGAGGCAGTTCAGAGGCGCATCATGGCCTCGGTTGTCTGAGTCCTTGTCAAGACACCTTTGTGCAACTCTTTATTCTGTTAGCATCTCTCCAATGCACAAAAGGATTTGAAGTAAGAGTCATGAAATAGGAAGGTTGTGGCTTTACTGCAGGGCTACCAGCTGGAGGCTTGTGCAGATGAAAATAAATGAGTCCCTCAAAGACTAGATTTTAAGAGATGCCTTGGAGGTGAAACAAACATTCACAGTAAAATGGTATGTTACCTACTGTGCTGTATTTTGTGAGCTGTGTGTTGAGTATCACCCAAAAGCAGACCCAAATGAGGGCACTCTCTTGGGAAATGTTCTCTTGAATCACAAACCCGGCTAAACTAACTTAAATATCTGGTTTTGTGATGACATTTCAGTTTGTGAAGCTTTCAGCCACACCCTTCTGTTTGAACTTCACTTAAAGGAAATAGGGAGGGGTTTGATTGGTAGATTTAAGGTTTTGTCTCATTTTTGTGGACAGCAGATAGATTTATGGTAACTTACGTATTAACAGTGTACCCCAAAGGACCTTAAGCTTCCTTTTTCATTGGCATTCTGCAATGCTTTGTATGTTGACTGATCTCCTTGGTGGCGTTCACCAGTAAGAGCTTGCATAGTCTTAGATTTTAAATGGACTCTTGTCTTTTTCTGTTGTTGTTAAGTGCTCGTGATTATATTATTAAAATGCCTACTAAGAAACTCCAGTCAACTGATGTCAACTAAAATGCGACTACGCACAAGTAATTTGCTACCCTAAAGCAAAAGCCTAACAGGGTGATTTTCATTAGTGTCTCCTATTGACTTCATTTGGAAACATGCATCCAAACTTCAGATGAGCTATGCCCAGAAGTCTTGTATGCTGGAGCAATATAGGTTGTGAAGTGCATTGATTTTGCACTTCTTGACAGCTCATCCTCTGGGCCGATAGATGCAAGGTACTCTATGAGAGTCACACTGTCATCACCAAGTATTGTCCGCTGCTGCTGAGTACCGTGGAAACACCAACATTGCCTGGACAAGTTAGCAACTGCCTGATTCTGAGGTCCTCCTACGCACAGGTTAATTCTACATCACACCATTCAGAGTGACACTAGAGCAGGCCATTTGTGAGCTTAAGAAATGTATCATGTTATTGTGTGCATATACTTCCATCAAGAGTCTGCTGAAAAACAGCTTGTGTTTGGGGTTGGAATATTTATGGAGCATCTTGCAAATCATTTTCAGATTCTGCCGTTTAACACCTTCTTTGTGCCATATGTTCTGCCATATCTTTCTGAGCTCCTTTTTCTAACTGAGATGTTAAATTTTGGTATACTGAATCTCACAATTCTGGGAAAGGAGCGTGGGGGTAATGATGCGTTCTTTTAATTTGTTTTAATTTACAGATAGTGAGCTAACATATTTGATGCTCCTCTTACCCCCACCCCCAAAATGAAATCTAGTTATACACTTCAAAGCTGTGCAGCACATTTAGACAAAGCGTATCTATTTATGGCTAGCCTATTGCGTTTTATGGGGCAGAAGGGGAAGTGTAGTTAAATCTGCACTCCCAAGTTTCAGCCTCATCCTAGGCTAGCATAGAAGCTGATGGAGCTGTGAGTACCTGGCAGGCCAGTTAAGCCCTGTTTTTGACTCTCCTGAAAGCTGTCTTAAAGTGGAGCAGCTTTACGGGAATCAGAACTTGTAGGACTGTTGTCAAGAAAGTTATTGCTTGTCTGTGTTTTGGTGAGGGGTAATCTGCCTTGAATTGCCTTGCATTTGTCATTAAGCAAGAGCACGATCTCCATGTAACTTCCTTTCCAAGCTCAACTAAGCATCTCATCAGGCTAGCTTTTCTTGATGTAACTTTGTTATATACTCCGAGTATATAATATTGGCCTTGCAGTTTAAAAAAGCTCAGCTTTTAACAGCTCTACCCTGTCATTTGCATTATGTAGTGCTACTAAACAGGATCCAATTCAGGGATGCAAAGTAGGAAGTGGAAAGTCAGCAAATTTCTCAAACTACCAAGATGTAAGCTTTTCAAATATTGTGAGTTGGGTTCACTTGGTCTATTTTTGGAGCGTACTTATGAGTTTATATACTTGGTGGTAGTTTATTAAGTCATCTCTGTGTTCTTCCTACACTGTCTCAAATGTATGTCATCATATTGGAAAGTAAATGACCAAAACACAAAAAGGCGACAGGCAGTTGTTATATAAACATCGTTTTTTTTCATACAAACTTTTATGAATAACTGAGGACTTGATCAGTGCAGCTTCTTAAGGGCAAAAATATTAATTTCTCACTACCAAATGGTTGGTGATTCCATTACAAGTCATTTATCTGTAGGGTCATGGGTCTTCCAGTGCTCCTGGATTTCTAGCTTCCCATCTAGGCCTGGGTCTGTTCTTAGGTGCCTAATCTGATGCACCTGTGTTTTGAAAAGTTCTGCCAAAGTTTCCAGCAAGTCTGTCTGTCTCCAGCCACTTCAAAGTGATAGTTTTATTCTGGATGACTGATAGGAGTTGTCTTGGCTCTATATCCAAACCATAACACTGTAAATCACTGGTTTTCGTTTGTAAGGAGTAAAATTACATTCATCTTTTGGCACCATTTATCATTCTGAGGCCAGACTTGATACATGTTCTTGGTTAAGCTCTGAGAAATTGGGGCATGTATCTTACGAAGATTGTGCATGGCACTCTTTTACACTTGTATATGTGTCAATAGAGGAAACAGGCTTATATTTCCTCAGATGCGTTTTGCATGTTAATATGCTCCAGCATATGACTGCATAAGCCTGTGCTCAGAAGCTTACCAAGAGGAAGTTTTTGCTTTTACAAGTAAAGCACATCTAATCATATCTGCATCTTTGACTTCTTATCTCCTTAGGGATATGAAAAAGTCTATTTAGCTGAAACTTTTCGTGAGAGCTAACAAAGGGACTAGCAGCTGTACTTCTCTACATCAGTTTGTCCTGTGGGAAACTGTTTCCTCATATTTCCAAAGGGCTTGGTCTAAACCAACTCTCCTGAGGTACCTTAGGAGACAAAACAGGTTATTAGGGATGTCCCTCTGCTTATAGATTTTTCTCAGAACCTCTCATTTAATATGTTTTTATTCATTTGAAGTTTTCCAAACAGGATAGAGACTGCAGGCACAATATCTGTTCAGGGTTGCTCTCTCAAATGAGTCTATGTCAAGTTTGAAGCAAATAGTATTAACCCCTTTTCCTTTGACACAAGTGATGGGGTACAAAACAACTCCAGAGGAACAGGTTTCACAGCTGAAACTCCAGTAAACTAAAGGAGCTTACAGACTACAGATCTGAAGTTATCATAGACTGAAATGATATTTTTCTTGGAGGAAACTACCTTCCCTTAAGAATGCCCCAGCAGTTTAATTTTGTGTGGATACAGTACAGAAAAGCTGGGAAAACTCCAGAATAGAAAATGGAGGAGCAATTCCAGGTCCTTGTATCAGATGCACGCTTTTATCAGGATAGTACAAAGTTGAATCTGTAGCTTTCCATAAAGATATTCCCAGTACTGTAATATCTTTCCACAATATATAGTCAGAAGCAGCACAAAGATAATTTGTATTGTCATAAAAGTAGTTAAGAATATGAGGGATTCATCCTGTGTTTCCTGTACGTAGGAAGAATTGGGGTTAAGAATAGCAAAGGGTTTTGTGTTTGCTTTTTGCTCCATTGCTGCCTCTGTGTATTATTGATGACCTTAAGCCCACATGCAGAAACAGGAGTTTCTTCTTCCAATAAAACACATAAAACATCAGAAAACCACTTTTTTTTTTTGTCCTCTGGAATGAAATATGCAAAACCTGCAGTAAATCCAACATGACCTTCATTATGGGAGTGCACTCCTGCCACAGTCCACACACGCACATATATCAGCCTGTAGACCAATATCTACTAGTTGATTTATCATGGTGTAGATCAACAGTGTCGATCTGTCCCTGCCCTGTTGAATCATTAGTGCTACTCCAGAGTATGCTTTTTGGTTTGCTGGGGTTTTGTAATAGAAATCAGGCCATGTATTTTTCTAAGTAGTTTGTTGATATGAGTAAACGGGAAAGGGACTTCCCGCCAAAGCTATAAATCTGGACGGAGGTAAAGCCCTAAAGGAGTCTTTTGCATTAGGGGTTCATAGCTATGCTTTTTATTAGCTTTATTTTTTGGGTGTACCTATTTCTGAGAAAAGAAAAATAAAAAATCCAAACTAGATGACAGTAAATAAATAAATGAGCAAAACATTTCACAGTGATAGAGGGAGGAAAGTCAGGGAAGAATAAGAAAGTGCACACATGTCATAAACAGATCATGTATAAAGGTCAGGAAGCTATATAAAATACACCACATTTTTTAATGTGTAAAGCTGACGCATTCAAGTTCACAAAAAGCAGGTCACGACAGAGTCTTATTTAATTACATCCCATGTAACTGCATTTTGTTTTGCACAATGAGAGCGCTGAGCGCAGCGCTGGGTGCCAGCTATTTCTCTGCTTGTTTCCTTGGTTCCTCTATTAGCTTGGCTTCTCACCCCTGGACTCACTAAGCACTGGCTTAATTGGGAGTGCTGTTGAACGTGGTTTGCTTATATTTACACAACTGAGCCCTGCATGTGCTTGTGCCTACCTGGATGAACTTTGTTCAGACTGACTGTTTCTCAGCAATATGTGAAAAGTGAAATGTGTAATAAGGATAAAGCATAATTTCACAGACATTGTAGCTGTTTCTAAATGAACAGTTTGCTTTGTTGCTGAATTTCCCCTGTCCTCCAGGGGCCCTGTCTGAGGCTGTTTTCCACAAGTGCCCTCGTGCTGTGGCACTGGTGCATAAAATGCCCTTTGCTTGGTCAGGCTACGAAACAGGCAGGTGTCTGATTTTTTAAGGGGAAAATAGTTTTCTTTCACTCTTCACCATCTTTGGGATGCTCACAATCTGTCTGCTTGGTTCTAACATCAGCGGCTGCCCCATCATTTACATCCCTGGGGGCATGAGGTGCCCTGAGGATGGAGTGCATGTGGATACAGTCCCCGTTACTTTGAATTATGGAGGAGGCTGGACCCTGTGGTGTTGTACATTGCTGTTGCAAGAGGAGGGCAGGTATGCTGCACAGAAAGCTGCAGGTGAGGGACAGCAGGGCTTCAACAGTGGCTGGGTACGTGGAAAGGCTGGAGGAGGAAGAGGGGGTGCCTGGCCCTCCCTGCCAGTAGCAAATCCACTGGGCTCCTGTGGTTGTCCTCAAGGGCTGTAGTCCAGTGGCTCAGCTTCTCTATGCTTCCTGTGCAAGCGAGATAATATTTCTTTCTCTTGGTGCGTGCCAAAAGGAAAATATATTCACGCTGATGAGGGGTCACGTGCTGCAGTTGCATGGGGTGTGATTACTGTAGCTATTAATTACAGTATTAGTTTGGATGTTTTCCAGCGTGCTGAGGGAGATTGTCTTTCCATGGAGCAAGAAATATTTGCAGTATACTTTTAAATTCACTCAGTGCATTTTCTCCCTTTCCTGAGTGTTGTCTGAGTTTCACAATAAAATAAAGAAGAGAAAGGGGCTGAACTTTTACAGAGTGTTGGGAAGAAACAGCTTCCAACAAACTAAGTAGATAACATTTGACCTTTCCAGTCACATATTTTCAGAGAGCATGAGGAGAGGATGAGAGAGGACAGGAAGGGGAGGACCTGGAGGAAAACCCAGAACAAACATGGGAGGAGCACACATGGTATGTCTCTCTCTTGTCCTTTGTTATTTACTATTTGAGAGGCATAAGGTGAAGCTGGAACTAAGGAATTTTCAGGCTCAGCTAAGGCTCATCAACTAGATGCTGAGACAAGCTTTTCATATGTCTCTATGATCATTTCACCTGCAAACTCACGTTGGCAGAGACGGTGGGCATGATGTTCAAGCTAAGTATAGCAGGAGTTTCACAAGGGTTGGGACCACGTATTCATAACCGCACAGTATTGCACTTCAATAGACAGCTGTGAAGCACAGCAAAGTTTTTCCTTGGCTATAATCTGTGTGTTGATGCAATTGTGCCTGATCTGAAAATTTGTCTCGCTGAAAGCAAATGTGTCCATAAGGCAACTGTCAAACGTGTGTGTCACTCAGCTGCTGGCAAAAACTGTTACAACTGTGCTGCAGTCATGGAACGCCAAGCTCCAAAAAGAAAGCAGGTCATCATATGGATAGGGTAAAAACGCAGTGTGTATTCTTAGGCCATTCTTCTGCAATTTTCTTTGTACCTGATACAGTCAATTTCCATGGAGTCAGGAGGCATTTAACTCAAAAATCAGAGATAGTGGCAGTGAAGGGTAAGAAAACTCTGGCAGAGCTCTGCTTTTCATGTCAGGTGCCGATGGGACCCATCTAATGCTCATATCTGAATTTACATACTTTATTATCTCTAGAAAATTAACATAAGCATAATATTTGCTAAGAGGCAAATGCTTGTTGCATTGTACCTGCTTGCAGCATGTAGTGATTTGCTGAATAGAACAACTTGGTACTCAATATCATTAACAAAAACCCCTCAAAGATTATTCTTCCAGTGCGCTTCTTTCTAGGACTCTCCCACATGGGTATGGATGGGACTGTTCCCTGTTGCTTCCCTCTGACTTTTGTGTTATTTCCCACTTTCTGTAGTGATACATCTGTTTGAAATGGAAAAAAAAACATTCCTTTGACTTAGAGATTAGCAAATATCCTGAGAGGATATTTCTTTAATCATTAAATAGAGAGGGATGAATCCGTTTTTATGAAGAGGCAGTCCACTAGTTTTGAAAATAAGCAAATCGTTTGTAGTACTTAAATGGAGCATTCTATTTGCTCAAGCTTTTTGGTTTTTCTCTGGGTGTCAAAATGCCATAATAGCATGAGTGAGCTATTTGGCGACAAATCCATCAAAAACTTGAAGAGATGTGGTCCCAGAATTGCAGTTTTGGCACTGCAAGACAGGAATAACAACTTCATAACAGCTAAAAATGTTTCTTCAGTTTCCCACTGCCTCCTGCATTTCTGTCACTGGTTTATTTGAGACCAGTTTTGTTTTCTTTCTGTTAAGGGAGATAATGGTCCCAGAGGTCAGAAAGAAAGGTCTGCTTGTCAGCTGCCTGGGCACTGAAGTTAAGATATATCATATGCATTTTCTCTCCCTGATTGCAGCAATATGGATGTTACTTCAGTGCAATAGAACCTTTTTGTGACTAATATGAGCACAGTGGAAGGGACTAGAAAGGCATATTCTGTCACATACTCTACACGGGAGCTGAGTAATTTGCCCAAGACGACACACTAACAGCAGTATGCAGCAACTTCTAACAGCAAAAATCTTCAGCTAATTTCTCCTATGATGTATCAAATATCATTATTTTTCTTTAACATTGCTGGCAGGCTCATAGAAAGAATAAGAAGCCATTTAATTAAGAACAAATAGATGTTCTGATTTCTACTCCTGCCCACCATTCCACTCCTCCCTCCTTTAATATGACTCAGCTTAGATAATCACCCAAGCAGCTACAAAGCAAAGAACAGCTGCCCCTTGTCCTTTGCTCTAACAGCTAAACTATACTCCCTGGCACTTGCTAATGTTTCTTACAGTTGCAGGAGGAGAATAATAGCAATCCTTCATTACTTCTACGTGATGATCTGATATAATCCCTTAGGCACCAATTGAACACTCCGTGTCCCATCATGCAGTCTCAAAAGGGGACAGGATAAATGACTGACAAGAAATCAGCTGTCCTCTCCATACATCTTCTGATCACCTCGCTGCTTCTGCCAGTTGCTCTATTGAGAGTTGAGTGAAGAATAGCTTGAGGGGTTTTTAGCCAAAGTATTAATAACTTTCCATCCCTTTGTATGGCAGAAGCCCACTTAAATGACAATAAAACATCACCGACAAGGAAAAGCATGTCCTCTTAGCGGTCGAAGTCCCTAAATGAAAATGGCATAGAGCCTTGTCCATAACTCTTGCTAAGTATTTAATCTCATCTCCTTCAGATGTTGCTCAAAAGATGTTTAGTGCTGCTGAAGATGCCTTTTCCACAATAAGGTATCTGTGAGGGGGTTTCTATTGAAAGAAAATAGAGCAGTCAATACTGCTAATGGTGCTGCAGAGAGACATTGGGGTGTTTTTATCTAGAAGATGCTACTGAAAGTGGTATAGCTACTGACACCTATTGTGATAAATGGGATTTAATATTGGCTCAAGATGAAAAGTTATAATAGAGTGAAAAAGAATTGCGTGAACACAGTCCCATGGTACAGTATCATTTAAGATACCCTGACATTTCTGACTGGAGGTGATTGATTAACTGGTGTATGTATGTCTGTAAATTTATGTACATAATGCAACACAGCCAAAAACATTGCTATAGTTTGTGCATTCTTCTACCTGTCCTGCTTCTGGGTTGAATGGGTTTTCTTTCAGTTTGGTTCAACAAAGCCCCAGAAGCCGTAGTATAGAGAACTGTTTACAGAAAGCTCTGCTGGAAGCTGTGTGAAGTTACTGAATATTGGGAATAGAGGTGGAACATTTATGCGGATTTTAATGGAAGTTGTCCTTCTGCACCACTTGGAATCATTGGCAAAATTCCCACTGATTTCAGTGATATAGGAACAGCAAGCGATATAGGGCAGCAAGCTTTGCAGGGAAAACATTCTAGTTACTGGAATCTGATGTAGTTGTAGCCACTGGGAGAAGCATCCAGTCATTGAGCATCTAGAGATGAATAAACATTAAGATAAACATGTCTAGGACGAGGGCTTGAGTTGGCTATATATTGGGTGCAATAGCAAGAGATAAATGAATATTTTTCCCGAAGTTATTTATTAGATAAACTAATTTAGCATTTCCTTCTTTTTGTAGAATATTGAGAAACAGCTCAGTTTTCTCAAATTATCCCATTTCCTTGCCATAGATTTTCAAGGTTTTTCTTTTTAAGCTCTTGGCTGTTTGTGATTCTGTGCCTGTTGAGTTATCAGAGTTATACAGTGATTTCTTAGGAAAACCCTGTAAATGTTTTGCTTTTATAATAATTTTTCATTTGAAAAGTTGCATGGATTCATTTTGTAGTCTTGGAGAGCTTGAAAAGCACCTGCTGCTTTGTAACCTTAGGTCAGAAGGAACATCTCCGTTTAAGTAAGGGAGGAAAATAAACATGATAAAGATATAAGAGAAGACATTTTTTCTTTCTCTCTTCTCTGGGCCACAAGCCAATTTGAAAACATCCACAGCAGCAACTATGAAAATAATCTTAGTGCACAATACGCAAGATAAAGCCTGATCCCTGCTGTTGCTATTTCCTTTCAAGAATTTGGCATTTGCTCTGTATCAGTAGATGACTAAGTGAAGAATTTACCCAAAAAATCGGATAACCCCTATTGATAACTCCTACGGAGAATGGATAACCCCTGTAATTGAATGCACGTAAAGCACGAACTAAACCTCATACATCGTTTGAGTGAAACTGGTCTGAAGTGCAGAGTCAGATGCTGTTAACCTTGGGAAACACAGAATCTTTTTTCTTTGGTACATTTTTTATGTACTGCTCTGACAATTCCTCATTTTTTTCTCTGTCCCCACTTCCTTTTTTTTCCTCTCGATTCTTTCTATTCAGAAACAATCCCTCCATCTGCTTTCACTCTCCTTCCATTGGTAGGTTTTCTTTTACATCTCTGAAGCTGCTGTTTGTCATCTGCAGTACCTGGACCATTCATGTGCTAAACTGGAAGCAGTCCTGTGAGCAGCAGTAACTCTGACTCCAGCCTCTCTGATGAGATGCAAATTCTCCTTTTCAAATCTTTCCTGGCTTTATCCTCACATTTACAGTAGTTAATCAGATGTCCAAACACTCACATTCAGAGAAATTCTACCTTCCAGAGCAATAATCAAAGTACGACCCTGGCTGAGCTGTTTTGCAGGGAGTAGTGCTATTAAAATCCTTGCCTACCAGGAGAGGCCTGTTTTACTACGACTGTTGAGCCTTGCAGGCAATCTCCACTGCTTCTCCCTCTGTAAACATCATCAAAGCTACTTGAGCTAATTAATTACAGGCTGAGGGATTTTAATGCTTTCAGATATACGTGTCAAACACAAAAGAGTCTCCCAGTGAGGGTATGAAACTTTTGACTCCATGTTTGAGCTAGATATTTGAAGATACACATCATCACATTCAGGATTCAGCATTTCTTTAGTGTTACAAGGAACGTTTTTCATTTTTCCCTTGAGATATGATTTATCATCTTCTGACCAGAAGTCTTCACACGCAGAATGGCTCTGACCAGACCTGTTATCAGTCCAGCTCATGCCACCTTTGCTGTCCGGAAAACTAGTAGATGTGGGGCTTTTGTTGGCATAGTGAGAAGCAAGGATTGAAGGTGGCAAGTTCCTTCAACACCCATCAGCTTTGCAGCTGCCAAGGACAGGACGCAGCGTTTGGTGTCGCCATATGGGAAGCAGACTGAGAGAAATTAAAAGAAACTGTATTCCTCCCAGGAAGCGTAGCTGCCCCTAGCAAAACATACCCTTCAAAACTCAGAGGTGAGGAAATGGCTAGAGAAGTGTAAAGTTTGTGTTCATCATCTGGGGTACAATAACATAGTCAAAAATTCCTCTATGGCTTTGCATGAAGTTTGTGTTCTCGGGGATGATTTTGTCCACCTCACTTGTTGGCTTTGCCCACCAAGTAGCTTTATGAATTTTCTCCCTCACAGTTCAGTGGCTAGACCGTGAGTTTCAAAGGTGCTGAATCCAACCTTAAACAAGCCCTAACATGAGCGAAAAGGAAATTAGCTCAGGTAAAACCAAAAGAAAACTCTCCTCAAGGAGAAATTTCTTTAATGCTCCTCTCCTTGAGCTGAACTCAGGCTTCAGAGTCGTTTTAGACGATGGACAGCAAGTGTATGGGGGAGGCTTGCGCTTGGAAAAAGAGCCTTATAGGGCTGTGGAAAGGAAATTCTTGAGACACCACTGTCATCTCAAAGGAAGCAGGATGCAAATACCATAGAAGAAATAATATATGGGAGAACTTCAGAGTGTGGGATAATATCCTAGTCCCTGTTAACAGGCTTCTTGTTACAAATATTTGGAAGGTTTTAATGAATGAATCAGTACAGAATACGCTATTGCCTTTCACTGTATTGGCATCACAGTCATGCTTGGAGTCTCCAAACAAGACTGATACCTGCTGTGTTAGGCAGTATGTAAGTTCAGCAATATAAATGGTCCCTATATTTACCTTTATACCTAAGAGAATCAGACTTAATATTGTTGTACAGGGAGTGATCAGAAACATGGATGGTTTAAGTCATGGAGACACAATAGCAAAAAGCTGAGATGTAAATCCCTGTCTCCCAAGATCCACTCCCTGCATTACCCATAGTCTGTTTGCCGCTTCAGTATCTTGTTGTACAACAGATGAAGGCAGTTGATACCAATAATTTTTTAACATCGTATAAATATAGATTGTATTGCTGAGAGCTGAGGTGAAAGAGAATGGGGTAGACCTCAATGTTTTATAGTATACCGTGCAATTCTCATGCCAAAGAAACTAAGCAATATTGCTGCTTTAACTTGTAGAACTGAATCACAAATGACCATGGGCAGAAGAATGAGTCACATTATAACAGCAGACAAGATGTATATGAAATCTGGGAATGTGCAAGCAGGCACATCAATTACATCTGAATTATTGGCAGGCTTTGCTGATCTCCAATACCTCTACTCAGATGAAAAAATATTATTAACCTTTGGTGTGACACGTGCAAATAAAATATGATGATTCAACAGCAAACTCGAGTATCTGTGCATCACAGTTTTAAGATAAGCAAATTTATTTTAGGCATTGGATGAGTATATTAGCTTGGTTTGGAGATCAAGTATTTTTGCAAGTCACAATATTAGCTGACATCATAAAAATGTCAATGATTCTATCATTTGTAACTGAACGTTCCGTGATGGAGGTGCTGAGTTGCAAAATGCACCAAAATATTATCATCCATAAATATGTGCTGCCTCAGAGCCAGTCAAGCAGTGGTAGGTGCACAGTCAGAAAGCAGAGTATTACAACCTAAAGCTCAGACGAGAAGTTAGTGTAGTGAATTATCTCATCCGGCCTGCTGTCCTTCAACTGCAACCTTGTAGTTCCCAAAGGATGGCTATCGAAAATATTGCACTAAGCCCTCTTCCTATGCCCTGCCAGGTGCTTCCAAAAGCAAGCCTCCACGGTACTGCCACAGTACAAGGAAGGTACCCGAAGTGGCTACAGGTCTTCAATGTGAAGATCTTGGATCACACTGGATTTCGGGAAACCCATCTGAATACACCTGCCTGCTTTTAAAATATTTTTCCTTTGCTTCCTCTGTTCATTTCTTTGCTGATTTTTTTTTTCCCAAATGCCCCAAATATCTCCCATTCCATTTTTATTTTTATTGTGACTCTTTACTTAGTTTCTTTGCTTTCTACCCAATTGTCATGTTCTACTGGGGAGAAGGGAGCAAAAGGGAAGTGGATGCTGCTGGCCTTCAGCCTCTGAAATGATGAGTATTCCTTGCTCAGAATAATAGCAGAAGGTATTTTCCCATCCAGTTTTACCCTCAGTGTAGGTGTCTACAAGTACAGGAGATCTGCTGAGGCTAGAGAGGATGAGATTCCTTATTTTGCCTTTGTAGCAAGGTGTGTTACTGGATTTAATTCCTGTAAAGCCTGGAATGTGAACTCTGACAGATGCAAAAATATTATTACGGTGTATTTCAATTTTTAGCAGAAACCTCTGCTAAATTTGTCTGTATCTTTAGTTCCTTCTGGTGTACAGTCTAGAGCTGGAGTAATATGTTACTTATGGCTCAGATACGCCAGTCCTGGAGGATTCTGTAAGCAGGGAACATTGCACAGTGAATGGCAGTACCTGATTTTTTCCACTATACATTTCAATTTTAGTGCATATTTGAACAATTCATCCATTATGTTTTTGTGAGCTATATTCTGATAGGTTCAATGCTCTGGTTAGATGACCTTGCGTCTTTCCAGAATTCAGTATTGTTAGCCTAGGCCTCTTAAGAAATAGTAACTTCTCATGTCCTCTTCCAATGTTTATCTGTATCTCTTTCTCTTCAGACTAATATGAAAGGGGTCAGCAGCTTGTACAATCTTACATTATTTCATATTTCTTTTCAGGGATTTTCAGTGGTCAGAAAAAATACAGTGAAAATATGTATTGATGTATTGATGCAGCTGCTTTGAGAAAGCAGCAGTTTTTCACCTGGTTCCACGGGGAGGTTTGGCTGGAATGGAACGACTGCCTCTTTTTATGCAAACCTATAATTTTATTTATCGCTAGCATTTTTTGCAAACCTGCAATTTTATTCATCTCTGCTATTATATGCAGTGGTCTGACAATGAACATTCCTTTACCTGTAATTTCAGGAGAGATACTATTTGAATCAGCAAGGGCTGTGGAAATGCTATTTGTACTCCATGTTCTCAGAAATGAATCAGAAGCAGAGAAGGTGAAGACTCCTAATGTGTTAGATGAAACTGAGTCACCTTCTTTTGAGAAGGGCTGCTGCAGATGTGGTATGTGCTGAGAATTCTCATGCAGGAGCTAAATTAATCCTCTAGCAGTAATGCACCATTTCACAATTACCAAGCAGTTACAAATGAAGTAGCCAAGGGATTAAGGTATTACTCATTCCAGCTGCCTAAGAATACAAAGAAAGCTGCCTCATCTCTCAGACAGGCACTTCCATCCTGTGATTACCTTAAAGATTGCAGATATTAGAAATTGGGTCCAGAAATCTGTTTTGAGGAAGGCTTATATAATATATACTAGTGAAATTTCTGTATTTTGCCAGATAGTTTTGCTAATGCCATTAGTGCTTTGCCTGTTAATGGCAGGGTCTTAGGCACTCAAAAAGTCAGAAATAGCAGTGGTTTAGGGTGAACTTTAAAATTCAGCTCCTTTTGTGTGGTTGATAATGTGGTATTTTAGTTGCAAAATCAAAATCAAATTCTCCCTTCCTTATAAGGCTGTCAATCCAGATTAATTCCGCTGATGAAGAGCAATAGATTTCACGATCAGAAACGATCTTTATTATTATCTAACATGACTTCTTATGAAATACAGGCTCTTTTTCAGAAATTCTATTAGAAAGTCCATTTTTTTTTACTGGAGTTGCAGCAAATCATGAGAAAGACCTCCAGATTTGATTTAAAGATCCCAAGTAATGGAGAAATGGCCATATTCGTATGTAACTTATTACAGTGCTTAAATATCTTCTCTGTTAGACACTTAAAGGTATGTCTACAATTTGCTAGGTAAAAATAACAAATCCCATTTGGAATGGGCTAAGAGGGAAAAGCTGGTGTGCAGGCTGGATCAGCACTCTGTATTTTGTATTTTGTTGTGCTGTTACATCCTAAAAAGCAGTGTATAAAGCCTGTGTTTTATAGGCTGATGACTCTAATATTTCATGGATTTGTCAGAACTTCAGGTTTTATTTCAATATTGTTATTCCCATTCATACGTGCCAGGAAGGGTCTGAAAATAGAAAGAGGTCGGCTACAGTGCTTCTATTTGGGTTTACTGACAATGTGAAACAGCATAAAAGAAATACTGAAATTAGGCTGTGGGGATTTGGGTCTCTATCTTCCCCTTGGTATGAAGCAGAACTCCCAAAATGCTACTCTCTGGTAAGCCTGCAGGTACAGCAAGAGTAAATTATGACCTCTGGGTGATAATTGTGGTAGTTCTTTATTGCCCCCATCATTCTTTCTCCAGGACTTCTTACACTGCTTCTCCTCATGTTCTAACACTTCCCATGTGAAGGGAAGTACTTTGTTAATATTCATCTCCTATGGAGCATTGTATGCGTTAGTGTGAGTGATGAAAAGCGGTGCACTAGTAGTAGAAGTCGGTGAACAAATGTGTCAGAGACAGCAGCAAGGAACTCTCTGCCTTTTTGGCTAGCTGTAACACTGAAATAGCTCCCAAAACATGGTTTGTAGTTCAAACTGACTGTGTAAGAGTAGGGCTTTCACCTCTGTGAACTAATGTCTTTCCCATATGATACCAAAAACTGGTCAGTCTTCAATTGTAAGAGCAATTACCAAGTGAAAGGCCTTTAGTATGCCAGCTTCAGGGGTAGGTAAACAGAAACAGAAACATTTGCCCTGCTTTCTTTCCGTGTTTGCTGCTGCAAATTAAGTTGCCACATGCTTAGGTCACAGACATTGTTGAAGAGGTAGCCAAGACTGCTGTAGCAAGGGTGAATATACATTGCAATATAGTATTATAATATAATAGCACCTGTATTTTGAGGCATTCTAAATTTTAACTCAATCATTCCAGAAAGGATTCTTTTAGAAAATGGGAAGAGGGTTAAGAAGGCGTAGGGAGCATCATTCTAGCTTCACAGTTCTTAAGCAGGGTACTGAAGTTTATCAACGAGACAGGAAATTAATAGTTTTGAGGTTGTGTCAGCCTTGTTTCACAATATAGTTTGAACTGAAGGACATAGCTGTAGCTGTTCCTCAGTAGCACGTATGTTCTCATTTAGCTGCCCTTCAAACAATGCAGCCACTACCCTTCTCCCAGTTCTTCTGCATCAGCTTCATGACTAATTGTGGTAAAGTTTAGGGTGACGTGCAATGGGCTGTTCATCCGATAAGCCAAGGGAACACATCAGCAGCACTGAATGACGCTGATTTCCAAAGGAATTCAGATTTTGGAATTTCTCATCCCCTCCCACAAGTCCTCTGCTGAGAAGGCAAGATCAGGACATATGCTTTAAAACCCAAGGGATAGCCTTATGTCAGACACAACAACGGATGCAGCGCCCAGAAGTGTAGGAGTTGGGAGGCTGATTTATGACCATGCTAGAGGAGAGAGTATTCCAAAAGGCCTCTTGCCATTTCCTCCTAACACAGTGGCTGTGCAGGCCAGCCTTGCAGCAGGAGAGAGGTCAGCAGAACAGGATTACGTAAGGCTGCTTGCTATGCAGAAATACACAGATGGCCTAAAAGTGTTTCATTTTTTAAATGAAGTCACATGCCCAAGAGCTGCAGTTTGAGGCAGAAGAGGAGTCTCCGAAGAGCAAGTACAGCAAGAGTTGTTTTATTTTCATTTTAATTGAAAATAAGCCTGGAATCTCTCCAGGAAGTAAGTTTTGAAGGAAGGAGTTGGCTTGTTCACAGTCCAAGCAATTTAGAATCACCTCCCATTATTTGTATTTCATCTTCAAGCACTTCGGAGGCACACTTGGATACTTCCAGAGATAGTCATCTAGAAGGAACTGGTTCCAAGTTCATATGGAATCATGTAGTTGGCCTGAATTCCACATGGTGCAGCAAAACAGAGGGCCAGCAATTCTTTCCTTCTCAATACTCGTTTACCACTATGTGGTTTGAAATGCACTGCTGCTTCTCCTTTATACCTCTAATATTATTCTGCTTCTCCTTTATACCTCTAATATTATTCTAACACATCTTAATCCAGAATTACATTTTGTGCTTGAAAAAGGATAAATCTCAGTATAGAAATTATAACCAATGGGGGGCTGTAGGGATGCTGGGGAGGGACTCTTCATGAGGGACTATAGTGATAGGACAAGGGGTAACAAATTAAAACTTAAACAGGGGAAGTTTAGATTGGATATGAGGAAGAAATTCTTTACTGTAAGGGTGGTGAGGCACTGGAATGGACTGCCCAGGGAAGTTGTGAATGCTCCGTCCCTGGCGGTGTTCAAGGCCAGGTTGGACAGAGCCTTGGGTGGCATGGTTTAGTGGGAGGTGTCCCTGCCCATGGCAAGGGGGGTGTAACCAGATGATCTTAAGGTCCATTCCAACCCTAATTTATGATTCTAAGAATTTACAAAATGAAATTTCATCCCTCACTGATCTTTTTTCATTTTTATTGCATGTTTGCGTTTCTTGATGCCTGTTATAATTAAAAACTCTCACTTCATCTCTTACGGCTAAAGAGCCATGATTTTCTAACTTACCGAGGACATTTTTGTCCTCTAATTCATTGTTGCTTATAATGTACCTTTTATTTAAAAATATATTATAACAGAATCAAGCAAACCTGAAGGAGAAGTTACTATGGAGCTCTAGCCATATCTGTCAAGGTGAAAATCAATTTCAGATGCAGGTGTGAAAGCAGTAGTATTTCGCAAGTTCATTTATAGATTGAGGGAATTACTGTGCTAGACATTATATATTTAAGCAAACTCAGTGTTCCTGATAAGTACTAGAATAACAGTGTTGTAAATTGAATTCCTCTCTTTAGTGTGACAATAGCACCATTTACACAGTGCTTCCCTCCCTTTTTGCCAAAGGCATTGTCTTCCTTACCTTGCCTCTTCCTGGACACAGCATATAGGGGCCTTACAATTTTCCTAGGCATCATTCCGAGCCTAAGGCAGAGTGCGGGAGATCTCAATCCTGACAAATTTTTGTGTAGTCTGCTTTGAAACAAGTCAGAGTGTGAAGACTCTGTAGTCTTTTTGAGTGAACTATTCTGTTTTCCTACCCATAACTAGTAAGCTTTTTAGAATGTCTAACCTAAATCGGCTTTAGCGCTATTAAGTCGGTTCTTCTTCACCAGGGACATGGAGAACAGGTTATTTTCCTCCTCTTTGCAGCAAGCTGGACACAGGCTTAAAATTAAATGGGAGAGCAGATAGCACAGTAGGGTAACAGCATGGACAAGGAGAAAAATAATGGATTGTCTCCTGAACATCTTCAGTGCCTCTGTGTTAATCTGTACGTAATGAAAGGAGCTTGGGAATAAGGTAGAGGATTGGGGAGTCCTTTATGAGATCAATATTATGTCTGAATCATGAGTGGTGGCCTGAGTCACCGCTCTGCAGTATGTGTTTAGAAAGGTTTAGCCTGTCAAGGAAGGTCCTCAGTTGGAAGTTTTCTCTTGGTTTTCTCTTCCTTGGATCAAAACCACCCAGTTCATCAAACATTTCTTTGCAGATCTTGTCTTTTGAGCCCTTTCTAGTTTCTTTGGAGGTTTGGGTTTTTTTCTGTTCACCTGAGGACTCTCTTCAGGTGTGAAAAGATACTGAACAGATAATACAGTGATTGTCTAAGAAATGAGTCCGAAAACTGGTCTCTTGAGCCTTAAATGGATGCTTTTTTGTAACTGAGAAGTGTCTTCATTTGCCACATGAAAATGCTGCAGCTGCACCCCTGAAGTACAACAAGGCCAGGTCAGCCACTGTGCTTTTCCATGGTTGCTAACAGAAGTGCCCATTAGCACAGCTATCATGTGTACATCTGTTCAACAAGAGCAGGGTTGAGCTCACATCTTCATTTTAATGAGACATTCACACACACATTCAGGAGCTTTCAAGTATCCCCTTACAATCAGAGGACCTCTTCAAGTACATGTCTAAGGAAGCAAAAGAAAGGGTAGTGAAGTAATTAAGAGTGTGTAGTCCCTCAGTCATATACAAACTAGTCTCTGTTAGTTTAAACAGGGAAGTGTCTTCTGGTGTCTCACAGAGATGGAACACGAGCATGCTGTGCCTAGATGCGTGGAGAAGAGCATCACTAAACCATGAGCCCAGCCAGGGATGCCATAGCAGGTGGTAGCAAAAGGATGTGCCTGCATGCACCAAGCTTTGAGGCATGGGGCCTCTGCTAAATGTCATCTTCCTAGCTGAAGTTTAGCCTCTCTGTAGTGAGACCCCATATGCCCAGGTGAGCACAGCTAAGGAATAATAAATCAGGGCAACCAGCTGTGCCCATCAGGAAAGGTCAGGTAGCAGCAGAAAGGCTGAGGGGGAGTAAAGGGGGACAATGATGCAAATGCAGGCTTGATTGCAAGAAAGGAGCCTGAGGCAGGAGTCAGCTTTGTGAGTTGTGAGAGGCTGTGCATGGAAGGCAGCTACCTCTTCAAGGGAGAAGACGGGGAAAAAATGGTGCACTCATATGGTATTAAATGAGTGAGGAGATGAGATCAGGAAGAGAACCCAAATTACTGTGGAACAGGAAATACTGTTTAGCAAAGGAAAAAGAAAAAGGTGTCAAGCAGTAAAAGATGCAGTTAGCTAGCATCTGCGTGGTTTTTATAGACACAACAGGAAATTGTCTGCACCACCTGGTGAGCGGTATGTTCGACCTCTCACATACAACCCATGAGAATTAAGCTCACTGAAAAGGGCTTGTTCCTGAGGCCTCGTTGAATGTGTGCACAAGTCTTTCTTTGGTGGGTTTTGGGGAGCGGGTGGAGAGAAGAAGGGTTTCTTGCAGACCTGAAGATTTAATAGCAAGCTGATAAATTCTGTAAATGTTTCATTTCTACAGCCGGGTAGTACTTGGAAACAAGCCAGGATGCCTCTGATCTCCAGTTGCGAATGAAATCATATTGAGCTATTACTTTGCTATTTAAAAGGTACGGCGCAGTGTTTGGATGGTATATTTGCAAGTTTCCCTTCCTGCGCTTGTGCCAGGTTTAGGTCTGACCGGGAGATTTCATCGAGAAGCTCATTAATTGCTTTGAAAGAACAACAGACCTGCAGTAAGTGGAGGGAGGGAATGACACTGACCTCGTTCTCCCCCACATCGCCTTTTTCCTGCTTAACCCCGAGCGGCCCCGGCCGGGCTGCCGCGCTGGGGCGGCGGCGTGCTCGGAGCTCCCCCCGCTGGTCAGACCCGCTCGAGCTGCGGCGGCGGCCGGGGATGCAGGAGCGAGGGGAGAGAGGAGAGCGGGGCTGAGGATGGAGGGTGTAAGGATGAGGATGGTTGAGGACGTGGAGGGGGCGCCTTACGGTTTTCCTGCAGGGCTTCCCCGCAGGCTGATAATGAGTGCTATCGTGGAGCCCAGGAAAAGTCTGTGCACCCTACATGGTGAATTTCTGTACTGAATAGAAATATTTTCCGTGAGGAAAAGGAGGGAATGTCAGGTTTTGTTTATGTTTCCCCCCTTTTTTTTCCTTTTTAATTCAAGATTCTTTTTTCCTGCAGGACAGGAAAAGCTGAATGTTGTAGGGCTTTCACACAGGAAGTTATTTGTGGCGCCTCAAGCTGTGCCAGCAGAGGTTTAGACTGGATATTAGGAAGCATTTCTTCACAGAGAGGGTGATGAGGTATTGCAAGAGGCTGCCCAGGGAAGTGATGGAATCACCATCCCTGGAAGCTTTCAGAACTTGTGTAGACGATGCCCTCAGTGACATGGTTTATCTGGGGACTTGGCAGTCCTGGGCTTAAGGTTGGAACTGATGACCTTGAAAGTCTTTTCCAAGCTATTGGTTCTGTGGTTCTATCTAAGGGACTCATTAGGTCACGTGAAATTATTCCATGGCATCACTCTCATTTGCTGATCCCATCCCCCCCGCCCAAACATGCACATGACCCATGGATTATCATCAACATGTTTTGGTCAGGGGGCACACCAGGTTAATGAACAGATTTGTCCGGTGTGTCACCTTGCCAATACAACTGACCTGCTCATAGACAAAATTGCCTGCTGGGGTCAGGGGTGCAGGGAATCAGAGTTAGGGAGGATGGAAACCTCTTTAGGAGTCAGAAGTTAAGTTTTCTTATGGATTTTACCAGACAACACGAGCAATGTCCTGAGTTTGTTACAGCAGCAGCTGCACTCTCTGCATCACCTAGAAGCTGCATATTTATGCGGAGAAGCTGCACTGCCCGGGCAGTTTGTTGGTGTCAGCTCTACAGTAAGAGCCTCTCAGTGAGGCTGTTTCACCTTTCAGGGGGCTGTGATCTGTTAACTCTGTTGCTTCTTTTGAGGTTTTCCATTCTTCAGCCGAAGCAGTTTTGCAGAATTCCTCCCTTATCTGCTAATTAACCCTTTTCCTCATCAGGCATCAGTAGGACTCTTAAAATACGTTGTAACTTTTTTTCCCCTGAAATCCATTTTTTTCCCTTTGCACTTTCAGTGTTCTGTTTTCTCCTGCCAAATTGGTTTTCTCCGTTTCCATCTTCTCATACTTTCACTGTTTCAATTAGTCCAACCTTCTCCAAGCCATTATTTGCAGTTACAGTATCAATTGAGGAAAGGGAAAATAAAGTAGCCAACAGCTGAAAGTTGTCCTTCCTGTCAGCTTTGCCAAGAAACTGCTTACAGCCTCCTGGCTCCATTCAGAGACTACCATTTAGCAGCCTTTCCAAGGGTCAAGTCCTAGCAGGTATTGGTATTCATATACAGAATACTTTCATCCGCTGTATCTTGAAATGTGAATTGCAACCTTTTGCATTCCAAGATGCAACTTACAAGGTTTTACTTGTCAAAGCACAGGACCTCAACTCACTTAAGGCAAAGCATTTTTTTCTGAGGATGTACTGTATCAAAATGTCGTCCTCCTCTGTGGGACCCCAAACTTCAGTGAAGTTGCCAAGGACTGAATGCTCTCCCTCTCTCCAATTCACACTGTGCCTGATAATATCTTGGCTGTGATTCCATCAGAAACCCTGAGCAGAGCAGTGTGGAAAGACAGTGAGTAGAAGACCTTCACAGGAAAATGAAATGACATCAGAGTGGCATTAGAGATTTGTAATGAGGGGGCTGCTGAGAGAGCGCTTGCAGCATAAATGTCAGGGAACAAGCATGCTGTGAGAGGTGTGATTGCTCAGATGAGCATTGAATGTTCATGGTTATGAAAGGCCCCTGTGCCATTTTGGATAAAAGTAGCGACATTAAAATCCAATGATCCACCAAATTCTTTCATTCTTCTCATCACACAAAGTTCCTTATCTAGTTGCAACTTGATATGCAAGTCTTTCTTCTTTGTATTTTATGCACAAAAGCGTTCTCATCTCAGCACTGCAGAGATGGCAGATTTGCTCCTGTGTGTTGTGAACAAAGCCTGATTAAATTTCATAAACAAAACATAGCTTGGACAATAGTGGAGACTTTAGAAGAAGCTGATTTTAAATGTGCTTTTCCACAGGCTAGTTTAAAAAAATGGGAAAGATGATGTAGTCTGATGCCTAAATTGATGGAAATGAGAATTTGATAATCCAAAGGAGTTAGCTGGCATCTCAATGAAGTGATTTGGAAAACAAGTGCACTTCCAGCAGAGAGTGAATTCGGTGGCTTTGCAGCCTAGCTCCTCAGTTTTAGATCCTCTCTAAATCCAGACTGTGGGAACTCCCTTTCTGGAAGAAAGGCACATTAAAAACATTGCATTCTTAGCATATACAGTGAATTCTATACCAATGACAGCTTCCAGGAAGCCCTGCCATCAGCAACCACTTGTGGTTGTACCCCCGTGCTTCCACTGCAAGTTTGCTTGACCTTTACAGGCCTTTTCTGCTAGGTGACTGATTTTGGTAGTCCACAGAGCAGTTCAGCAAGGTACCGCTGAAAAGTGAAAATCTTTGTTTCATCTTCTGTAGGTGCCATACTGAAAGTTTTGGTTTGTGAAATGGCTGCTCTCTATCCAAAATAGCCAGCCATGGAAGTGCTTGCACCACCCAGTGCAGTCCCTCCTCACTCCCTCTGTCCTGGAGAAGACAAGCCTGGTGAAGGACTCTTGCAAGAGGCAGGCAAAACATTCACTCCTGTTCTCTCAGATCTGAGAGATTTACATGGGCAGATACATGGGGGCTCAAGTTAGGAGCTAGCAGCCACTTTGCTTCTATTTTGCTGTGGAAAAAATTGATCCCATTCCTCTTCTCTGTCCTCCTGCTGCCCCTCACCCCACCAAATCTGGCACAAGAGGAAATCTGCAGATGACATGGGGAAAGAGGAAGGGCTATCCAGGGCCAGGCAGGCTGGCAAAGGGAGCTAGGCAGTGCCTAGGGCAGGGGCACACTCAGGTGGTGCTGGATGAATAATAGAAGGGTTGGTTTGGCACTGCACTGCTAAAAAATCTCTAGAGCTAACACATGAAGCAAGGACGGAGGGCAGCTGGAGAGAAGAAAATCCAAAATCACTTTGGCCCACTGTGGTGGGTTGATCATGGCTGGATGCCACCAAAGCCACTCAAATCACTTCCCCTTCTCAGCTGTACAGGTGAGAGAAAATATAGCAAAAGGCTTGTAGGTCAAGATAAGGACAGTTTGCTGTTTGAAACCAGATTCCTGAGACATTACATGACAAACATAATACATGTTTTGAGTTTGCCACCTGCTAGTTTTCTTTGACACCCTCTAGTTTGTTTTTGGAAGAGAGGATGAATGGATCTTCGTTGTTCATCTTTACTTGTTTCTGCTGGGTGAGCAACCTTACCCTGCCTTAGCTGTTTAATGTTCCTTGAATCTATATTAAAATAGGTAGCAAGAGGAGTTATGTGTCAAGCAGTGGTGCTTTCTGTAAGTAATGTGTGGAAAGAAGGGAAATAGCCTGGAGTTTTTTCACTCCTGCTAATTGCCTTCTTTCTTCACCAACTTTCTGCAACTTGTTCCACACCTGCAGTATGCGTTCATGCTGCTATAGAAGTGAAGCAGCAGCGTTTCAGTGTGCAAGGCCTTCCAGTGCATGGTAAAGCTTTATTGTTTTTCCTGCCTTTGAGAAGATAAAAGCTTCTAACTAGCTTTGTTTATTTGTATTCTGCAGCTGTGATAGCCTTAGCTGCCTTTCAGCCCATTAATCAGTTTCCCAATCCAGATGCAGGGCACAGATGTAGAGAATTTTCTGTCCTGAGCTCATGGATTCCCCAGCCTTAACAACCAAATTAAAGCCATCAGTTCCAAATTAGAAATGCCTTCTTAAGTTTGGGTGTCTGGTAACAGTCCTTTTATTTAGTGATGAGCTTAAAACCCTATTGCTCCTTTCTAGCTTTCTTTGTGTACCTTTGTGATCAGGTAAATTGCTGTTATGCTTCTGTCATAGACTCAGACTGGTTCTGGTCACATCCAACAAGTGGGTTTGCATGAGATGGTGGCTTTTCTGCCTCTGTTTATAGGGGTACAGCTTCATAGTTTTGCTTGGCAAGCAGTAAAGGAGAGCACAGTCACAGCCAGTTTTATACTTCAGTGGAGACTGCTGTTTTTTCTATGTATTTGTTTAATAAGAAAACTTACACAACTTCTTATAAGAAAGGGGAGTTTAAATGTTGTAATGCAGTCTTTCAGGTTCTTTGAGAGTTTTTAATTAATATGTGTAGAAAAAGATGTGAAAAATTAATAATGGTATTGTTTTCCTGACTTTTTTTAGGACGGATATGTACTCAAGACTCACCCTTTCCCAAAGAACCTTCTGTGCACCCTCCCCCAAAACGTGGTAAGTCCTATGGAGAAACTGGAGTAGATCCTTCACTTTGTTCTACATACCTCAAATCAGCTTGCATATGTATCTTGGTCATTTGTCAAACAGAGAGCAGCAATTCAACCCTTAACTAGTGTTTTCAGTTCTGAACTTTTTGATAGTATCTTTCAGAATTCTAAATCCTCTCCCTGTGTGCAGAATATAAGTACTAATATTAATCACACTTTTTATTGTTGCTCTTTCAGTGTATAAGCAAGTTTTCAACAGTTGTAGGTAATCCATTATGAGACATTACTTGGTACTGCATGATAATTTCTGTATTAATTGCCAGTTTCCAAATGTTATCCTCGATGCCTGCTTTATCCTCACTCTCTTGGTGTGATCAATATGTATGAAGGGAAGCATGTGGAATTTGAGGAATGGGAGGATAAGTTATTCTTCCTTTAGGAAACTGAGTCTGTGCACATCACCCTTGCTCCACCTGGACAGCTGAGGTGAGAAATAAGTGCTCCAAAGGTATTAGCCTTGGAGAAAAAATTTGTAGTGAGGACAAAGTATTATGATAACGAGGGGACTGCAAGTTGCAAGAGTACGTTAAGTGGAGCAGTACTGCTAGTATATCAGCTTTGTGTGGCAAAGTTTTGGCAGCAGGGCAGGCTACAGGGTGGCTTCTCTGAGAAGCTGCTATAAGCTTCACCTGTGTCTGATAGAGTCAGGTAGGTCCAGGATGGACCTGCCCCTGGCCAAGGCTGAGCCCATCAGTGACAGTGGTAGCACCTCTGGGATAACATATTTAAAAAGGGTGTAGGAAATAAACCCTTTTCAACAGCAGCTGGGAAGAGGAGTGAGAATGTATGAGACAAACAGCCCTGCAGGCACCGTGGTCAGTGAAGAAGGAGGGGCAGATGTGCTCCAGGATCTGGAGCAGAGATTCCCCTGAAGCCCATGGAGGTCCATAGAGGAGCAGATCTCAACCTGCAGCCCATGGAAGACCCCATGTGGAGTAGAGGGATGCCTGAAAGAAGCTGTGACCCCGTGGGGTGCCTGCACTGGAGCTGCTCCTGGCAGGACAGGTGTCCCTGTGGAGAGAGGAGCCTGCATTGGAGCAGGTTTGCTGCAGGACTGGTGACCCTGGGGGGGACCTATGCTGGGGCAGTTCATGGAGAACTGCAGCCTGTGGGAAAGGCTTATGGTGGAGAAGTTTATGGTGGGTGTGAGGGAGCCCACACTGCAGCAAAGGAGGAGTGAGGGGAGTCCTCCTCCTGCGGAGGAAGGAGCAGCAGAAATAATGTGATGAACTGACCACAACCCCCATTCCCTGTCCCCCTGTGCCACTGGAGGGGAGGAGACAGAGAAAAATGGGGGTAAAGTTAAGCCTGGGAAGAAGAAAGGAGTTGGGAGGAAGGGTTTTTAAAAGCAGTTTTATTTCACATTACCCTACTCTGATTTGATTGGTAATAAATTGTACTAATTTTCCCCAAGTCGAGTCTGTTCTCCCCACGATGGTACTTTCTCAGTGATCTCTCCCTGTCCTTATCTCAGCCCATGAGCCTTTCATTTTATTTTCTCTCCCCTGCCCAGCTGAAAAGGGGAGTGATAGAGCAGCTTTGGTGGGCACCTGGCACCCAGCCAGGGTCAACCCAGCACAGCTAGAAATTCTTGTTGGAGCCAGCAGGGCTAAATTTGAGGATAAAACCCAGTAAAATGCTCTGCTGAGATCCTTTTATTCCCTCTTCCTGCATCCAACATCCTCCGCAGCCATCTCTGCAGCCACTCCCCTCTCTCTGAACACCATATGTCTGATGTTTTTTACAAGCTGTATTTTGTGCTACTTTTTGGTTAACGAACCAGGAAGATTAGAAACTACAGGGAAAAAAAAAATCAAAACCTGTACTTATTAAAAAAATCAGGGCACTTTTGTCTTCTGTTTCTGCAAGAACAAGAAATAGCCTAAAGACTTTAAATACCTAGGTTTCTCAGAGGTAATATGTTATTCATATCTTCCTCTATCTCTCATTGTGGAGGGCGTTCCTAGAAGAAAGTGTCATATGTCTGTATTGTAGCTCCTGAAATAGCTGGTGCTACTGGCAGCTGGGCATGAGTTTGAACAACTTTAATGTGTGCTGGGGTTTAAACCTTCCTTTGCTGTCTCTATAATAAAAGAAACAAAAGAGAGAAAAAAGAACATAAAAAAGAAAAAGCTAGTAAGTTCAATTTAGCTGTTCTCCATAGAGTCATACTAAGCACAGAGCAGGATGATTTACAGTCAGCTTGGAAGTGCAATTCACAAACATGAATGCCAGCATCTACATGGTTTTCAGCCTCCTTGTATGAGATGTGACATCCTACGTACTTTCTTAGCTTCCAGAGTGTGGATTCAGGAACAAAACACTGTTTGCATCATAATAGATGATGATGTGATGAGATCAAACAGACTGTAACTGAACTCTTATTGAGATATCAAGCCAAAGGCTAATGATTTTATATAACAGAGAATGGGCTCTTCTCTGGGGAGGTTTTGTTACTCATGTGGTTTGGTAACACACCTGAACCCAACTGGGAAAGTGGTTTGGTGGGCAGTGACAGTAATAAGGCCTTCTTCCCAGTGCCTTGGAGTCCTGTGGTAGGATTCCTCATGTCACTGTTAAGAAAGATTTGAGTACAGATGGAAACTTTTCTCATGTTGGGACATGCGGCACTTCTCTATCCTCCGTAAATTCCCTGAGGCTTAGCATGAATTGAGGTCACACTAAATATACTCGGTGCGGGCAATCCGTGGCCTTTCATCTCTACCCAGCTACCTGTTTCCAGTGATTTTGTAGAAAATTTGACATCCGGAATGTTGAGACCTACTTCAAAGGCCTTTATTCCCTGTCCAATGTTGCTGAAATTGGCTTAAAAGTTATTTAGTTGGATAAGAGAGGCAGATAAAAGCACACACATACTTACATGCAGAAACTGAGCTTGGTCAAACTAGGCTAAAAGCAAACACCAACCTGAGCTGCTTCTTGTCAATGCGTACTTAGAACTTTGTGAACTCTTAGATTATGAAACACAACTTTCTAACATAAATTAGAGGTTTTCTGTTTTGAAAAGTGATCTTACGAGCTACATGGAATGCCTGGGTTTTATGCTCCACTGATTACCAGAGCAATGTGATAGTATTAAAGCCTTCAGCTGTCATAAAGATTTTGCAGCCTGAATAGGTGAGTTCTGCAGGAAAACCTCAAAAATGTAAGGTTGTGCTTGCACTGATACAAGATCAAACAATTTACTGTTCTCACTGTTGACCATGTCAGGGATGCCTTGACATAGTTATATTCCCAGTCAAATGAAACTTAGATTTAATTTTGAGTAGTCATCCAGCACTTTTAATTCCTCTCCTTTAAATTTCTTTCATTGTTTTAATGGGTAGGAATATCCCGCTCCCAGTAATTTAAAGTACTTTCTGACATTTGCCAAAATGCAGGTAGTTTGCACGCTACAGGCAAAGATCCTCTGGTTTAAAGGCCAGGCTCTTGGTTCCAGGCTGTGTTCGTTCTTCAGCAGTAACAAGAATAAAGGTGAAAACTCACTCTGTCAAAGATGGCCTCCAACACTTGATGGAACCAGATCTGTGCTACATTAAAGCATAATTGGAAATCAGAAGGAAAGAGGACAATGTGGTTAACACCCTAGTTGTAAGATGGTTCTTAATAGGCTTGTAAATAGAAAAATTATAAACCATCATTCCTAGAGTATTGCTTTTTGGCAATAAATAAGGAAAGCAATATGTAGTAATCTTAAATGAACTGATCTTCCAAATCACCCCTACAAAGATATTTCATTAAGAAAGCTCTTTTCATATGTCATCATATGAATAGGCATTCTCAGATTAAAACCTAAGCAAGTTTTTAGAAATAAATTTGACTGTATTTTTTGTCAAGGCTAGTTGAAGTTTCATCTTCCTGCTTAAAAAACAAGGAAACCCAAGCAACTAAAAGCAACCCTACTCTTACCCCTCTATTCTTCTTTTTAATTTTAGCTATTATCAGGAATCAGAAATTTGAATCAAATCTTACTTTCATGTTAAGTCCAGCACAGAGCAGGAAATGTGTGTAACTTACTTTGTATGTCTTCTCATAAATGACTAGCCTGAAGAGATTTTGAGTGCCTTGGGCAGTCAGGTACAATCCTGATGACCGATTTTGAGAAGATGGGTAGAAAAGAAAGCTTGCTAATCTTTGTTCATTGCAGCTCATTTAGGGGCTCCTGTAGTCGTCTGGACCAAACCCTGAATGCTTTGGCTAATAACGCTGTAAAAACAAATGAGACTTCAAGAGTATGCCACCTACAGAGTAGACAATTATCTCAAGTCCATTTTAAGAGCCACAAAACTGTAGCTGTCCTTAGGTGTAGATCTAAAGGGAAAGGATATTCCTGTGAACCAGAATCCGGCCAAAGCAGTTGAGACAAGGCTCATTTTGCTGTCACACAAAATCCTTACACCTTTTTGTGTCTGTCTCTTTTGATGTGCTGTACTCTGGTTGTGTTTGCGAAATCTCATCTAAAAAGTATGTCCAGCCTTTCAGGGAATAGGATACATAGTGCCAGTGGGGATTAAATAGTGCTCCCTGCTAATTTGTTCCTGTTAACATGGAGTAAAGTCAGAGGTTTTCTGAAAGGACAGTTGTTCCTTCACATCAGCCACCCGTCTTAGTTTCATTCTGTGGATGACAACTCCCAAACAATTTGACAATTGTTTTTCCAGCGCTTCCCAAATCATATTGATTTCTACTGCTACAGATTCAGGAATGATAAAGAAAAGCAAAACTTGTCCTGGAAATTTTCATGTCGCATAAAGGGAAAACTTCTATAATGTGAGCTGGAATAAAGCACTTGGAAACCAAGCTGCAGTTCAGGTTGCTGTGTTACTGAGGGCCTAGAAGCTATCTAATTTGGCTTAAATTGCAGCCAGAGATGAGTGGCCAGGACTCCCGGGAGCCCATGAATCTCTCCACCAGCAGAAAGCATTACAGACAGCAGCAAGCAGCACCTTTTTGAGTGGTGGATTTATTACTTCCAGTGCCACTCTTGCTGTGTGGGACTTTTCCTAAGTGGAAGTCACAGACTTGCCCCTATATCTGCCCTGCTTTCCCACACCCTCTTAGTTTCATCTGGATGCTCCATAGCCCCTTTCTGTAAAGGGGAATAGGAGTTAGAGTAAAATTATTGTGAACCACAGAAGTACAAGGTGGGAGTCCTTCTTTAATCCCCTTCTCTATTTGTGTACCAGTATCTTGCCAACCATGATTCTCTGCATGCAGCTGTTTCCCTGGAGTGTATAAAAATGCTCATGTATTTGTTGCTGAGGTACAGCTGTCCATAGATAAAGTGTCTTGTTCTGAACAGAGTTTTTGTCTGCTGTCACATCAATTGATGCTGATGGCTCTGATCAGGAAGCCCTCTGGGAGACAAATGAAATTTTCTTCTGATTACAGGAATGTCTTGTGGTCAGGAGTGTCAAGTGCTCCTACACAGTAGTATCCAAGATAGCACAGGCTTTTCCTTAAACTGTGAAGAGAATAACTCTGTAGAAAGGGTTGGAAGATGTTAGCTTTCTAACAGTCATCACTGTGCATTGTAACTGGCAATGTGGAAGTCCACCAGTCTGGGCTTTCTTCTTTCCACTCCAAACAGCCCATTCTTGCTTTGAGGGAACAGGTATTTTTACTCCTTGGACAAAGACCAGGGGTCACATTCACAAAGATTCACTTGGGTTTATTAAAAAAATCACAAATTTCCATTTGCTTCTCTTCTGATAAGCCAGTGGCTATGTGGGTGAAGAGTGGCTATAGTCTGTGCTCTGACTTTCAGGCTGAAGATATGGAACTTGTGTATGAAGTGTTTGGTGTGGTTGTGGGAACAAAACAGGTAATACAACTAGGAGTCAAATGTTTCAGTGTAGTTTAATGCGATGGAAATTAATTCAATATTCATCATTATCCACAGAGCATCTCCAGAGGTTTTTACAGTAATGTCACAGCAAATCTATTCAGCTCTTAAGAAAAGAGAAACCATGCTCACAGCTGAGCTAATTTATATTAATACCCAGCATAACAGAAGTTATTTCACAAGATCTTTAGGCATTACATCTACAATTAGTTAAAAAGTACATACTTTATTACCTTATCTCATTTACTAAGGTTTGGTTCTCATCTATTTGCAAATTTTTCAGGCTTACAAAGCTTCAAGGACTGTTTTCAAAATAGCACATCTTGCTAAACTGTGCCCCTACAAAAGATTAATTATTTTAAGGTTTTTACCATACAAACCAAGAAAACTTCAATACTGGTAGGCTGGGGATTTTTGCTGCTGGAATTTACATATGTAAATTTCCCTAGGTAACAAAAATCTATTCAAGTTTAAAATTCTCAGTGCTCATGCTAACAATAGATACATTCACTACAGTGTGATTACACGGGATAGGCTTAACATCTAAAAAAGCCACTTGGGTCTGTTATGCGGTTTCATAAATACAAATTACTTGTGATGGAATTCGTCAATGAATTGTACAGTAGAAATAGCTTCAGAATCAGCATCAGGATTGCATTGTGCTCCTTGCTCTTGTACTCTCCAAATGTCATTACGCTGCCACTCAGAACCTCCAAGTACTTATTTCTCAAATATCGGAGAACATTAAAACATGTAAGAACATAAGAATGGCTGTCCTATGTCTAACTGAATAGTCATTTAGCCTAACACCTTGCCTTCAGCAAAGACAATTTAAAATGCTGTTTCTGATATCCATTTTGAAAATGAGAAGTGATCCAAATGAATCACTGTTAACTCTCCTTGCAATAGTGACATCCTGTAGGGTGGGAAACCTGTAACCTCAATCAGCATTCTGCCTAAACATGACAGTAAGGTACCTCGAGCTCTGAGGATGAAGCTGATAAATTGCATGATGAGAACTACAAAGTAAAGCTTCTCGGATACAGGTCATAAGCTGGAGGAATACTGCTGTAGTAATAGGTTTGTATTGCTAATATTCTTATCAACAGAAGGATATGGAAGAAGATGAGAGTCAAAAGGGCTTCTTTCTTATACAAAGCCTGCTTTCTAGAAACATGCTTGCAGCTTCTTAACATGGACACAGATTTTTAAGGTATCAAGAAGAGTGTAGCTGCTACCAATGCAGGATGTGTTGTGGCTGCAGATCCCCAAGTAAATGTTTGTGCAGTTAGCCAGGGCTATGCCTCTGTGACCCCACTATAACTAGTGTCCTACCTACCTCATTTGATATGCTCATGAGCGGGTGTCTGTGTGAGTTTTAGTCCCACCTAATGTCACAGTCCTGTGTAAAAGGACTTAAGGAGCCATAAATTGTTTATCCTCAAGGTATCTTTGCACAACCAGAACAATGAAGAAACGTGTTCAGATGCATTTATTGGAATTGTCCAAATGTTAGGGAAACATGGGAAGGCAGTTTCCCAACATCCTTAAATATCAAATTTTGCAACAGTTTATTCCAATACCCATGAGATGAGAAGCTGGACTTCATTTCACCCTTCAGGAAATGGCGCAGCAAAGTAGTCTGTAGGAAGCAGCCCACACAGTAATGAAGTACTGTACCAGGAGAATTGTATAGGAAACAAACACTGCAGTAATAAATATTAGGGGATTTTATCTTTTTTTTTTCAGAGGAAGCTACAATCTATTTTGCTTAATAAAATTAATTACTGGCCTCTAACTAGATGCTTTACAAGTTATAGTAACAACAAATAGTTTGCGATTTGAAGTGGGTGCCTATCAATTTTATTCAGTTGTCTTAGAAAGAACATGTGGTGAAGATACATTTACAGACAGATAATGATGTTAGTATCAAACCTTATCGGAAATGATTGCATTCCAACAATTAAATTAGATTTCCCTGAAGCAGGATAATTGAACTACGATGCAGAGTATTGCCAAGATTTATCCTCTTCTGTAAATCGACTCGTGCCAGCTCTGTAGCCTTTCAGGCGATTCTGAAAGATTTAGGAATCTCCAAAGACATAAGTTTGGGTGTATTTGTAGCTTAACTCAGATGGCTATGGTGGTGTTACTTAGAAATGCTTTATGATAATACTGCTGTTATACACACTGGGACTGTTTCGGGGCTGTGTGTGGTTTATTTTGTTTTTATTTGAACTTGGATTGTTGTAGGCAATGAGGCATCTGCGTATCACACTCTTCTGAACTGTTTGAATCGTTTGTGTATAGAGAGCCTGGATACTTAGTTCAGTGTTACAATTTCCAGGTACTAAAGTCCATTGTGGATAGTCTTTGTTTTTCCAGCTGCTTCTTCTGTGAAGTTTTTGTATCTGTCAATAAGAATAGTATCACTTCTCTAACCTAGAGTCCCCCATGTATGACCAAGTAAAGGGAAATACTGGTACCGGTAAGGGTAAAAATATTGTCAGATTTTTAGATGTTTCAGTGAGGACTACAAAAGTAGGAAACTTAGAATTCAGAGCTGCTTATACTCTGGGAGTTTGAGCATTCTCAGATTCCATGTGCATTTCTTGAATAGCCATGTGTTGTATCACATGTAGCTCACAAGCCCTTCAAGAACGCCTCCTCTGTTGGAGTTAACAGCAGTGCTCTGCTGATACAGGGATGATGGGGGTGTTTGAACTGCTCTGTGTGCTAGGAAGTGAGCGGGGCTGCTGAGGCCAAGATTAGAGGGGCAGTGACATGTTGAGCCCAGCCCCGTACTGCAGTGGGGACAAGGGGACCTCTAGGAGACCATTGCCTCCTCATTGTGACCCATTCATTCCTTAATCGCCATCATCTTCAGCTCATTTTGATATTAACTGAGTGTGTGATATTTCTCAGTCAAGTTAACATTTTGGTTTGCTGATCAGGAATCTTGGAATACCCAAGTTGCATTTTTAACACTGAGTCTTCTGATAGAGCTTATCTGAAACAATAATGCATGCTTCTGTCTCCTGTTTTATACTGCAAAATGTTTAATTAAATATGCTACATTTAGGGATCATTTTTTTGTATTTGAGGTCTCTAAGAAGATATTTGTATATTTGGTTAAAAAAAAGGACTTGGTAAAGTTGCCCTTTGCAGGCACACTGTGCCCTAATAGTTTCTTCTGGTCACTGAAACCAAATGTATCACGGCTGGGACTGCCTCTGGTGCATGATACATGCAGTCATCAAGTGAGGAGTACCTAAGAGCACCCTTTCAGTTTTTAGCATGACCCCAGCCACAAGCAGAGTCTCTGAGTGCAACAAAAAAGAAAGTATATTGAATTTACTTCACTAAGTTAACCTTAAGAAGAACATTAGAAGAGTTAAGAGTGAAATAGTGCATGCAAAGGTGAATAGTTCAGAGAACAATCCCTACTTGAGAAACAGCTTCTAAATAGCAGGCAGAGAACGAAGCACATAAATTACCTGTGTGCCAAACCACCTGAAAATAATTTGGATACTCACTGAAGCAAAGTATTGTATCCAATGGTTCACTGCTAGGGCAGATCCATCTGCTTTCATTTCACTTTATTTCTATCCCCTGTAAGAAAATCAACATAGTTTTGCTACCCTAGCCTACAGTCCATAAAATCAGAACTATCAAAATTCCTTCTGTCTTGAATGGAGGTCTGAACACTTACTGGTTTTATTAAAGTGCTTTATTTTTATGTGATTACTTCATCTGAAGGAAAGTAGGAAGAAGTTGCTCATGCTTAGGTTACAAGATCAGAACCATTGACTTTACAGTTTGGCATCTGATAGCAAACCGAAAGCAAAAGGTTAAGCTGGCATAGAGTATGTATTTAACTGTAAGAGTTTATGGGATGTTTGCTGTTAGAGCTGAAACACTGTGAGAGAGCTGTGAGATTTTCAGCTGCACCTGGAACCTTAGTCTAAATGCAGATTTGAAAGCTGCTGTCTCTGTGTAGCAAATACAAATGTCTTTTCAAGTGATCATAGGTGGATACCAAACAAAAATGGGAGATGTTGCAGGTTTGGATATGGGGACAAGGGTACCAGCAGGTGAGGAAACAAAAAAGGACAGAACAGGCCAGGACGTGTGGAGAAAATCAGTGCTTCATTAGGCTTTTTCTCAGATTCTCTTACAGTGTTGCTTCAATCTATAATGAGCGATAAGATCAACGTCCTGTTTACTTTTGGTAATTGATGATCACGTTGGCTTCTGTGCACGAACACAGTGCTATATAATGGCTTTATGGGCATAATCTTGGGAACAGAGATAAGCTTGATTACCAAGAAGCTTCTTTAAAATTTTACAATAAAACCAGAGATCTTTAAAAACAAAGCAACAAAACCGTACCAAAATAGCTAAAATCCCTGAGATTTCACTGCAAAATTCATGTCCTTGTTCTTCCTGGTTCAGAACAGGGATTTATGGTTGGATCTCTCATATACCAGCCAAGAATTATAAGTGCTGGAGTTGGTACATTCTCTTTCTATTACTGTATATTCTGTATATTCTGGTAAAGTTGTCATCAGCTATCTATGGCATAGTCTGTTAGCCATAATGATATTTTAAAATAACCTAAGTAATTGAAGGTTGCTTAAAAAACATTATGCTTTCTATATTAAACAAATTAGAAAGTTGTACATAGAAGTATAAATGCCGCATTGACTAAATTCTGTTCCTCTGGAATTGTACCTCTGCTTTCAGCAAAAACAGGGAAAAAATGTCTTGCAGTGAGTTTCTTAGACAGATATGTAGATAGGTGCTGTGTGTTGGCAGATTGTTAAAGCCAGTCTTCACGATTTATCAAAGGCAATTTTATTCATGGGATTTAGGCTTCAATAGCTGCAATAGGCACAGCACATGAATCTGAAAATCCCTATCTGCATTGTTCAATGCCTAGATGCCTCTGAAAATCTATCCTCACAAGCCAAAGTAGAATAAAATCCTGACTACAAGCAGAACAAAGCCCTGTTTTGATAGGACCTACAGAACCTTTTCAATGTGACAGCATCACATTGTATTTCAGTATTGTCAGGATTTTGGTATTTCCTTGATTAGGGTTGAGGTACAAACATCATAAATCCAGACTAAATCCAGGAACCTTTTTTTTCAGCTTCTGTTTTCAGTCAATAGTGAATTTTAAAATCCTGTGCTTAAAAGCATTGTTTTTCTGGAGTAAATATTGTCAAGCTAAGGTTTGTATAATTATTTGACAGCTGGAAATGAGTGATTTGGAAGAAAGTGGGTAGTACTTACTGGGCAGGTAGCTTTATACATAGTTGACAGCTGTCTGAGTCGCTGAGATGCTAATAATGATTAGGTTACAGGTGATCTCTGCTGGGATGGATTATTGAGTATCACATAGCTAAGATGACTGGAATCTCATTGTAAATATAATTTGTGTCACAGCTATTGCCATGTTGTATGTGGTAGTAGAGTAGAGAACATTATGCTTGCCTCTAATTCAGTGAGAGTCACAACAGATAAATTGGAGGTCAAAAAGGCCTTTTGGGAGAGCTCTTGCTGAAATGGGTTATATAAATGTAAAGTAGTATTATTATTATTTATGAGCAGATTGAGTCAAATGTCATGTTGGATGCATTTCATCAATCTGAGATTGGACTTTGGCCTGTAGCTCAGCAGCAGCTCAGTGATACAAACTGATAGGGGGATGTTTTACCAGGCTAAACAGAATTCAAACAAAATAGCAAGCAGCTCTTTACAACAGCCCTCCCATTCAGTGATGTATTTGAGGTCTGGCATTTGGAACAGCAGACCCGTAGCACAGAGCTTTTCCACAAGGGCAAGAAAGAGCATGCAGTCTCCAGCCCATTGCAGAAGTGTTTAATTTAGATCACGTAAAGATTTTTGCTGCATGATAGAACTGTGGGAACAGGTACTGGTATTTTAGTAAATCCATTAATTGCAGCTGTACAGGAATGTTAGGAACACTGACAAGATATTTTGACAACATGTGTAGCATACTCTCTCCTTGGGAAAATGTTTGTGATTGAGTGAGCTCTTGTCTCCCAGGAGAAGGGAAATGTCCACTCATTGTCCCTGCTCCCTATGAGTGTGTGTGTGCATGTGTACAAATATAGGAAAATGAAATGTGAAATTAAGCTTTCTCCCTCTAAGTCTCCCACTAAGACTAGGGACACATCCCTCTAGCCCACAGAAATATATGGTTTAAAATACTTGATTCCTGAAATCAAAACACCTACCTTTCCCCTTTTACATTTTCTGTTCATTGGCTTTAATTAAGTTTACCCTAAGAAGCTCGTGAGGCCAGATAACCTTGTTACATGAAAGAAAATGATTACACACTATGAGGTGGTTCCTGCTAGCTTGGCCATCACTTATAGAGCCAGGATTTAATATCGTTTAAGCTTTTCTGTTTGCAGACTCATTTTATTTAAACCCCATTTATATAAACTGCTCAGCAGATTAGAGGAGCAGCTCTATAGCCTTAATTTCAGTGTCACTTTCCAGCTGTTTTGGTCAGGCTTCATGCCTGGATTTAATGTATTTGTGCACTAAAATGAAAATATATCTCAGTGATAAATCCTCTCCAAAGCAGAGGGAAATAGCAGCAAATAACATCTGTTGAAATCGAGTGAAAAATAAAAACAAAAGCCCAGAGGAAAAGCAGATACAGTAGGGAGCTTGAAATCAACTGAATATAGAGTTCAGGCTTAAAGGAGTGATCTAAATCCTTAGAATTATCCATAGATAGGGGATGGGGAATTTGTGACCTACTGCTTGTTCAGATTTGTCAGTTCCAGATGTACAGGGGATCACTTATTAAAAGATATGATTCACTTTTGGGTCTGATCCAAGGCTGCTTGAATTCATCCAGGGGATCTGTAAGTTCATTACAGATATTCATGACAGTCACTGATTATCCCAGAAATAAATGCATGCAATGATATGCTCTTGAAATTGGAACAACAGAGAAAGGCAAAGAGCTCTCCCTTTCAGCTATCTCTTAAAAGAATAAATCCAGGCATCCCAGCTGTTCCATTTTGGTCACCTTTATATGCCCAGAGCTAAGTACCTAAATATCTGTTCTGCCTTTTTCTTTATTTATTTATTCCATTTCTCTGGAGGCTCTGATGCCCTTCTACCCAAGATTAAAGACAGACGCAATCTGAAACCAGCTATGAAATGAGGTATAAATCTTTTTATGAGGCTAGCCATTGTCATCTGCACTTGAAAAATTGTGGTTTAGTTCACTGTGTTAAAGCCATAAGCTCTGTATAGGCTTGAATGTATGTTCCTATTCACCCAGCGCTTCTGGTTTTGCAGGCCTGAATGCTAGACCATCTGATCATGTCAGTTCCACAGTGTTTGGTGGATTGCAGCATACTTGTGAGGTAACAAAAATGACAAGGAAGGATTTGGCCCCACGTCCTCTCAAGACGCGTTTTGACTTTTCTCTCTTATACCTCAAACAATGTAGATGAGAGCCAGAGGAATAGCATAACTTCCATAAACATCCACTTGCATTTAAATAGGCTTTTACTCTGGCTTTACCTTCAAGTATGGATATTTTTTACTCAGGCAAATGAGAGAAACACTTGAAGTCTGCCCTTTCCTAGTATCTAACAGTACTTCCACACTTAAGGTAGCATAAAAGTGACTTCCTTCAAGTATATGGGACAGGAATATTTCATAGCTCGTTTCACTGGGATTTATAGTAAGAGACAGAAGGAAATAGCATCCTCACAGTTGAATTTGATGGGCAGATGCTATGGCATGTTTTGCCGGATTGCTTCAACTTGCAATATGGGTTTTTTCTTGTGAAAACTTAAAATTAGTGTCGTTTCTGTAAGTAGGAACAGTGAGAGGTGGTAGCTAAGTCAGACAAGGATGTAACTCTTGCCAGCTCAGAAAAAGAATCTGTGTATTCACACAACTTTGGGAAATTACAGAAACTTGAAACAAGGTGTAAACGTTAGAAAACATCTGATCCACGTTACGTAAAATCTGGAGAATACCCACTTCAAAGAGGATACTTATTTAAAGCAAATATGGCTTAAACCATAACAAAGGTAGCATATAGTGTCTTTGAACAGCAGAAATGCAGTGAACTGTAGTTTCAGTGAAACCATTGAAGAATGTATTCCTTACAAGAAGTGGTTTTCTGTGGGGGTTTTGGTTGGTTTTTGGTTTAGGAATTTGTGTGTGTGTGGTTTTGTTGTTGTTTGGTTTAATTTTGTTGTATGGATTTTGGTTGGTTTCTTGGGGGGGGGGGGGAATGGTGTTAATAAAAACTGTTCCTTCCTTATTTACGCTGAGGTAGAGGTGAGATGGAAAAGAAATCAAAACTGCCTGCAGTGACCTATGGTGTCTACTAAATCCCAGCTCATGCCCTGAAAAAAATCTCATTTGCTCTTTACTCTGTAATTTGCAGTGTTTTGTTTCAGCAGTTCTATATGTTGCAAGCAAAGTCATTTCCACCACATCCCCAGGAGAATGTCCCATAGTCTAACAAACCTCATTCTAGGATGCTGAGATTTTCTGTTTTAAACTTTATTTCAATTGATCTTTTAGAATAGCTTGTACTATCTCAGCGAAACAGAAAAGAATTGAAGAAGTCTCTAAGCAAAAGTCCGCTCAAGAAACAAAGCAAGTCCTTGACTGGAGATGTGTCTGTACAGACATACGGGAAAGACAGGGATGAAAATAATAATTCCTTTATAAATATCCTTCACTCAGAGGAAAAAAACAGTCTAACAGAGAATTCCAGTGTTATTTCCTTTGACGTGCTGTTCTTTACACTGCACCCAGAGACGCTGTCTGCAAAAGCCTTGCGTGCCTCCCACTGACCCAAGGAAGGTGTTTGTAGCAAACCTGTACAGCTCTCCCATGCTTGCCCTTGAAACCGTGAGCTGCAGCCAGCACAGCGGGTTTGCCATTTGCTTGGACACAAGGAACTAGATCTGCATGAAGCCCATCATACAAAATGTTTGTGGCTCATATGTCAAATGCCTTCTAAATGAGTATGATTGATCTAAGACTGGTTCTTCTTTATATTTCCTCTTGCTTTGCTTTCTCCCCAAAGAACAATTCACACATGAAGTGCATAAAGATGACAAATTACCCGTTTGGGGTGTATTCACTGCTGGAGAGGCAAAGGTAAAATGGAAAGCACAGTTAACAGGAAAAAATTTCTTCTGAGATCAGTAACTCTTCTTCTTTAATAGTCTGCCAGGCCGAATGAATATAAAAGCATCAGAAGCAAGGAGATTTTTAAAGGGATTATAAAATTGTTACTCCACAGAAAAATTACTCGAACAAGTAATTTCAGCAATCGCTCACAGAAACTGTGCAAAATGGCCAAAGCCACTTGAATCCCCAATAGCTTTGAAAGAAAGCTATTGAAATGTCTATATGCCAGTGGTGAGAAGTCTTTCTGGATGTTGGAACAAGTCCAAAGTAGGGCCACGAGGATGATCAGGGGACTGGAGCACCTCCTGTATGAAGATAGGCTGAGAGAGTTGGGTCTGTTCAGCCTGGAGAAGAGAAGGCTGCGTGGAGACCTCATAGCAGCCTTCCAGTATCTGAAGGGGGCCTATAGGGATGCTGGAGAGGGACTCATCATGAGGGACTGTAGTGAGAGGACAAAGGGTAACGGGTTGAAAGTTAAACAGGGGAAGTTAAGATTGGATATGAGGAAGAAATTCTTTACTGTAAGGGTGGTGAGGCACTGGAATGAGTTACCCAGGGAAGCTGTGAATGCTCCATCGCTGGCGGTGTTCAAGGCTGGATTGGACATAGCCTTTGGTGACATGTTTAGTGGGAGATGCCCCTGCCCCTGGCAGGGGGGTTGGAACTGGATGATCTTAAGGTCCTTTCCAAGTCTAACTATTCCATGATTCTATGATTCTATGACCAAGACTGGAGATTATTTTAGCAGAGGCTAAACACAGACAACAGCTGAGTAATACTAAACCCAAATTTCCATTAATATTTATGGTAACTTTTTAGAGGAATTGTTTTCCAATTTTGCTGAGGAAACTTAGTAAGGAATCTCACGCTTCTGGTGTTTGGTCCTTGCTTAGAATTGCAAGCAGAGGAAAGTTGGAATTAAAATAATTATATTCTCAATACCACTTTTTATTCAATAGCAAGTATATGAGAAACCTAAAGCCGGTCAGGCTTCCAGACTTCTCTAAATGCATTGTATAATAATGCTATAAACCCCCTGAATCTCCTGTTTATGTGGTGGTGCTGACTCAGCATTACTGTAATCTAAATGGCAAATCTGAAGATTCAGCAAATCAAGCTAGAGATCAGGAATTAGAAGTCCAGGGAAACACCAAGCAGCGCCAGCCGTGCATTTAAATTGGTTTTTTTAAAACATTTTTTTAATGTCATCATCTTTTTTTTTTTCTTTGAAACAAGCGTTTCTGTTGTGATTACGGGGATGCTCTGTCCTTTCAAAGTCTGACAGGGTCCATCTGCAGGTCTCATACCTTGCTGTGACAGGAAGTGTAGCTTTGATTGTCCCTGTCCTGCTGTGGCCCTGGGCTGCATCACCTTACACATTGCCTGTGCTTCTGCATTCAGAGCAGGGGCAGGCAGAAAATGAAATGCAGAAAGGGGAGAGGAAGAAAGCATAAATAAAGATCTTAAAGGGGCATCTAGGTTTTAAAAGCATCTGGACTAACCTTAGGCGGGATCCTAGGCATTGTACCAGTTTGGAAGCAATCTGGTGTGTAACACATTTCTTAATGGAGGAAGCTCTTCACATAATGTTTGCTTGCTCTGGTGTGTTTGTGGATTGAAGAGGAAAGCTGGGAGGTGACCAGCTGCTGTCAGTGCTGGAGTCTGTGCCACTTACTGGCTGACTTCAGTCTCTGTAACAAAGGAATAGATTAGACCTGAGTGACAAAGAATCACAGAACTGTTTAGGCTTGAAGTGACCTTGAAGATAATCTAGTTCCACTCCCCCCCCGCCGTGGACAGGGGCACCTTCCATTAGACCAAGTTGCTCAAAGCCCCATCCAGTGTGGCTTTGAACGTTTCCAGGAGTGGGACGTGTGTTCGTATGTACTAATCTGACTTCCTTGTAACCTTTAGAGAGATGGAGGGTGCAAATCTTTGCATGCTGCTCCCTAGTCCTTCAGAGATACCTGTTCAGTAGCAGCTAATCCATACTGATCCACATGCTGCCAAAGTTGTTGAAGCTCCAGGTGGGCTGGTTAGCAGTGCTCTGAAATACCTGGGGAGGATGGAGAAGCTCTCTGCCTTCTCAACTTCCGACAAACCCTGTGGCACAGGATAACTTGCACATTATCACCTGGGAGAGATGAGAGGCATCTTTCCAGCTGTGTAATGGAGCATGATGAAGGGATCTTGAGCTCTTTGAGCAAGCTGCTATCTTTGTGCAGAGCAAAGCAGGGCGGAGATTGCTGGTTGGATGCAGGAGCAGCACAGCTGGGTTAGCACAGCAACGTGCCAGGTGGATTAGCCCAACTCAACAGAGCTTCTACATTTTCCAGTTTCAGGAGTTAATTTGCTTGGTATGAATTCAGGAACAGCTCACCGTACCCCCTGCCCTCATTAGAAATTCTCCTTGATGAATGACCAAGGGATGGTATATTTTCATTTCTTCTAAAATGAGCAATGCAGGTGTGTAATATTTGAACAATTTTTCAGCAAACTAGGGAAGCTCATATAGGGAAACATGATTACTGGTACTTGTTTACAACAGTTTAATAGTTTTCCAATATTAACTCCTCTGTTTATGCTTTTGTTTTTGTTTGTTTTGATTAAATATTTGTCTTGGCAGGGATGCATTTACACAAGCATTTTCTTCCCTTGCTGATTATCCCCAACTCCACCTTCTGTTATTGCAAATACAAGTGTTTGTAGGGCTAGCCTATAAACTGTGTTATTAAAATCATCCAGGATTTAATAAGAGCTGAAAGACAGAGGAAACTCATGCTTCCCCCAAAATACTGTACACAAGAGGGCAGTAAGCTTCTGCTGCAGGTGAATAGGATCTTCCACCAACAGAAAGGTTGTGGTCCTTTCACTCTGAAGGAAAGCGTACACAACAGCTCATCCCAAAGAGCTGTGGATCCTCCAATGGAAGTGTGGCTTAAACTAGGATATAAGAAGTTGAAGACTGCAACAGTGTTCCACAATTTCCCCTGTTACTCATGTCACTCACACCAGCTGATGAGAAGCAAGTGCAAGTAACTTCCTGCTCCTCAGAGTCCTGTTTCATTAGCCTGATCAGTTTGCCTGCATCAACATGAATCAAAGTGATCCAAATTTCCTGGAGAGGGAAAAATTGCCATGTGGTTGTTTATCTTCATAGTTCCAAAACACTTTGGACTTTGCATGGCAGGAGAAGCTTTGCTATTTACAGTGTGTATTTGAAGTCTTCTCCTGTAGACTGGGATTAGGAGGAAATATGATGATTAACATGTGGCTGTTTCATGTATCCTTCTTGCTCTGCTTTAAATGTCTGTTAAGTAAACACAGCATACTCTTATGTTAAACAACCCAATAACTAAGTCATTTTTACAGTAAATATCAATTACTGCAGAGCAGACCCTTGAGATGAAAGTATAATTCAAGATTAACACATGCAAGGCACGGAACCCAAAGCATGGGAAATGACACGTGGAATTTGCTTAGCTCCTGACATAGGAGAATGTACCTAAAGAGACACAGAATGACAGCATGCAGGATGGAAGTGCAGTAGTTCTGCCATATGCACTGAGACCAGGTATGCCTAACAGCTCTCCAGCAATTTCCTGTAAGAGGAGAAGAGTAAGCATAAAGCCCAAGTGGATTCTGTTCCCTGTGGGCACCTGAAATGACGCTGTAATTGTTCCATCTATTGGGCATTAATAATTCTTTTTACATCCCAATTAAGGAAAGCAAATACAAGAATTATCTATATTAACAGCCACTGGGCTTCATGAGAAGCTGCAGGCAATGTCTAGCTGTCCTGCCACCTTCTTTTACGTAGGTCCAGGCATGTGGAATTTCTCACAGAGAGCTAAAAATGAATGCTACAAGTAGTATATAGCAGTCCTTCCAAAGATATTGAAAAGCTTTGCATCTATGGCTGTCGGTATTCAAATATGATTAATTTATTCCATTATTTTTTAATTAAAGTCTCCCTGGATGTCTTTATTGACATCTTCAAAGCAGCAAGCTGTGTGCTGGCTACAGTTCTCATTGGCAAGGAAGATGTGCACATGGCCATAATAGCTAAAGGAGAAAGATAAGGAATAGGGAACCTCCTGTAGAAATGCATGCATATATGTACATCTGGCTTGGACCCAGGGCCGTATGACCTGGATTTATGGCATATGCTTGCGTTAAGAAAATAAGGGCTCATGTTGCTTAAACACAAGTTTTGTGTTGCTTTTTCGCCCATAGAATTCACAATTCATTTACTTATTTATGTATTTCTCTAATTTCCCAGGACCGCACATTCTCTAGTTCCTTGCCTTGGGAACTGAAGTGTTTTGAATCTCTCATCCTGACTCATTTTGTCTTACTGAAAAAGCTGGTTTGCTGGGGAAAAAAAAACAAGGGAAAGAATGCGAAGATAAAAGTCAGAATTATACAGAAAAGCAGTCTTGCTGAAAAATAACATAAGGTGGGTTGGGAGATGTGTAATAGCTTCATGGATTGTCGCTCTTACCAGAGAACAGCTTTTGCTATACCTCAGCTTAAAAAGCCATCTGCCTTGCCTGGGTTTCATTAAGGATTAATTATGAAGAAAATATTCCTTAAACCAAACTGTTGACACATGTGGCATAGGTTAGAGGGCTCCAGAGCCCAAAATTTGCAGTTTAGTTGCCAAACATCTCATCATCTTTCATATCTCTAATTTCATCACACATTCAGTACCCTTTCCAACTGCCTTCTCCAATGCTTCGTTTTATGTCAATTTCTCCCTTTTTGTCTACTCTCTGACTGCTTTGAAGAAATATAGGATCTTTGAAATGGTGTTGTTCATTTTATTCTGACATCGCATCCTTCTTAACCTCCTGTCCTTACCTACTGATTAGTGCTGCTGGGAACTATTAAAGACTTGCAGCAGTCTGCCTCTGAGCTGGCTGCATTTCAGGGCTGAAAGAAGTTGTATTTTAATGCGGGTCTCTGAGTAAAGAGGAAAAAGATTCAATGGGATGCTCTCCTGGTTTAGAGGCTCTTCACACCACTTCCTTTGTCATATGCGAGAGTGTGTTTTTGAACGATGGGGTGCACGCTGAGGAGGATGGGGACAAGAAGAAGAGGTTGATCTTGGAGGTATTCACAACTCCAAAGAATATTATTTGTAATCACAGTAAGTCAGTGTTAGCACTTATAACTACAATGAGTCTTTAATGTAACGACTGTTACCTTAACAAACTGTAGAGGAAAGAACAAGAGATGGAGAGAAGGAGAAAAAGAGAAGCATAAAGGAGTTGATTGGTTGGTTTCCTAGTTAATTTTGTCTATTATTAGAACAACCAATTCTAGAATGCACCAGGACATCCTAGGAGATACCCCCCTCTGCCAGACCTGTGCTGCATCCTGCTCAGTGTTCTTTCTCTGACAGTGTCAATAGAGTGGTTATTTCGGGGAAGGTCAAGATACTGCTCACACCCTACAGTTATTCTCTTGCCCTGCTATTGCCCCAGCCTCCAGGACTGTTCTGTGTGTTAGAGGGTACATCCCTTTTTTTATCTGTTTATAGACCTCTGGTCTGTGTTTTGTCTAAGCCCCCACTGAACCTGCTTCTGCAGCCTGCTTCGACAGGAAGCCCTAGATGTTCACTCCCTGCTGTGTAAGAAGTACTTTTTTTCGTCTCTTTTAAGCCAATCTCTAGGTCTTGCCTGTGTGCTCCCTGCTCCTAGTATTGCAGGGTTTCATGAACAGCAGTTCTGCATTCAGCTTATCCACTGCCTGCGTGATTTAATCAGCCTTAATCATGTTCCTTTTTTATTGTTATTCAGACTGAAGAGTTTCCATCTTTCTGGTCTTCTATCATAAAGCAGCTTCTTCATCTCCTCAGTTGTTTTAGTTGTCTTTTCCTGTACCTAGAAGAACACACTATCACCCAGAATCAAAAATGCTTTGTGGTTTGTTTGGTTTGGGGTGGTTTTTTGTAAGTAAATGAATCCATACAAACTTTGTGTGTCTCCAGGTATTTTCTGCCGCATTATCAGACTGTTGGGTTTTGTTGAACCTTTGCTCTGTTGAAAGCAGTAGACAAAGTATTTGGTATCATCCTGTTTTGCAAGTGTGTTTTCTATTACTAAACCATTGAGCAGCGCCTGAAAAAAACCTCACGTAAATTAGAGAAGTGGCTACTATTCTTTTTTGCAAATGACACTGAAACTTTGATCTGTGTTGTCTGTACTTCCCTCATGTATCAAAGTATTCAGTAATTTTTATCCTTCAGATGTAGATTGAAAGACTTTCTACTCCCAGCTATCACTTCTAGGCAAGGTTCTGGGTACATTTGTCTTGTCTGTCATGAGAAATATACCTTAAAGTAAAGATAGGACCTGATAGCTCACTTAAAGGCATTTCTTGAAAGTTCTGTCTGGCACTTTTGGTTACTCCTTTATCCATTGTTTGATATTTTCCTACTCCTTCACATTACCATTCATTTTTTCTGCATTAGCAGTTTCAGCAGCCAGTCTAGATATAGACTTTTCCACCCGCCCAGTTTGCAATTCCCATAAATCTTCGTATACTTCCTTCCTCTGGAGATGGAGATAGGCTGGCTTGTAAGTCATGGGGATCTGTCTGCATTCTTTCTTCAGTCACTTTTCCTCAGAGTGGGTTATGTTTTTATATTTATGTTTCTATCCAGGGAGCTTTAAACTGCATATCAGGTTTTTGCAATCTCTCTGTGTTCTCCTATTGCTTGTTCCAATCTTAGGATATAATCTATATGAACTCTGATGGCTTTGCTGTCATCAAAAATTTATTCTCTCTTGTTTTGAAATCCTGCAGGCACAAGGTGTGAGCCAGAGGATATTTTGGGGAAACAGGGTCTTAAAAGTCCACAGACATCAGTTATTTTTTGTGGAGAAGCACCTGCCATCTCCAATCTCCCCAGTGTAATGTGTCCAGAAAGGGTTCCCTTTCAACCATCTAGTTGGGCCTTTAGCAGGCCCTATGCAGTGTACCTGCAACACTTGTGTGAGTCATTGTGTGTAGGGCACAGTGACCTGGTCTTCTAGGGTTTCCTTGGAGTAGACAGTCTGAACTGTTGTAACAGCAAGGCACAGCAGAAACCCCAGATCTTCCATTTAAAGTACCAAGTGCAACTCTCAGTGCGTTGTAGGAACTGTAAAGATACTTCCAAAGAATAAATGATATATCATGTATGTGTCATATAGGGTAGCTGTTCCCCTTTGTCTAATATCGTGTTAGGAGGAAAAGGGGATGGCAGTGATAAGCCTGCTTAAAGTGGGGAGAATGTAGGCTGGAGATGCCCAATAGCCATATCTCTTCCACCATCAGACAGTGGTGCTCTACTGATCGATGCCAGGAAGGTGCAGTCACTCTGAAGCAGGTCCGGCAGACACAGGCTGCCTTTCGTCCTGGTGCTAGCACCCACTGTAGTGTCTCCCCTGAGCAGATCGGGCTGAACAGAGGCTAAAACCATCTTAGTTATAAAGGAGGGGTTGCCAATTGCATGCATGCTTGCGTTTTGACCCTGGCTCATGGCCGAACACGCACCAGTTCACAGCAGTGTGCAGTTTGAGCCCATTTGGCTGAGCTCCCAGACATAGCCTGACAAAAACAAAACCAGAAAACCTTCAAACAAGCAAGCAACCCCTACGCAAAAAGGACCACACCAAACAAACCCGAGAAACAAAATAAACCAACAACAACAATAACAGAAGCCTTTGTGTTTGTTATGAAGGTAGTGTTTTGGGTTGGTTTGTGGGTTTAATAGCATTCACAGCTTAGTGAAGGCTTTGGCAAGACAATGTTTTCAAAGGGTTTCTCCTGAAAAATCCTGCCCTCATCCCCCAGTTTTTTCACTGGCAAAGATCACCTGCAACATGGTGTAGGAAAAAGAGAACAACATACAGAGACTCATTAAAACACCTTGTTGATAATCCATTCTGGCTGATGCAGTGCGGCATGCTGACCTGCACAGCAGCAGAGAATCCACCTCCTCCCTGGCACACTCCTACAATTGCCTTGACATGCAGAAAGGTATATAGGGGGGCTGAGGTTAAAATAAGAAAGAGAGAAAAATGAAATCCTGTGTAGATGAAGAACACTTCCATTTCTTTCCCTTCCCCTAACATTACTCTGGCAAAATTAATACTGTTTTTTCTTTTGGTAATTCTGTACCTGGCTCTTCTGTATCTCATAAACCTGGTCCCTGGCTGCTTTTATAGAGGCACTTGGAAAATGTGGCCATTCTTGGTGCTTTACGTAATCGTTGTGCATTTGCTCCTTTGCAGATGTAATATTCTCAGGTGTTCTCTGAGCCTGTGGAAAACAGTTGTTACTGTAATCTGTAGGCAGTTTTCCCTCTAATGCCCTAGGCATGTGTTTCTCCTTTTGTGGCTGTTTACCGGTTCTCTAATGGATTAATAGGAGAATAGTTCACTCAGTGACAATCTGAAACTTTAAAACACCCTCAAATGCCTCATTACAGACCAAATAAAATAGTTTGGTTTTTGTGAATGATTAGCCCCTCTCTTACCTTCCTTGCTCTGTTGCTTTCAAAATGCTAATCTCAGGGTGCATTTATTTTCTTGTGCCAGCGTGTTTATAGCTACTGTATCCCTTTGCTGGAAGCTGACTGTATCTTCCTCATTTGCAGTAATCAGTGAATTTCCATGATCTATAATCATAACAATAAGTCAGTTGAGGCGTGTTTTTCAGGAAACTAATTTCAGTTTCTAGGGCTGGGCTGTCATCTCCACTTCCATCCCCTTGTGTACGACAAAGCAAAATGAATCATGATTCTGGACAGAGAAGTGTTTGAGAGAGCAGGGCTAAAGGGAGAAGAATCTTTTATAGCACATTTCTGAGGAACAGAGCTACTCGTCTGTGCTGCAGCGCATTTGGTCTTTATAATGGTTTTACGTGCTTTTTATTAAATGGTTGTAGCATCATCATTCTCGGGCCTTTTCAGGCCTTCTAGGTTGCCATAAAGCAGCTTTAGGACCAGCATAGCTCACTTGAGTGAACCTTGAAGCATGATACCCAGCTACAAGAGGTGAATTGCAGAGCTTCCCTAACAGCCAAAAACACAAGGGGCAGGAGAAAGTAAGGTAGGAGTGGGTCACAACAGTTGTGTCATCAGTTCACACTCCTTCACCTCACTGCCTCAGTCATAGGACTTACACAAGAATGCCACCTATAAAAGAAACATAAAGAAGGATTTCTCCCTTTTTTTTCCCCTCACATTACAGGGTCTAGGGAAAATACCAAAGCGCTTTCCACTGTAGGGAAGAATGCTCTTGCTAGCTGACACCCAACAAAGTAAATGTACCCAAAAGGGTAGGGTTGGAAGGACGTGCAATAACACCTATGTTTAGTTTTGGCCAGGGCACCAGTATTAAATCATTTGCTCTCGAAGTTTTGAGGTGCTGTCTGGTGACAAGACAGACATATGCAATATTTTTGGTGCCCCCTTCTTCAGTATCAAGAATTGGCATCTTTCACTGCGTGGCTTGTTGCTGAAGAAAAACATAAGTGCTGCATCTAACCCTGTGGCAGTTTCCCAGCAGTTTTCAGTTCAAGTATTGATCGACTCTGGTGCTATAACTGAGCATACCCTTAGGTAGCATGGACATGAATTTTCTTTAGCCACTACCAAAAGAATTAGTGAGAGAATAGAAGAAGCCAGCCAAATATTTACTGATGCTGTAAGTGATCCTTATTTAAGTATGACAGAATGTTGTGGACAAATAGTGGCTATGCACAGATACAAAAGCATCACAAATTTAAAAGGTTATTTCTGCAATATATAGCATAATTTATAGGAACAAATGTAATATAGGAACTCAGAATAATGGAAGATTTGGGGCTGTTACAGACCTCTGGAGGTCATTTGGTCCAGCCCCCAGCTCTAACTAGGTCCAGCTAGAACAGTTCAATACCTTTACCAGGGAAGTTTTGAGCATCTCAAAATCTGGAGGTTCCAGATGAGAAAATTAGAATTTCACATGTCTCAACATGTGTTCTTTCCACTATGTACCTCCAATAAAAGGCTGATTCTGTATCCTTTACACTCTCCTCGTAAGTAGATAGTTGTGGTTTACAACACTTGGGTACCACATCTTGGGTTGAGATAAGAACAGTTTAATAATTGAAGTTAAATATAATAATAACAATAATAAAAGGAAATAAAGAGGAGGAACAGCACACACACACATCACATCACCCCACCTCCCACAAAAATGAGGATGGATGATGCACACTACAATTGCTCACCACTCACTCACTGATGCCTAGCTTGTCCCTAACCAGCTGTCAGCTCCTTCTGGCTAACTCCCACCAATTTATATACTGGAAGCAATCAGCTCCTTCTGCCTAACCTCCCCCAGTTCGTATAGTGGGCATGATGTGTTATGGAATACTTCTTTGGCTAGTCTGTCTCTGCTCCTTCCCGGCTTCTTGTGCCCCTCCTCACTGGCAGAGAGACGGAAAAGTCCTTGAGCAGCAGGGTAAGTGCTACTGAGCATCAACTAAACCATTGGTGTGTTATCAGCACTGTTCTCAGACTAAATCCAAAACTGCGCCAGCTACTTGAAAGAAAATTAACTCTGTCCTGGCTGAAATCAAGACAGTATCCACACCTTATTCCATACCATTTACATCATGCCAGGTTCCACACTTCTCAATATACCGTTACCTTGTCTATCCTTTGAGATATACACACAGATATAATTTCCTTAGTCTATGGACTGTCCCTATAAAAGTCCACTGAGTTCATTTAGACCATGACTTTGGGTTCCATCTGTTATAGCAGTCTCTCAGGACAGTAAAGATGGTGTGTCATGTTGGATTGTTGCATGCTAAAACCTGTTCTGATTCCATTACCACTGCACTTGTCCAGTTTCATCGAAGTTCATTTTTGCTAATGTGTCAATCAAAAGGAAATTGAGTTCAGATACCCAAATCCAGATTGGTGGAGATGGGTGCTGTGATGGGCATATGGCTGCTATAGAAATTATAATATATAGTATTATAGAGCAGTTAACATTGTACAGTTATTCATATAATTCATCAGCTATTCTTAACCAAAATCAAATCCCCTTGAGGTACACACCAGACTTCCTCATCCTCCCACATTACCCACCAAGTGCACCTAATTCCTTCAGCAAAAGCAATCCTATGAATGGGTTTGCCTTTACCTGAAGCAGGAATAACCCAGACTGTTTTCCCCAGCAAATTCTTCATATGCATCAGAGGAGCTTTGTCCCCCTATGGTACATAAAATTTCTGATTGGGCAGGGCCAGCCCTGCTGGCAGATCCCCTGGTGTTGACTGTCACCTCTGAAAAGAGAAGTGATACTGGTGGTTTTCTCTGAAGAGAGGTGATAATGATCTTAAAAACCATACATCGTAAAGTTTTCAAGCTGGCTTGCTGCATTTTCAGTTAGGGAATGCTGGCAGACAGAGCTTGAAAAGACTTAGAAATAAGATGACCTTTCACATGAAGAATCTTGATTTGCAGATGTGCTGTGGAACTACGGATAGATGTTTTCTGTCCATTCTCTGTTTCCTTTGATTCAAAACAGATTTTGGAAGATGAATTTCAGGGTCTCAGAGTTGTGATTTTTTTGATATCGTGTCTAGATGAAGGATAGCCTGCGTGAACTCGCCAAGCACTGAATGGTTTGGGGCTTTGCAGAAATGTGCAAAAGAAGAGAACACAGTGGAAGGGTTTGCTATCAAGTAAAATTGCTCACCTGTGTGCTTAGAGAGCCGATATCTTAGGGAAACTTCCAGGTTGGTTTAATCAGGAGGCAGAGATGGAACTTTAGATGTGTCACTGGACAGTGACTTTCATTCAGCTTTCACATTAAAGGAAATTAACTATTCCAGTAGGGATTTACAAGGAGTGCCTGAAGTTGTCTCTCAGCCCTGCACCTCTTCTAACTGTACATCTCACCTCTAAAATATGAGGTTAAGAATTGCTGGCACCAGGCTCTCAGTAGCAGGAGCAGGGACTGTGCTGGGGCTGTGTGGTCTCTATGATGTAGGAGCAAAACAAAGGACCACATGGATGGGTTGCTGCTTGTCATGTGGGGAAGAGCCCTGAGCTCAAATTGCCATTGCTAAGAAAGGTTTCACAGGCTGAAACCGGTACTGCTGTGCAAGTGCTTTGACTGAAAAAAGCAACTTTTTAGCACATTTATAGTGAAAAAGGATCAATTATCTTATGTTCTTTAGATTAAGTAAACCCTCTTCTGTTTCTGAAATACCATTTTGTTGGGGTTTTTATCTAGAACTCAGAGCAAGAAGTTAACCTAAAAATAGGGTGGTTGAGTGGTGACCTTCATCGCAGAGCTTGCTTACTTGGTGGTAGTTCCTGATCCTTGTTGGTGCTTTGATTCTCTTGATCACAATCAGATGACTTCTTTTGTACAGTTTTTAACCTGTGCTTCAATTTGCTTTAATGCATGAGGTCCAAGGAAAGACATTTCCTTTTCATTTTATTGCTACTTTGTTCTGTTTTGTTTTCTTGAATTTGTGAGCAGGTAAACATACTGACAAGCAACCTTTAGGGAGTTTCTAAAGTCGGCTTATGGGAGGGTAATTTGTGATGCTGCTAACCCTTGTGTAGTGTTAACACTTTCAAATATGTCTAATTACACTTTAAGGTAAGGATATTAATGCCATCAATCAGCACTGATAGCTCACCATCACAGAATCCAGCCCTTTGGCAACTCTCACATGTAATGTAGGAGCATAATTAATGGTTATAAAGACACCATTATGCACAACACTATTTCTATCAGTTGGCTTGTAATCATTAAATACCATGAAAGTGGGGTTAACAAGCTAACGACCGAGTCAGGGCTGAGAGAGACGGGGAGGGTCGGGCATTCCGCCTTCAGCCCTGGTAATATGGCAAAAGGTATTTTATTTTTTAATCTCTGGCTCATAAACTACCGAGAGAAATACTTGAATTGCTTTCCACCGCGTTCTTGCTCGCTGGAAGCTGAAATGTGTGAGTGGATGCGTCTGAGGAAATAGAAAGGCAGGTGAGAAAACGGGTGTGAAAACCACCAGTGCCACCTAGTGTCGCTCGGTCCTGGAGAGATGGAATGTTTCCACGTAAACTCTACGGCCTTGCGGACGAGCAGAAGCTGACCTCACGTTACCACCCCGAATGGGGCAGGATAGTGTTGCTTTTGTATCGTTCTGTTTGCTGAAGTCTTAACAAATGAAGGTAAGGGCTCCTGAAAATCCGCAAGGCATTTTATTGCGCACTCCTGTGCTTGTTTTGCTGGTAGGTTAGCAGGTTGGCAAATGTTTAAGCATCTGTCTGTGTTTTCATGGAAACGTTTAAGGTTGGGATTAACAGTGATTGTGTATGTGAACAGCATCCGAGCAAGACTGTGCCAGTGGCTGCAGGGACAGCTAGCTTGTAGCAGGAGAATTGACTGCATATAAAATGGTAACTAAAAACCTTGCCTCTGTTTTATATGCCATCAGCCTAATTTGTTATTTTTCCCTCCTACAACCTTGCACATGTTCTCTGAATAAATTTGACTCTGTTATACCAACTTTCAACCTTGAGCTTGCTCCTTCCCTTTTATTCAAGAAAATAAACAGAAAATTTATTATTGAGTTTAGAGAGAAGGTCTTTTGTGCACGTTAAATCAGAAAGAGCCAGAAGTATTTACTTGTTGAGAGCTTCACATATGGACTAGTGTCAAGGAATAACAGACCCTGTCTATAAGAATTATACAAGTTCAGCTGAATACATGAGCACTGGATTTATGAGCTGTCAGGGTGTTGCTTCACTTCAGTGTCTCCTTTGTAGAAGCATGTTTCTTTTGCACTATTGTGCTCTGGCTTTATCTGCTGCTGGGATCTGGGTATGGCAGCAAGGAAAGACTGGGGCCACTACAATGACCCCATCCCATGCAGCTTCTCTCTTGCCCTTGCAACCGTGCTGTGCCTCAGTGCTTGTTCCTAGCTGCTCCCCACTTGGCAGCCAGAAGGTGTGTGAAGGTCTGTATTTCAAGCCCAGCCCTTCCCTCTGCCCCTGCTGGGGAATAGTGCTGCAAAGAGGGTGGTGAAACTTGGGACTGAGGAAGCTTTGTGTCCTTTTTCTGACGCTGACTGCCCTGTGCAGTTTATCCTGCCCACTGCGGTACATTTACTCTGCAAACATGCATGCATGCTGCTGAATACAAGGAGGAATTATTATTAGTGCCCTCAGATCAAGTGGGAAACTGCTTTACCCTGCAGTGAAATAGGGCTTGGCATCCTGGATGCAAGGCTATCTTAGGGAGACTCTGTGGCTTTGGGAACTTGAACTAGCATTTTGGAGCAGCACTATGCTTTTATCTTGTAGACATGCCAATGCATCTGATGCTAATGCTGTTACCTGGAATAAGGTTCTTCAGGAAAGTATAGTGAGCTGTCTTTAAAAAAGAAAGCTATTTGGTCACTGCAGCATAAGGCTCAATGCAGGGCAATTCACCTGCTGCTCAGCATTTACTTGGAATTTAAGTGAGGTGTGTGCAGAATTCAGCTGTGCTTGATTTAGCACAAATCTTTTTAAGTCTGTGTTTAAGCTGAGAGTCCTATGTCACCATATTGCAGCCTTTAACTTCTGTACAGAAGTCTTCCAGTAAATACCTGGAAATATTGGGTTCAAGCTGACTTCTTGGACTAGACCTAGTTTTCAGTCAACTTGGAGAAACTTGGACCCCTTTTAAAGTATTGGAGGTCTGAAGGTAGTAGCTGGAGAGAAGTTTTGAGGCTGTGTCATGTAACTTGAAGCTCCAGTTGCCAGAGGGAAGTTTTGAGACTGACTGTGACATTTAAATTGAAGCTCTGGAGCTTCAAAAACTACCCACCTGAAAAGCTAGGTAGTTTCTGAACTACCTTTGAACATACAACTTCTAGCCACCTGTGCCTCACATGCTATATCCTGGGAGTGCTGTAAGAATAAATGTTAGACATCAGTGCTCAGAGCCTGCAGTGAAGAGGGCTACGTCTTTATCTACCTTAATATGCTCATTTTATCAGGGCTTTGATAAGCAGCTTAAATCCAAGAACAACACTGTAGTGTGGGCAGGTCAGTCAAGCTCTCGGGGTTTGCAGAATGAGCAGAGTAAGACTCTTTTTATGACACATGTGCCTCAGCACCTTGAATGCAGGAGGTGAGTTGCAGTGTCATTACTTTCTGATTATCCTGCCCAAGGGTAGCCTATTTCTGTTTGAAAGGGAAGGTCTTTACCTTGGATCTCCATTGGTGCCTCTATAGAGCTAAGAGTTTGCAGAAGATGTTTGCTAAACTTGTATTCAGCCGTCTAGGAAGATTCGCAGGTGGTTTCTTGGGCAGCAGCACTTCCTAGAGCAGAAGTGCTCTACATACATGTAGAGACATCTCTATACAATGTTGCTGATTGAGAGCGTGTGCCATATATCTCTTCATATCAGCTCATGCATGGTGCTATAACTGTCATCTCAACCGTTTTCCAATACTCCGCCTTTTGAGTATGAAACTTCTTACATCTCTTTTCCTTTTCACTTTACCTAGTTCACACACTACCAGCCTTCCTCTTGAGCCATGTGTCTCTGTGATCATTAATATCAGGTATGTTCATGAATGTATCACTCAGCAGTACAATTTTTTTATCCAGATCCAGTGTTGCATTTCTGTCATGCTTCTGTCAAATGAGCAAGAGCTTATGGGAGCTTTAAGCTTTATGCCAGCTTTATGCTGGCTGTGGAAGGACAGACGATGCCTAATCTGAATGAAGCTAAGCAGGTGAGGACAACAAGTGACACTTGATCTGTCACAGAGCTTGTTGGTGCAAAATTAACCCATCCAAGTGATTTCTTAAGGCAATCTGAATATGCAGATTCATTTCTTACCAGGTCAGAATTATGGCCAAAGAGCATTTCTGATGTGGTACAGGATGTGCTAAAGCTACATGTTCTGCCTGATTAAGTTATGGGCATAACTTAAAAAATGAGCATAACGCTTCTCAGAAAAATCCTTGTTCTTGTTGTCATCTTAGAAACTCAGTAGTGAAATTAGGTGCTTTTCCAAGTGTTTTTAAACAAAAGCAAAACTGAAGTTTACTGATCAATAGATCAGTGCTCTGTTCATCTCTCAGGAGTGGATAGTCATTATTGCTTTCCCTGATTCAAAGGTTGGGTGAAAGCATCTTTATGTCTTTTGTTTCGTTCATTTTTTGAGAGGTTTTGACTTTCTATTGCTTGATATTTTAAATTAACCAAATGATACTTTGAAGCAGCATAAAGAAATCAGACCTTATTGTTCTTTTAAATCAGTGTTTTTAAGGAGTACTAGAATAAATTGTTTTAATGGCATTATTACTCCTGCATGGCATTGCCATTTTTAGTCGAAGTTGTGATTTATTTGATAATAACAACAACAATGGAAAGCATCCTTTGGCAAGATGAAATAAAAATGATAGTGCATCCTCCCATCACACTTTGGCATTTCTGTCTAGAGTTGGAACCACAGAGGTCTGTGAAAATGGAAGATGCTGAGGACCAGCAATTCAAACTGGACCCAGTTTCAGTCTAGGGAAAAAGATAATCAGAGTCAATTTTTCTTAGATAGATAAAGAAAGTTTCTAGGCAGAAAACTAAGTCTAGAGGTAGGTGTTAGTGAAAAGCAATACACTACTTTTCTGATTAAGTGCTTCCTGAGCATTGTCGAAGTTTGCAATGTCCTTTTCTCAAGAGCATCTGAATTTCTTTGCTTCACCATCCCCTGGCTCAGAGCAGATGTTATTGCTTTTCCAAAAGCAGACACAGAATATTGTGGTCCCAGTCCTTCTCCCATTCTGCACAAAATTCTGATTTGCCCACGCCAAAGTTAAAACAGACAAGAGCAACACTGATGCCTTTGCCTGTAATCCTGACCTGATGAAAGTGGGAACTCCCAAATTCCTGCCCGCATGACTATTTTACCAAGGCCTACATCATTAAAGTACTTTTTAAACTTGGGTTTTTTTCAAAGGAGCCTAACTTCAGACACCTTTTAGGAAACTCTGATGAGAACTCCTTTCTAGCATGAATCTAGAATAGCAGATACAGAAGGCTGGGAAGGCCCCTGAGAAATTATCTTCTCCGTACTTTGCAGAGAGACAAGATCCTGGTGTGTCATGACCTTCTCTCAAGAGATGTTTGTCTCATTGATTGCTCAAAGCATTCGGTAAAAGCTGTTTCAAATCCTCTTTGGGTAGTCAGTTCCTCCTGTCACCTTTCCAGTGTTCACCTTGCATCTCACCTATCTTTTCTTTGCTGGAAGCTAAACTTCATCCTTCCCATCTTTTAACATTGACAGCCATTTATGCATTAAAATGCATATCAGCATCACAAATGGCTTTCTGGCTTTTATAATTTTGAATGTGTCAGTATGAAATATATCATTTTATTGATTTCTTTTCTTGGTTTTTTTTTTTTTTTCCCAACAGACTCACATATTCCCTTTGTGGTCCATAAATCCAAGATCATTTTTAGCAGCCTGGTCAGTTATTCCCTGCTTTTATTCAAGTATCTGGTTTCTCTTTTCTAAGTACGGTGCTCTTCTTGTCTTTATGGTGTTTGTCTTGATGATTTCAGGCATTTGTTCACTGTACAAAGATCCTTTTGCGTTCCAGTCCTGTCATCCCTCTAGCCTGGTGCCTTCCACAAGTCCTGTTCTTTGAGCTGGAATTAGAATAATGCATAGGGCCAGATCTAGGATATTATTTGCAAGAATCTCCATAGTAAGGTCGCCCCTATTCTGCCCCCACTTTTACAATTTAGTTTGGAGAACAGTTCTCTGAGCTATTTTTGTTTCTTTTTCTTAGTATTGCCCATTCACACTTGGACCATGTTTTCCTGGTTTGTTCATCATAACGGGATTGAGGACACTTAAAAATCCTACTGATATCAAGATTCCTAGTCACAGTTTTTTTCCTACTCTGTCTGGCCAAATGTCCTGGTAAAGTAAAATAAAATCCAAAGAAAAAACCAAAACAAAAAGCAGAAAAAGGGTTTCATAAGATTTGCTTTCTTTTGAGCACTCCATTGGAAGGTTTCTCAGCCCCTAACAAAACTTAGTTTCTGAAATAGGTGTTTAGCTTTTTGTTTCAGAATTCTAAAAGAACAAAGGCATTCTGGCTATTCTGTATTTTTCTGAGCCTTTTCTACCCTTCTCTCCCTCACACATTTTTCCTTTATAAAGTAAGTACTTTTCCTCCTTCAGTCCCTTAGGATCTTTCTGCCCTTCATCACTTTTTTGATGCTAACTGCTTTAACTGTTTTTCAAATATTGGTGGATTTCATCATACATCACTCGTGCAAGTCTATCTAATTCATCTAAATGTTGTTCACCTTTTGCCTTAGGATGGAACAAAAGGCAATCTCAAACCAGCCTTCTTCACAGCAGCTGTTGATTGCTCTCCTTTCCTATCAGGCATGGGTTTGTATTCTTCTTTGCCTCCCTGTGCTTCTCATGAATTTTGCTTATTTAATTCTGTCTTTTGCTAGCTTTATCTTGTGCAGTATCCTTTTATAAATAAAGATAAATGTATATTTTCATGCTCGTGCTATTCCTTTACAGCTGTGTGTCTTGTTTCCACTTCTTTTTTCACAATGCCTTTCTGATATTCAGATCTGCAACGAACTTCTGATACTGTTGTAATATTCAGTGCTTTCTTATCTTTTATCTGCATTGGGACACTTTGTCATTGTGTCTTTAATAAAGTCGTTCTCAGTTGTACCAACTCTTAAGCAACACACCTTTTATCCCTTGGATTATATTCCTAACAAAATCTTCCTGATAGTGAGTTTATTTTTGTTGAAGTCCATTGATCCTTACTTTCATGCTTTCTTATCATCCTTTTCTAAGCCAAGTCTTCTTTCCAGCCAATTCTTCCTAGTTTGAAGCATTGGGTAGGGGATGAGAATAATTCTTTCCCCTAATAGTTAGTTTCCCCAAAATGTGTTGTTTCCATCTTGGCTTTTAGCTTGAGTGCATCCCAAAATCCAGCTTGGCCTTATAGTCAAGCTAATTTGGCATAAGCACTTTTTGGGAACACTGTTTTTGGGAATTGTATATACATTTAATCTTGCAACAGGGAAATGGGTTCAGAAAAGCTTCTAACCCATTTTAGTGTGTAGCAGTGCTACAAGGGTTGCTGTTCCTCTTCTGTATGATGTACTGCTATGCACTCTGATGTTAGGTAATTTGGGAACTAGGGCATCACCAAATGCAGAAGCTTCTTTGATGAACTACAATTGACTTTTGCAGAGGTGGGTGGCACTAAATGTTCCTCTGATTGACAGGAAAGATATGACTAATCAGAGATCTATGTATGTATATATAAACATGCATCCCAATGAAGTTACGGATTATTCTTCTTTCAGTAGCATCCTTGAAAATAACATGTGGTTACTTCCACTTTCCTGTTGTTACCAGTTCTGTGCTCTGTATGTTTTTATCCATTGCCAAGTACAGCTGCATTCATTCTCTGCTTCTAGCTAAGAAACTCTAATAGGCTGCTGTTGAGAAATTCCCCTTTTTATTCCGCCTTCAGAACTTCATGCAACTCTGACTCTTCTGTCTGAACTTAGATTAAGCACATACCATTTTCTCATATGTTTTGTAGCATTTGCTTCCATTTTTTCCCTTTCCTGTCATTCTGGTCATGCTTGATACCAGCATACCAGTGGTAAAGATTGCACCATCATATTCCTTAGCGCTGGCAGTTTCATCCATTTACTAAGATTTCAAATTCTTTCTGTTTTATTAACCACATTCCTTACATTAGGAATAGACAGCTCAGTAGGGTGCCTTATTCCTTGCCACAGTTTGCCTTGTCTGTCAGCATCAACTGCCTACTTACAAGAACGATAGTTTTAATGTCAAACCTTACCACTACTCTCCTTTTGCAGGATTCTGTTCTACATTCAGTAAGTGCTCAATATTGCACAGGTATCCTTGTATCCTACATGCTCTGGATCCATTCCTTGGAAATCCACTCTATGCACTCAGTGTTGTGCACCAGTATGCAATAATAGATCTGATTAAAGCAGCCCTGCAAATCTGATAGGGAAATGGGTTAGCCCAAGTGCCAACTATACTTGTTCACCATTTATACTTGTAATTAAAAACTAATGATAGTTGCACATCTGCCAAGAAACAAACTCCCTTGGCTGAATGGGTGAGAAGAATTTTGCAAGGCAAGAATAAAGGATGCTTCCTTCTCTGCTGGGATCCAAGTGTCAACCTTTTGTTTGCGAACTGAGAAATTAATTGCTCTACAATGGAATCAGACTTTAAATTAGTGAAAGAGTGTGTTGTCACTTCACTTTCAGTGGCTCAGATGGCGGAACTATGTCCCTGATTAGCTAGACAACTATCCTGCATAATTCCATCATTCTCCCCAATTACATTTTTCATTCTCACATAACATTCTATTAGCTGTGTTTTACAAACTTGAATGATTTGCCTCTGTCATCAGAGAGAACTGGAGTCTTCATCTCCAGGCAGACCTTGCGTGCCTTTGTGTGACATCCAGTATTTCTCTGGGGACTGTGATTTTTCTGGGCCATGCGCATCTCTTCACTTGAACTTTGACTGAGACCACTGAGTTAATGCCATAGAATCATAGACTGGTTTGGTTTGGAAGATCAGCCTTAAAGGTTGACTAGTTCCAACTCCCCTGCCATGGGCAGGGACACCTTCCATTAGGCCTGGTTACTCAAAGCTTCATCCATCCTGGCCTAGAACACGGCCAGGCATCTGCAGCCTCGCTCAGTGAACCTTTTCCACTTTCTCACCGCTCTCACAGTAAAGAATTTCGTAATATCTCTTCTAAATCTACCCTCATTCAGCTTAAAGCCTTTCCCCACTTGTCCTCTCACTACATGCCCTTATAAAACTTCCCTCTCCAGGTTTCTTGCAGACTCCCTTTAGGCACTGGAAAGGCTGCTATGGGGTCTCCATGCAGCATTCACTGCTGAGCAAGCCCAACTTTCTCAGCCTGTCTTCGTAGGAGAGGGACTCCAGCCCACTGATCATCTTCATGGTCCTCCTCTGGACTCAGTTGAGCAGATCCATGTCCTTCTTTTGTCGAGGGCCCCAGAGCTGGATGCAGTCCTGCAGGTGGGGTCTTATGAGAGCAGCGTAGAGGGGGAGAATCACCTCCCTTGACAAAGTGAGCCATCTCAGCTTTGGCTCCTCTTCACTTGCATACTATTCCAGTGAGCTTTGGGGACCAGAGATTATCCAAGCTGTCAGCTGTATAGCACCTCAAGTTCCAAAACTAGTCCAATAAAATGTTCACTACGTGCATTCATGAAGTTATTGGCATTCTGTTGTTCTTACTCAGGCACTACCAGAGCTCGGCAGAATCTTCTGAAAGAAATTCTGATTATTTTATGCCCTTTGGAACTAGTGAACTCAGAATAAGTAATAAATTTAAACAAGTATTGTTCTAATTTCTCTGCATCCATTTGGAATTGCCAGCAACCTATATTTATCCTGAAACTGCCTGTGTAACCTATTTTTGGTTTTGTTTTTCTTTTGTTGTTGCCATGGCTATGCTGCCTTCATAGATGGTTCCTCTCCAACCGCTTCTCCTTGCCACAGCTCTCCCATCCCATCAGAGCTGAACAAATATAAATGTAGTAATGTGTGCAGAAAGGGGAGAAGAGGGAAGTGTAGACACTTTCTATCCTTCCTTCCCCTATTCTGTGTTGTATGACCTCTGTGGATCTTCCTCCTGAGCAAGAAACACAGTACTGTGGAAACTGGCAAGCTTGCTGAGATATAGCATCTTCAGCTCATGGGAAGAGTGGTCCATGTCAGTGACAGAGAGTATTGGACTTTGTACATACAGGGGAGAGGTTCATATGAATAACTATTTACCTATGAGACTATTCAGAAGAACCTCTGGGAGCAAAGACCAAACTCACAGGGACATCTTTGTGTCATGGCATTTCTTGAAGCACCAGTTCTGCAATGCAGTGCCCTGGCTGGGTCTTCTTTAATCTTCTTTACATCCTGGAAGATCTAGTTGCCATCTCCCTAACAATTACCAGGGAACAAACACCCTTTTATAGAAAAAAGGATCTGAAAGTCAAAAGAACCTTCAATGATTTGCTTTCATTTTAAAAGATTTAAACTGGGTCCCTATTGCTCAGGGACCTAGTTGATCGCAAGTTCCAGGAGTTGCAAAGCACAAATCCTGAAAGTATTAGATAAACAACGGCCAAAAATAGGCGTGTATCTTTGACAGGGTAAAAGTCACTGTACTAGTCTTAAAGGAAGAAACAGAATCTTGCCAATCTGTCTAATGCTTTTTACTTCTAACAGATAACTTTTGTGATCTATGGTACAACTGCAAGAAAGGATTACTATTCAAATAATTAAATAAGATTTATGATGTTCCTTTGCATTCAACCCATTCCTCTTTTCAGACAGTGAAAATATTAGAACTGTCAAGTAAAACCAGGCCTACAGCTCCATTTTGCTAGAGATTGCATCTCCCCATTAAAAATGAGATTTACCACTATTTACAAATGCCTCTCTGTTCTCAGTTCAGCAGTCAGCTATATATGCAGGTTATTGCTTTGACTTTTAGTCTAGAAACAGGCCTGTTCTGCTCAATTTCCCATAAAAAATGCTGTTAAAAGACTTTCTGGATTCTAGGTTATATTACATCAGACTGGCTCCTGTCCTGATGTCCTCATCAATGCACTCCGTCATATTTTCTGACAGAACTCCTTTTTAGTGAACTCAGGCTGATAATTTCATTTTTAATGAGCCAATTTCTCCATCTCTTTATAAGAAGATACCCAAATCTCTCTTTGGGAGAATAGGGTAGCAAATCTCTTAAATGAGATACTTACAATTAAAATGTTTCTAAAAGTCATCCCATCATCTCTGTTTCCATAGTAAACCATAGAGAGAGAGAGAAGTATGCAGTTGACAAATTATTTAAGGAGAGGGGATTACTTCCTTTGGTCACACTATAACCCTCATGTCTCTGCGTAGCTTTTATTTGACCCCCTTTGGCAAGGCTTGGAGATTTGAAAGCAGGATAATGTGCTTATGAGACACAATGATAACAATTACCTAGTAATTGCATAATTTTTGTTCATACTCCCAGTAATGAGCTAAGATGATCTTACTGTTAGGCTGAGCGTTAATGTATTTGCCACTTGCAGGGCTGTCATGCAGTCTCAGTTGGTCAGGCACTTGTCATAGGAAAATGTCAGTAGACATTGTAGAAATAGGCCCTAGATGACAATGTCCTGGGAACATGTCTATGTAATGGCTCATATAGAAGGGCAAGTGTTGGAAAATAGTCCTGTGTCTTCTGTAGCCAGAGTCTGTAAGGGAAGGGCTTCAGAAAAGATGGTAACCCTAGAAGCATCTTGAAATGTGAGCTCAGTTTGTCAAATTCATTATCCTGAGCAGAGGTGTAGGTTACGGTCAGTACCAATAGGTCAAATCAATGATGTAGATGTGGGAAGGAGGAAAGGAGAAAACAGAACTTTGATACTTTTGGATGGAAGCTGACTTTAAAATGCAAATCCTTGTGAATGTTTACTACTAAGACCAGGGTGCCCAGTTTTGACTTCTTTTGTGTGTTGCAGTTATAGTTGTAAAATGTAGTGTAAGAAGACCTCTCTACATAGATCAAAGGAAACTCACCTAGGAGGTTCTCTTGCCAACCCTCTTCTTTGTTCTTCTGGCCAGATGAGACAGACTTGCAGTTCTCTAAGTGGCATTGCAGTGGTTCCTGAGTAGACCTTCCAGGGTCTACCATGTTCCAGACTTCCTGATGTCTGGCCCAACATATATTATGCGCTAAAGTTACAGAAACAGTATTGCCAGAATTGCATCTATTAAATGGTTTGCTACACATACAGTGTATTTAGAAAATTATTACTTTAGCCTATATGTTACGAACAAAAATCAGTGATAGCTGAACAGGATTGAGGATCTTAAATCACTATTTTCTGTTAAATAATCACATATTTCATTGTTCTATTTAGCTGTCTAAATTGCACATTTCATTTTGAATTTGATGAAACTGGTATGTTGCCTATTAGCTGTGAATCCTAGAGCAGTCAGCACATTCTAAGTGTATATGCTGATTAAATAGGAAAGAATAACTGGGTCCTCCTACACAGACCAGAAAAGAGGAATATTTTCTTGCAGTGAAAGCCCATTCAGCTTCCCACAAACCATCTATGTGAATCCCCTGTGTAGATGAATATTCTGTTTCTTGGCTCAAAAAGGGGCATGTGAGCTGACTGTAAGAACTGCAAGTTTTTAGAGTCTGAAATTTACCTGCTCATTGCCTTTTATTTTGGTTTGTCATTTCCACAATTTTCATTATATTTATGCCTTAAAAAAGAAAAGAAAAAGGAAACCAAACCTCTTTTCATTTTTTGCTTCACTCATCTTTTCCATATACAAGTCAGGAGGTTGGCAGCTTTCCATGAAAAGCTATTCCTGCTTCTGCAAAGCTCTGATTCTGCTGCATAATGATTTTGTAAAAAGAAAACCTCAAAATATAATTTAAAGGTACTGGTCAAGAATTTCCAGCAATTTATAGCAACTCAGTACCGTTCCTAGAGGCAAAGCAACCAAGAAATGCATTTATGCTATTCCTTCCAAGGAAAGAAGATCCCGGGCATATTTAAGAATTGATAGAAGATGGATGCTTCAGCTCCATTGCAGGTCATTGGGAACAAAGTGCATCTTTCCCTTGAGAACCTAAGTGCCTTGGTCTCCTTGAAAACTCCAGCCTGTATAGAAATTGCCTCTAAGACCCTTTTCAGGGATAACCCTATAGAAGGTGAGGAGGTATAGTGCTGTCTAAGATCTGTCTCCACATAAAGTAACGAGAGGCTGGAAATCTGTCCCTCAGCTCTGCTAATCATGCTAGGATCAATTTGTTGGATGTAAATGGCTGCCGTTCCTCATCTGTTTAATACTGAAGCCCCACAGTCCCTCTCATTAATAAGGATGCTCAAAGAAAACATGCTGTGCTTTTATTTGTACATCTTCATCTTCTTACTCATTATAAGTAACAGTTTTACTGAGTGTTTCAATGCCTAATCATGTTGTTGTGTTGGTTTTTTTCTCTTTCCAATCCATAGTTGTGGTTTAATATACCATTACAATTTAAAGCCCCTGTAAAGAAAAAGTGGTTCTTATCTGCTGCAGAAATGACTTTCATTAAGCATGTTCTGACAGTGTATGGGAGCGTGGAGGTACTCAAGGAAAAGCTGTAAATTGTGGTGCTGTTAACTGCAAGCATACTGGATGGCACAGGAGCTTCAACAGCTTCAGGAATAATGAATCAAAATTATGGGGTTTTGCATTAAATCTGATTGCAGATAAAGGCAGCAGTGTTTTCAGATTGGCACTTGACTCCTCCTAAGATTTGATCAGAGCTCTCGATAGGCGTGCAGTCTGAGGGACAGCAGGGCTCTTCCCCAAGGAGGGCATGTCCCAGAGCTAGCGAAATACATGTGCCCCATGACAGCATACACCTGGCAGATTGCAACCTGATTTCCTAGGGATGTTGCATAGTTTGTCACCTTCTGTTCCGAGCCAGTTGCTGTTGTGTGGCGATCTCGGCTGACTTACGCTCTCAGAGAAAAAAGCCAGCAGATTTACATTTACTCTCAGTTGTGATATTCTATTACCAAATTCAGCAGCAAGGTAGTGACTGAAAAAGCAGTATAGATTAGGAAGCTACTGAATGCTACAGTGAAGAGTCAGTGAGATTTCCATCCAGCGAAAGAAAGCCTGTATGCCCCTGTTCTTTCACTTTCCCATTTTTCTATCTGCAGAATTGTTCTAAATAGGAGAGCAGTCCTCTCTGCAGAAGATCTAACAGAGCTCATGTTAGAAAACTGAAGTTTTTGGCTCCCAACGTGGGGCATGAAGGGTTGAGATAACAACAGATCTGACCAGAGTGTGTCTAATCGTATTTGTGAGTGCCATGAGTGGAGGCTAACAGTGACTATCATGGCCTGAATGAAGTCACTCATCACAATGCTGATTTATTGGCTCTCAAAGTTGTTGCTCTTGATCTCAAAAGTTAAGTAGAGTCGGGTTTGGGCCTTGTCTAGGATTAGACGATGATATAGGGCAGTAGGACGCCTTTTGTTAATAGCTGAGATGTGGGTTGGTATGTGTGAGGAACTGGATAGATCAGATAGATCATCTCTCAATTGTTTAAACTCCTGAGACAGTTTTTCCACAGCTGAAATGATGGAAGGGGTGAGATTGTCTTTGAACTCTCAGAGTTAACAAATCATTTCATCCACTGTTGGTGGTGTTATATCATTCCATGTTATTGCTGCCAATGAGTGGGCAGTAGATACTGGTGCACAGTGTACCCTGATGCCATCAAGCTGTCAAGGGGTGGGTAGCCCTTGGACCAGTCCGGACCTGGCCAGATGTAAACAATGTACTCTGCACCACAGCCTAGAGGTCCTGAATTCTCTAAATTGCTTTCTGGTCTGTTTTTGCCTTCGTGGAAATTACAGTAGGAGTGTCACCATTTATTTAGTGTTGTTAATACACAGTATTCGTAAAATGCAGAGGAATCTAAATCAAGGCAGAATCCAGTTTACCAGATTTTTTGTAGCTTTAAGATCACCTTTCCGTAGTCAGTTGCAGACACTTAATTCCTGATACTTCTTAATTCATGGAAAACAGTGACATTTCTATGTGGTATTACCTTCCCAAGTAGCCCAAGCAGCACCAAGTCTGTAAGGTGACCAAGGAAATGCATGACTCTGGTGAGTTGGTCACTTGTGAAAGGCAAAATCCCTGCCAGCGGCAAAAGCAGTAGTTAAAGGTTAACCAGAAGATAGAAATAAAGCCATGAACATGGGTACAGAGATGGTTAGATCAGGATTCATGTAGTGATCCAAGGCTCCAGGACCAAACATCCTGAGCAGCATTATGCAAGTTAATCCCTGAGAATTAATTTTCTCTGAATTGAGCATAAAAGCAATCTCCTACTTCACAGAAGTGTTTGAGACTACATAATTACCGGGTTGTCCTTTGATTCATAGAGTTGAAGGTGGCATAGGAGTGTGAAGCACTCTTGTAATTTAAAACATAATCATCTTCGGCTTAAGAAATGCACTCAGTGGACTACAGAGAGAGAGGAATCTAACAGAGGAACCCACTGAAGAATCTTCTGATGCTAATAGGCAGCTGCTGGGGGAGTAGAGGAGTGGCACAGATTCCTAGTGATCCTAGGCTTCACACCAGAGGAGGATGTGGACCATTACTTTCCAAACATTAAGATGAATCATTTGAAAGGGCACACTTAATTGACATAGGTCCAGTCTCAATGACTATTTGCAAGTATTGGCTAAGGCTTAGGCATAGCATAGATAGGTAGTTATATATTTTTTCATAAATATATATGAATAGATGTGTATACATTTGTGGAGCCATTGATTTTGAGGAAGAAAGTACCAATGCACAAAATGAATTACTGAACAAGTCGAGTGAAATTTACCAGCCAGTGTCAGATAAAAATTAGATGGTGACTAGTTTTGACTAAATCCTCTGCTATGTGGTTTACCAATTCTAAGCATCACCTTCCACATAACAGCACAGGGGTAATTTAACATAGTTATGTCTCCTTGATTCTACGAAATCAGTAGTCATTAGAGTTATGTTCAAGAAGAATCCCAGAGGCTAATAAGTATGCAATTGTTTTATACCCATGGGCCTATTAACCTATCCTTTCTTGCAGGATTTATGCACAAAACTCAGTGGGAGTTTTCTGGGAAGATTTGCATGTCTAGTTTCCATTAGAGTTAATAGGAGACGTGCATGTAAATGCCTTTTACACAGACAGGTAATAACCTTTCTTTGAAGACTCTAAAGAAAATTTCTAGTTCACTCTTAGTCTAGTGTATTAAACCCAACAGACACTCCAGAGATTTTTTCTGTTCTTTACCTGTTGCACTAAAATCTTCAGCTCAGAAAACCATCTTTCCATCTCTTTTTTCTTCTTCCTCTTGCCACTTACTACAAATGGTTTACCCCTTCTTCCTCTTCTTCAGCTGTTTATGTGTGGCCACTGTTGGAGACAGGATACTGGTCTGAAGCAGTCTGCCTGGTTTTATATGATGTTAGATGCTCCAATATTAGTCCATGTCTTTATTTCACTGTATGCTGGCCCTGCACTTCAGTTTAGTAGAGTAATCTTCAGGGCTGCAACGCTGATGAGGAAGGGAAGGAACTCCCTGACTGTTGCTGCTCTTTGTGCCTGGGGGAGCGCATGTTGTACTGGGGGGTGTTTCTCCCCTACCCCTAATTTTCCCTGGTTGTTCTGAAGTCTGAAGGAGAGAAACAGGACCAGGCTGACCCTAAGAAATGGAGAGATAAACAGATTCCATGAAAGACTTTGTAGGGGGTGGGCAGCAGAATGGGGCCTGACACAGTGAAAGCAGCTGTGAAATAAAGATGTTATTGAGCGTATGTGCTTTTGTTATATGTCAGTGAGACTCAGCCCTGCAAACTGCTTCTGAGGAAGGAATGCCCAAGCTAAAATCAAAGACCAGGAGACTGTTGGAAAGTGATGGTCTTCCTCTGATGGGGAGCTTGTCTCTGATCTCAAATACCACATCATGTCCAATCTGTTGCTGGTAATCCCTTAAGCAGCAAGCACAGCTGGAATATGCTAGTTATAGATCCACTGGACTCCATTGGGTGTAGTCAAATTTCCTTCAAGATCTGAAGTGTTTCAATGCTAGGACTTCCATTCTATATTTTTTTGGCAAAAGCAATGAAAGTTTCCAGGTATGGCGGTGAGATTCTTCCTGACTTGGTTCTTTCTGGGAATGGAGCTGCTGCTGTGCCTCCTGTTGCTGAACTGTGGTGCGAGGTTGCTGTGTGAAGCTGAACAGATGCTGTGTGGCATCCTAAATATACCATATGTTGCGATGCGGGGGATGTTGATTCTTAAATGTATAATTTGCAGAGCAATTTGGAAACCTCTTGTGACAAATGATTCAGCTTTTCAGAGCTCCTCTTTCTTGATCTGTGTTTGTATAGCAGCTAGCATATAGTGCTCTAGTTCATATTTGGATGTTTTTGCATGCAGTTGTGTTATTCACACTTGATTTATTTGATTTTGTTAATTTCTTTGTCACTTTACAGCGTAGTGTGTGAATCCTCAAGGCAGGGCTTCAAGTTATTCACATAGTAATCCAGTGCAGTATGAGATGTCAGAATGTGTTTCTACATTTAGTGGGAGGTGTCCCTGCCCCTGGCAGGGGGGTTGGAACTCGATGATCTTAAGGTACTTTCCACCCCTAACTATTCTATGATTCTACATGCTTCATTTACTTTCTTAGTAAGTGGTCAATGACTATATCACAGGTTCACTGTGTATTTTATAGTGTGTACTTGTATCTTCCTTTTTCCCCCCTCAAAACTCTGTCTTTCTTTTTTCTTTAGAATAACATGAAAGAAACAGATGCTTTGATTTTGACGTTCCCTGTAGCATTGCAAAGAGAATGCGTCTCTGCTAAGGCAGTGCTAAAGGTTGTTCCAGCAATTGCAGCTTCGACAAGATTGCTGTCTTAAAAAAGACAACAAAACAACCAAAACCAAACAACCCCCTCCCCCCAAATCAACTTTGTGTTATATTTTTGGCTCCAAAAATGGCTATGTAATTCATTGCACCTGTAGTTAGTTATCCATTCAAAACAATTGCTGTTTCACAGTGATTAGCTGATTTGCCGATATGAGAAGCAGCTGGGTTTTCCATGGCCAAGTAGTAAAGCAGGAAGCAATGAAATCTTCTGAGCCTAGATTCTTCTCTTTTTTTTTAAGGCACACAGAGAAATAATCTTTCTTCTTCAAAATAAGCCTTCCTGCTAAAATAAAAATAACATGACTTCAGGTTTTAAATGGGAAGTCAGAGGTAGCTGTTTTAGAGCTTTCTATGTAAGATAACTCCAGCGGTCAGGTAGAGGTTCTCAGTGCGGAATAATTGCTTTACTCTTTCTAATGGACAATATTAAAACATTTGGGATACTGTGTGTCCTGAGCTGCTATGGCAGTCTCCTGGTCCCTGGCATCTGGAACTTCATTTATGTTGCTGTGCTTTTCAAACCTTTGGCTTTTTTCTCCCAGCTACTGAGGCTGAATGCTGTTGAAATAGGAGGAGCCATTTGCCATCTCTTTTGTATTTTAGGCATCATATAAAATGTATGTTGAAAAATGCAAGTTTAAGGAAATAACCTGGCCCTACTTCCACCGTTACCCATATTGATACATGACTTCACTAAGTCAAAGGCATTACACAGAAGTAAAATACGTGAAAGTAACTTGGAGAGAACATGCAAGGAACAGGCTATAGTGTTTAGATATTGACTTCTATTTTCTTTTTAAGAGGTATAGAGTAATTCACTACAGATAAGTGTTTGATGGAGTTTCAGCTCATAAAAGTGTTTCTCCTCTATCTACTCCATCTGCATTCATTCTCTGCATGGGATCCACTCCTATTAAAGCTGAGCAATGAGGCCATAAAGGACAGTTAATGGAGGGGAAGCTGCTTCTCCCTCTGTTTGCTTTAACATGGTGGTGCAGTTGTAAGCATGAATTGTACTTTTGAGAAAGCTCTCCAGGAATAGTCACTACTTTCCAGGCAAAAGTAAAGCTTTAATCTCTCATATTTTTTAAGAGGTTGATGATCGTAAATCAGATTAAGCTGGTGTAGTGGAAGATGTCAGCTCCATGGGAACAACCCTGTGTGCTGTTGCAGTGGGTAGGGCTACAGACCTCTTTGGCTGTTAGGTTTAGAAGAAAAATAATTGTTGTCTGATACTTAGGCCTCAATTCAGTTACCTGAGCACAGGCATCTTGTGCTGTCTGAGACGCCATAAGATATCCAAGATACCCAACAGGTTTGATTAAAAAACCCACAAAACAACAAAACAACAACACAGGATACTCATATCTTTCTGTAGCATCAACTATAGATCAGTGGGGTCTCCTAAGGGCATGAGAAGTGCCCTGAATAGAGCTCATGATATTTTGAGATCTCTTACATGCCTGAACAGTGAATTCCCAGTCAGAGAGCTAAGGAAAGATTGCAGCTGACCAGGAGGGCAAAAGAAGAGCTAACTTGATGTCAATCACATTAAGTTCAGAACTCTTGTCAAGAGGTATTAAAATAAAAAGGAAGATCTAGACATCAGTGAAGTACATAATATTGAATGATATGTGATTCAATATGTGAAGTCTGACACCACATGAATATCTAAAACTGATGGTGCTTTTCAGACCTGGTAATCAGGAGTTAAATCTAGTTTTCTGTGCTTGATTGAATTCTTCCCTGAGAATTTCTCTGCTATTGCTTTTTAAATAGTATAGAACAGATCATTACCAGCTATGAGTAGACTTCAAAGGCTGCTAAAACTGAGCTCACCTTGCAGGTTTTTTGGAGCTTTCAAAATCAGTGTGGTAGTCTTTCAAGGACAAAAAGAGAAAACGTCCTTCATGAAGGACTGATTTCCTTCTAGAAGGAAATGTAAGAGAATTTCTCTTTATGATGATATTTTTTTTCTTCTCAAGGAATTGGAAGTATAGTGACATTAAAGCATAATAATATAAAATGTAATTAAACTTAATTTAAAAATATACCATAGATTGTGGTTCAGGTTTGTTTTCCATTTAGTTCAATGTGGTTACTTTCTAGAACAATTTCCCTCCGTATGCAGATCATGCAGTAAGTCAGCTTTTAAAGGCAATATAAGTTCTTGTCTGTATAAGAAAGATGTAACCAACATTTGAATCTCAGCATGGTAGCGTCAGGGGGAAGAAAACTCCCTGCCACAGCGAGCACAGGATCTTCAGAGCTTGAACAGTTTTATCACCAGGAAGTTGCATGGTCTAAACAGTAGAAATCTTTCGTCTGTGCTGAGTCCTCACTACTAACAAAGACAACAAAAGGATGTCTTACTTTGCTTTTTTACCTCCTCAGCCACCTATTTGCTTGTTTCTCTGATCTACATCTGAAAGAAGACGCTTGTTCAAAATCACTTAAAGATATGACAAGATAGCAGCAGATCTACACCTGAAGCATTAGGTTTAGTGGATGCATTTTCTGTTTCCTTATAAAGCCAACAACAGAAAAATTGCTCAAAAAGTTTTGCAGTGATTATAAGACAAGAAAGTTCCCACCTTTCATTTTCTATAGCAAAACTGACAAGAACAATTTTAGTAGCTAAACCCCATGTTATTATAGTGCTTTATTCTTTGAGATGTCCTTCTTACATTTCAACATGAATTTTGAACCACTGAAATTCTGATGCAGGGTTCAGCGTGAGTGTTCTCAATCCCAAGGATTCATAATCACAAATCAAACTCAGAAATAGTGTTGAGTTAGAAAACGCGTGCATGCATGTGCTTATATATACACTGATCACATTATTGGAGCAATAAGTAGCAGGGACATAGGAGGGAATTACTTGGCCTTCTAGCTTCAGAACTTTTAGAATCCACTAATTTCATAGGTTTAAGCTTTTCTAATCAACTATGGAGGGTAGAAATTTTCTTTTAAAATAAAATAAAATCAATATTCTCATGTTTTTAGCTGTTAGACCCAACCTCAGTACAGTAACAACACCAAGAGCTATATAAAGCCATGAAAGCTGGGAACCCCACATCTTCTGAGCAAAGCTCTCCATGTCTTAATGTGGTGAACTCTAATAATTACTGATAATGATTCAGAAAAGCTGCTTTACTGAAAAGAATAGATAATGAAAATTAAATCACGTAGCAAGATATTTTGCTACTGAGCTGATGTTTACAAATATATGTGTGCTTACGTGTATGCACATAACATGTTACATGTATACACATCTGCATACGTGTAGATGAACATGATGAGGCATATAGATACATATGAGATAGCAGTAAGGTGTCTTACACTGAAGAAGAGCTTCCCTACATGAGAAGAGGTGATGAGGATGTATTTCCTGGATGTATCAGAATGTAATGAATGGATGTCATAAGTAAGTACTTATCCTTCTCTTGAGCAAGGAGAGGTAAAAGTCCCATTTTTATATTTTTTGAAGTCAGGATTTAAAATAAAGAACTAAAAATGAAAAAATAACATGACAGTAACAAAAGGATATTGGGTAAGAAGAATAAAAGGAATCTTATGCATGTGGCCCTTGGGAAGTACAGGAGACATTATTACACAGTACAGCTCAGTTTTTGACTCATTTTGTAGAGGTTCTTGGATTCTACTACAGTGAAAGGATGATCCTGCTTTGGAAAGAAATCGAATGTATTTGTTCTTCCTCAAATCAAAATTCCTCCATCGATATCCCTGAGGCATTGGAAATCCTCAGTCCTGTGATTCCCATCACAGCTGGGAACAGGGAAACACCTGTACCATTTCTGTTTGCATTCCCTTTCCTGTACCTTTCAGGAAATAAAGACTGGGTTTTGTCTACATGACTATCTCAGGAAACTATTCTGTAGATTATTTCCTTCAATAGTAATCTACTGTTCTCTGTCCCTGCTACAGGACAATACAGGAGAAAATCCTAGCTCAAATCATCCTATCTTCCTGTTAGACTACCTTTTCTTACTACAGTGACTGGGCTTTGACCTCTTGTCCATTTCAAATGCAGCTGGTGGATTCTTCTCTTTTGCCTGCTACTCTGATTCTCTGAGCATACAACTCCTTTTTCTTTTGTTTTTTAATTCCCTTTACCATTTCACTTCCTGCTGTATGTTTTCCTGTTCCTTGCTGCACAATCTGTTTTACCCTGAAGGTCGTTCACAGCACTCTCTCCCTCCTTGTCTAGTCAAGTCTCTTATCTCGGAACATTAATTTAGCTTGACTACAGTGAGTGAAAGTAATAAAAAATAATTGGTTATTTGCAATACTCCTAATCAAGGTTGTATTCATGTGTCTTTTTAGAGCTATGAGGCAATAAACCTCCCCCCCTTGCTTTCTGTGAGATGTATTAGAATCCATTGAATCCATCACAAGATAAATATTATACACAAAGATATTTGCTTTTCTTGCACTGAAAGTGTAGATCTGCTAGACTTTAACTATTCCAGGAATATTAGGATGTTCTTACTAAACACAGGCTCCAATTTAGTTTTTGCTTCTCTCACAGCAGAGTTGTTTGAGATCATCATTTGTCATTAAAATGGACGTTTAACAATATGAATAGTACTACTTTTGTATAGATTGGAGAAGTCATGACTACTATGAAATGTCTACATTTTAATTTCCTGCATTTGTACCTATTTAAATTATGATCAATACGCAGCAATAAGAATGATACTGTGTTTAGATGCTGTCTTTCTGTCATTTTGTCCTTCCAGTGCTTCATGGTCAAAATTCTGGCCAACTATTACGCTAGAGTTCCTGGTCTTGTACTGAACTGTTTCAGCTGAAGAAGAAACTGGGGAATGAGTTTGTTGTCTTATAGCTGAGTTTCTGTTATTTCAGGTAGATGGTCTCTTTCTGTTTCTTTTTAAAGGCCATGATTGCATGTCCTTAACATAGGAGGAGTCACAAAGACATTTATCCAGGCCCCAGCTCCAAGTGTTCCAGTCAGCAACCTGGCCTACTTTTTCTGCTTTTTTTGAAGGCTAGACTGGTAGCATTGGTGTCTAGGCAGTAGTAGGCTTTCCCTTCAGCCTCCTCTTGTTCACTTCTCACACTTTCCTTTATATAAAGGAATAGTCTGAAATGCTCTCCTTACTGTCAGTCCTTCATTTTCCCCAGCAGCCTTACATTAACCTGTAAGTGGAAAAATGTACCTAACTTTTCATACCCTAAGTCAATACACCAGTTTCAATGAGGTCTAAGCCAATACATAACAGAAATCTAATGCCAATGCAACACCATTCTTACATGTCTACAGTACTTTTAGTCCTAAAAATTTAAGTGTAAAATGATGGACATTTTTCTGTTGATCATAAAAATCAATGTTACAACTGCAAACTCATACAACTTTGTCTTCCTTTCCCTGCTCCACCCTTCATTAGCTTTGAGATTTCTCCTCAGTTATATAGAAGGGATTATTTTGCAGTTGTAGTTGTATCTGAGTAATCTTCCAGAAAAAAAAAAAAAAAAAGCTTTTTTAAGCAATTGGGAACTATTTTACTTTTCTATAAATCAAAATAGGTGAGCAGATTTTAGTCTATTTCACAGTGAAAAAAAATCATTCTAGGACTGAGAGCAAATATGGAGAATTCATCTGGAAAAAGTGTTGGTTTTCAAAAAAGGTACAAGAAAATGAAAAGCAGAAAGAAGCCTTGAGATAACTTATCTCCAGAAGGATGCAAGTTAATGTCTTCCTGAGTCCTCTTTGAGCTATAGGTGTGTTTATGAAGGATGAAGCAAATCGTAACACGCTACTTTTAACCTTGTGTTGTTCTCTGTGCACTGTTGTTAACTTCTCAGAAGCTTCAGGTACCTTTATGTTTAATGTCAGTATCAAGCCTCCCATTCAGTTCATTAGGAGCAGCTCTTCAGCCTGTCTCTTCAAATTCCATGAGTTTTGTTGTGCTGAGAAGGAGCTAGACTCTGCACATCCTTATTACCAGCAGAAATAATTTTCTTGCTGAGTCCATTAATATGTGCTACTGAACAAGGAATAAGGAAATAACATTTGGTCCTATAGCTGAAGCAAAGGCAGACCCAAGATGACAACCACTTGAGAAAATTCAGTAGCACTGTGTGAAACATTGGACTCTGAAATTATGCCAAGTGAATGGACTTCACCAAGATGTAGTTGGTCTTACTTACTAGTTTTGCACTGTGACCTAACCATGATATGATAATGAATCGTGTTTATCCACTTCAGGATTAGCTAATTCTGGTCTGACATTTTAAAATACACTGCTACCCTGAAAGCTACCAACTGCGTTTTGTCCCTTTCATCAGGTACTGCAGGAGAGGAGGGACACACAAAGCTACACCTAAGTAAACACAGGCACAGCAGATGGATCTTGAGCTGTCTCTTCTGCCATTGATCCATGTACAGAATCATAGAATTGTTTAGGTTGGAAAAGACCTTTAAGATTGAGTCCAACTGTTAACCTAGCGTTGTCAAGTCCACCCCTAAACTGTGTCCTTCAGTGTCACATCTACACATCTTTCAAATACCTTCAGGAATGGTGGCTCAACCTCTTCCTTGGGCAGCCTGTTACAGTGATTGACAGCCCTTTTGGTAAAGAAATTTTTCCTAATATCCAATGTAAACCTCCCCTAGTGCAACTTGAGAACAGAATTTCCTAATGCTGCCACTGAAATCCTATTTGCACAATGTAACATTTTCCTTTTGTTTTAGGTATAAAGGACATAAAACTTGAGGTAGCGAAAATAACATTTACAGGGTTGTTTGTTTTTTTAAACCCCAGAGAAAAAGAATATCAGAGTTAAGGTTTCCTTTCTTTTTCTTTAAGCTGTATTGTTAGTCACAAGAAAAATATGATGACAACTTGTGATCCTTTGTAACTCTTGCTGTAACACCTACGGAGAACAATGTAAAGCGAGGATGCAGTGACATGCCTTAAATTAGATCTCACTTTAGCAAGCTTCAAGAGGATATTTTATAGTAGCACAATTTCAAAAAGCAATACATTCCATGGACTTTTTAATAATAAATCGCAATTTCCATGGCTAGCAATTCCCAGTATCCCCTCTGCCATTATTTTAGCAGCAGTACATCTTTGAATAAAATATTTCCTTCCTGAGAGTGCCTCAGATTCTTCTTGCAGTCTGGTCACAAACTGGACTTGATATTGCAGTCTTCTGAATTGAGCCAGGAAACAGCATCACAAGTGATTGTTCTCAGCCGCACTCTGCTGTCAGCATACATTCTGTTGATTGGTATTAAAGTGGTCTTTATCCAGCAAATACAGAACAGAAGAGTATAAAGTTTGTTTCCATACAGTTTTGATACTGATGAACGCTTTAAGATGCTTAATGCCAACAATGTTCACAAACAATTAGTGAGATGAGGAGGAACAAAAATGCAGCCAAAATTCAAAATACATCATTCTGTTATGCGATTTCCAACTTCTGTTTAGCAAAGGGTAATGTAGTAGCACAAGCACCATATTTCCCATTGTCAGTTCTTTTGCCGAGTTATGCGTTAACATTCCAGTCCCAACTGAGAGAAGGCTATCTTCTTGTTACTTTTTATTGGTGGATGCAAATGACTTAGATTCAGCAAGTTATTTGAGCACACAATTGGCCATTGAATTAAATGGGACTTACCCACTTAAAATTAAACGTGCCCTGCAGGCTGAGCACTATAGCACTGAGATATTAAAAATAGATTAGGGTACAGCAGTACAAAAATTGAGACCATCCACCATCTGAAGTACAGAAAGAACTGAGATGCAAAGGAACAAATCCAGCAGATGATGTTTAATACCTTTAGGCATGATGAGATAATAAGTAAGTTATTGTTTTCTCAGCCATTAAAGGAATGCATTGGTTTTAGAGACGTTCTTATTTCTAGTGAAATTTTAGTTTTCACAGGAAACACAGACAGATTCTTCCTATGGCTTGCAATGTGTTTGCTGGAAAGAGCCATCTGCTTCTTCTGCGTTCTCCTAAGGGGAATAAATTCCTTACATCTGGCCTGCGTAATAGGACTTAGTGCCAGATCCAAGACCCAATGAAGTTAAATGATGTCTTTCCCTTAGTCAGGAAAAAATCAGGATTGTATTGCTTTTATAGCTAGCATCTCCTGCTGCTTTTGCTGTTTTTTTGGTTTGAGTGTTATCCTATTCCAGATAATGGGCAGATGTTGCTGCCTATATATCCTTATTTCTAGATTTATGCACAGGAATTCTCTTACCTTGCTGACATAGATGCTGAGTACTATCCATTTTCCAAAGAACTTTTAAAAACTTTTAATTGCCTTAATCTCAGAAACAGAATTGCTTAGAAAATCCAGAAATTGACAACCAGGTGATAACGTAAAGCTTTCTAATTTTGCCAGTTTCTGCGCTTATTTTCTATTTAGATACTTATTTCCTATTTAGATACTTATTTCTAATTTGTTTTATACTATTAATCTTATTCTCTGTGTGTTTTACCTCCTGCTCAGCTCTAGAAGTGCAGGAGCCTTGCAGTGTTGTTTATTCAGCAACTATGTTACTTCTTCTCTGCTGAAGACCTAGATTTTGCAGACAATTTCAGACCACATGTAGGACGCGCGTATTCCATAGGGAGGGAAGTCCCTAGGATTTTCCTCTCTGCTGTAATACCTTCTGTGTGTAAGATCAGGTATGTCACTGCATGCTAGCACAGCGGCAGGTCTGCGGCAGTGTTAAACTACTCCTTACTATTTCGTTTATAGCAGTTGGTAAGTGGTACAGGGATGTTTGTCTTTCTTAACACAGACAAAAAAAGAACAGTCTTACATATCTAAGGTGATTTTACTATTTAGTTGATTGCAGAAGTAGGTGGGGAAAGAAAATCAACCAAAAAGTCGCTGAAGTGTAGCAAAGTCCAGTGTAATGCTGTTGCCATGGAAAATACTCTGGATGCTTCTGTTATGCACCTATTTGTGTATATTCAACAAGTAGTGATTTTGATGGAAACTTCGCTGATTACAGATAGGTTTTCAAAAAGAAGATGAATGTTATTAGAGTATGGACTGGTTTCTACATATTACAGAGATGAAAATGCTTCCTAAACCCCAGAAAACTGAGAGGAGCTATGCAAAAAGGTTATAATATAGTGGGTGGCTGGGGAAGGAAGAGGAGAGAATGACTGCTTACCCAAGAGCAAATAGAACTGGCTTGAGGCAGGCTAAAGCAAACAGAGAAAGCCCTTCTCACAATGTGTAGGTCAGCTATCGATCTCATACTCATGGGATGTTGGGGACTCTGAAGGCTTACATTGGTTCGAAAAGAAATTACTAATTCCTGGAAGAAAAATCTATTGGGGGTATTAAGCACAAGGTCAGTGGTCTCTAAGGCAGGAATTTCCTGAGCCGTATCTTTTCCAGAAACTGAAGAAATAACAGTGAATCGTCATGGTAGATTTATGTTATTCCTAAAGTATCTACTTGCTTAAGTATCTACTGTTGTTCACTATTGGAGGAATAGTACTGGTCCGGATGCACCTTTAGCCTGACCTGTGTCAGTTGGGTTTATGTTCTTAAATAAAGTGGATGCTAAAAGTGCTTGATTTGATTGATTTTAAATGGATTTGTGGTTTCCCTGATGCAGAATTTGTGCTTTAATGGGACCCTGGGAAGGAGCCACCTCAGATTCAGCTTTAAGCCAGGTGATTTAACAAAGCAGGTAGAAGATTTAAAACATTATTGGGGATTTTAGAGGAGTTACATATGATTGGAATGTGAATTAGAAATGTGTAGTAAATAAAATAATCCAGAGGACTCGAAATCAGAAAAACATTTTTCTATTATGTCTAGCCTGCACAATCCACAGTGGACGTCATAATATAATGCAATGCTGTGTTTCCTAAGCAGTAAGGATCCTGTATCTGGTTTTAGGATTTGAAACGAAGACTGACAGTGTTTTATATTGTTAGTAGTTGTCACTATTTGTCCTTTTTCTAGGACCTTCTGATTACTTAGTACATAATAAGCTCTCATTATCTAATGAAATCACCTGGAAATTGTTTATTGAATTCAGCAGATTCAGCTTTAAGTGCTTTGGTCATTTTTTTCGAAGAATCAGTGGTAATTTGTTGTCAGTCCAGATCTAATATACATCTCTGAATGTCCCTTGCAATTGTCATCCTGATCCTTCAATGCAATCTTCACTGGCAGAGAATGAAATTATTAACATTTAAATGGTAGCTTGTTTTGGTGTAAACAGCAATAAGCATCCTCCATAAGAACATTCATTATTGCCTTTCTTCTGATGCATGAATGTAACCTTAAGAGCCTCATACACTTTTACTTGTGCATTTGCTACCATTGTGGATTTTTCCTTTTTAAAATAGTGATTTATTACTTGTGTGATACATATTCAAAGAATATACCTTTGGGTTTCAAAACTAGTGTGTGGATATCGATATTAAATATGTATGTGTGTGCTGCTGCCTTCTGTACGGAGCTTGCTGTTTCTGATTTTGCATAGTCTTAGCAGTATTGCCAGAACTGATTGGGTGTCTGTTTGTTTAGGAGACTGGTATCAACCCTGATGGTCTGGTTTAGAGCAGTTACTTAAGCCATGGGATGTGAAAATGGACATCAGGGCAGTATCTGGTATAAAATTGTTTTTCAGTGCTCTTTGCTAGCAAATGCGCGAGATATGTTCCAGAATTGCTCCTCTCCTCCATTCAATTCTACTTCAGGTGCTTCATGAACTCCTCTTCGTGCTTTCTTTAATGTGTACTTGAATGCAACCAATTCCTCCGTGCTCTGCATTAAAACACTGCCCTCTGCTTATTCAAATGTCATCTCAATGTACTTTGATTTTGGAGAGCTTTTAATAACCCATAAATAGGGAAAGGTTGTGAAGAATGGGATATTCCACATTTTGTGGGGAGTGCCAACGTGTGAAAGAATTACCCAGGGTTGTAGGCATGTGATGTCTTGCAGTAATGCTTACACCTTGACCTGTGTCTGGACTGGGATACCTTTTCTTCTGAAAGCACCAGTGCAATAATTGGTTCCAGAAAAACAGGCTTTTAAATCTCTTCCCATCCAACCAGAAAGAGGCTCTTGCTACAGTAAGCAGTACTGCAGGGTACAACCAGCATTAAGTCCCTCCAGCTCTGTAGCCTCCTTTAGTGATCTCTGGTAGCCATCTAGTGATCCAATTATTTTTTTCCCTCCATGTGTTCTAAGTGATGGATTCCTACAATCCATGCTGTCACCCTGTACAGTACTTCTGAAAGTATGATACAGTTATATCACTAGCTCAAAACGTTGCTTGGATATTTCACATATCATAGTGTGAAACTCATCAAAGGCTCTTGGGTGCAAGACTTCAGGAGCTGGTAATCAAAGTGAGTGGGAAGGGTGCTTTAGGTCCTTCCTAACCTCCCTTGAGCATTCACTTGTCTTTCTGCACTACTGGGCTGGTTTTGCTTCATGTGTCTGAAAGTCCTTGCAGTGAAAGTGGGAGACCCATAACACAAGTTATTAATTTTGCATAATAAACACAAAAAAGCATTAGTAATGGTCACTTTTTTGTCCCTTTGAGTATTACTACACACAGGACGCACTGTATGGATATGCTTCCATGTCTTTCTATGGTTTCAAAGAACCCTCACTTCTCCCTCTGCATCTAAAATTTTTATTCAAGCCACCTGGTTTTTAGAAATAGGCAAAAAAAAAAAAAAAAAGCCTCAACTCTCCTTCCTAGGTTTGCTTTAGTTTGGTTTTTTCCTCCTTAAAATGTTTATCTTAAGTATTTCCCTCAAAATACCTTTTCCAGCAAAACACCTGAGTCTTCCAATCTTCCAACCAAGAAAGCATTTTCATATAAAACCCATGTTGGTGACAGTGTTTTGTGGAGCTGAGTCAATGTGAGTGAATAGGCCATTTTTTAAAAAACCTGTTTGAAGTTCACATTCTCACAACTGCATTTCTAAAAACAAAGGGACAAGGAATATGGAAGTGATGGAGGCACAGAGCTTGAATGAGACAAGAAAATTATTTTTCTTAAGAGAAAATTGTATTGCTTTCCGTTTTCAGTGACACATAATAGATATTTGGGGTCACAAAATCACAGAGTATGCTGACTTGGAAGGGACCCATGAGGATCAAGTCCAGCTCCTGACTCCACACAAGGCAACCTAAAAGTTAAACCTTATGTCTTAGAGTGTTGTCCAAACACTTCTTGAACACAGACAGCTTTGGAGCCTTGGCTGCTACTCAGGGGACCTTGTTGCAGTGCTGGACCACCCCTCTCAGTGAAGAACTTTTTCGTAATACCCCATCTGAACTTCCCCTGACGCAGCTTTAAGCCATTCCTTTGTGTTCTGTCACTGGGCACTAAAGAAAAGAGATAAACACTTCCCTCTCTGCTCCCCCTTATGAGGAAGGTGTAGGCAACAAGGAGGTCACCCCTCAGTCTCCTCTTCTCTACACTGGACAAATGTAATATCCTCTAGATATGAGGGTCAGGTTTATTTGTACTGTAACTCTATTAGTTTCAAAAACTTACAACAAGGATGTGTTTTGCCTTCATATTTAGTATTTCACTAACTGAAAAACAATAAAAAAATTGATTTTTTTTCAATTAAATGGATAAATAATACTAATACCATAGAAGAAATTTGCATTTATATAGCAGTTCTCATTGACAAAGGATCTCAAAGCAATTTGCTGATAGCCATATAAATTTCTAATTAAGAATTCTTTTTCTGAGTACTTCTGCTTAAATGTGTGTCTTGTTAATCACCAAAACTTCAGGCTACAGTACATTAATTATGACATACTCCAGTCTACAGCCTTACAAATTATGTACTGGATTTGTAGCCACCTAATGCTAGTTGAATCCTTACTCAAATGGGTAATCCCACTGAATTCAGTGAAGCTATAATGATTCAGTAGTGTTTTTAAATCTAGTATAGCTTAGATCTATGAATGTCTGAGACAATTCCGTCCTTAAAACTTAGAACGTAAACTAGAACGTAAACACCAGGATAATTTTAGCTCATTTTTCATCTGGAACCTAACAGAAAAATTAAATCCTGAAAAGGGGAAGATCCTTCTCGGAAACATGTGTCAGTCTTCATGGTCCGTTATTTGTTACTGGGCAGTGCTGGGGGGTGGCAGAAGTGGTGTTTATAACTTGGCGCACAGAGACATGAACTATTTTACAGACTCTCTTGTCCTCAAACAAGGACCCCAAATCTGCTGTAAACTGTTATTGCAAAGTATCTTGTAATACGACTTTTTACTTGCAATTTCTAGGTTGCAGATGTAGGTGGTGAAGGAGTTACAGGCTTAATTTGCTTTTGTGAAAGTTCCTCTTCGGGATTTCTGCACGGATCTAAAGCATGAGAGAGGCAGTTCCAGCAGGAATATATGGATGAACAAGAGCCTGCCTTGTTCCCCATCAGCTAGAAAAACTTCTTGCAAAAGAGAAGTGCTAAAATCTAAATGGGGTGGAAAAATTGTCCGTAGCTCATTAAAACGGAAGCACAAAATGTTACTTCTGGCTTTCAAGAACAGTCTTTTAAAACCAAAATTAAAATTTAACTTTGCACTTGAAACATTCTTCATGTTTTAATCTCTGTGAAGTTTTTCAGTGTGTTCAAAAGAAACGAGTACCTCACCACAAAGGCACTGTGGCAGGAAAGAACCAGAAGTATTTACACAATCAAGGGCTATTACTGTCACTTCTCAGGACTTTTTATCACTTTTCTCCTGGATCTATCAATTCTGCATTTTCAGATAGCAATTTCACTTTTATCTCATCCCACCTACTGAAGAGCTGTTATGGAGCCCCTCATCCATATGGCCACCTTTTCAAGCAGATTGCATTCTGACTTCAAATACCCTGATCTTCATTCTTCTGCTCTCCCTCCTGGAACCAGTTTAATCTCTTATTCATATGCCTCAGGCTTGCTGAATTCAGCAAAAAGATAGATTTGCCATCAGAGCAACATTTCATACATGTATTTTGCAAGAGAAATTGCATGTAGTAGGAATAGATTTTACACTGTGTCCTACAAGCCTAAGCATTGTCATGGATGCGCCTTTGTAATGGATACCAAAGGAATTGGCGTTGCTGTGTGGAGGATCTTGTTTTGAATCAAAATCAGCAAGAATGCTTGTTTGAGGTGTTGTCTTATGTTAGACATGTGGAAATGGATGACTTTGTAATGGAGAGACTCTCTCTTCCAAACAAATAATGAGAGCAAGGTTGGAAGAAAAGCAAGAAGGGAATTAGTATATTAAGAACCTTTAAGAAGTGAAGTAGTGACTACCAATACTCCTTTTACATTTGATTTTAGCTTAACATACAAATCAAAACATTAGATTCTACCCTCTTGTCTTGTTTAGACCCAGCCGGTAACTTAGCACCACAGCTGTTCACTCACCTTTGCCTTTCCCCCTGCCTATGGGCAGGATGGGGAGGAGAATCAAAAGAATGTAAAGCCCATGGGCTGAGATAAGAACAGTCCAATAACTAAAATAAAATGTAGTGATAGCAGAAAGATTATCAATAATAATAATAATAGGAAACAACAAGAGACAAAAGGAAAGCTCAGAAAACAGAAGCGATGCACAATTGCTCACCTCCTGCCAACTGATACCCAGCCCGACCTGAGCAGCTATCAGTCCCTTTCAGGTGACTCCCACCATTTCTATACTGGGCATGATGTGCTGTGGTTGGATTACCCCTTTGGCTAGTTTGGTTCAGGTGTCCTGTCTCTGCTTCCTCCCAGCTTCTTGTGCCCTCCTCACTGCCAGAGCATGAGACTGAAAAGTCCTTGAGCAGAGTAAGCATTACTTAGCAACAACTAAAACATTGGTGTGTTATCAGCGTTGTTCTCAGACAGAAGCCAAAACACAGCACTGCACCAGATACTAGGAAGGGGAAAAATAACTGTTCCAGCTGAAACAACAGTACCTCTCCAAGAGCTACTTAGAGATACCAAAGTCCTCCTTTTCTTTGGGTAAATTCCTCTTTTCTTCAAGTGCTACCTCTGCAACACTTCTCTCTCCTGAGACAGGCTGCAGAAACTAGAAGCCCCTTTATGTCTTTAATATGCAGGCGAGGTGCTGTATGAAGGCATCAAATTACTAATGCAGAGCTAAGAACGAGATATGATTCATTCATTCTTAGTCTTTCTAGTCCTGCACAACTACCTGATCAAGGTGATATTCAAGGAGGGTAGTTTTACAGTGTTACAATAATTTTTATGTCATTTTTTGAAACATTTTGCATTTTAATATTGATGCTAATTTTTGCAGGACAAAGAATATGTACTTTAAAAACCAAAGTGATGAAAACAAATCATTCACCAAGTCTCCTTCATCTGTTATAAGTAACAGAATAACTGTCAAAGCTTCCAAGTTAGCAACAACTTTGATTTCTGGCATCTGTACAGTGAGATATATCTAAGTACAGCTAATGGGACACACTGCTGGGACCCCTGAGCTAATACCCAAAAAGTTGTGTCCAAAACTGAGAGCAGGCCTCACCAGATGGATGTGTGCCTGCATTTGATGATGCTCCTAGAATCGTAGAATGGTTAGGGTTGGAAAGGACCTTAAGATCATCTAGTTCCAACACCCCTGCCATGGGCAGACACACCTCACCCAAGGCTCTGTCCAGCCTGGCCTTGGACACTGCCAGGGGTGGAGCAACTAGATGATCTTAAAGTCCTTTTCAACCCTAACTATTGTATGATTCTATGATTCTTTGGGCAATACCAAGTAAAGTATATCATTGTGTGTGAACTGTGCAGCTGTACAAAGCCTATACTGGTCATTCATAATAATTCTGATATGCTTTTATAAAATGAAAGGAGAAAAGAAGCCAGTGTTTGGAATTTGCAGAAAGTTCTCTGAAATAGCAGCCATTTGCTTTTAAAAGCATTATTTGCTCTGATTGTTTTTCTGTCTGTAGAGCACTAGATAAACAATTTGGGATTTTGATGCATGCTATTCTCATTTCTACTTCTAATTAGAAAAGTTCATATTTACTGGATGAGAAGTATAGGGCAGGCAAGATTTAGATATAGCCACCATAGAGAAGCCCATAGAAACCATGAATCAATTTGTAGAACTGAAGTGAACTTTGACTCCAGAAGTTTCTGAATGGCACAAGCCTGAATGCAAAATGTTCAGAGTATTTTGACCTGGTAGTAGGAAACCAGCTATAACTGCTGGTTATTCCTGACATGGAATATACATCTGATTTGGTACAAATTAAGGCTGGTTACACATGCTGAATGATGACGCTGGAATAATTACGGATCAGATCAAAACTATTCTACAGCTTCTGAGTAGTGGTCGAAGTTATTTTTAAAAAGGATTTTTCTGTCTCTAAAATCTATAAATTCTGTTTATGGTTTTGATTCTTATTTATCTCTAGTTAAAGTCATAGTTGCCTTTTTCTTTTTTCCCTCCCCTTCTTAAACCAGTTTCATCTTGTTATGCTTAATGAAATCACAATCCTTTTTACTCCACACGTTTCAGATGCGTGCATTTTCATGCTAATAGCCTGTGCAATGCTAAATAATCCATGCCAGACCTAGTACAGTTAATCTTTCCCTGTTTCTGACAGAATTAATGGTAAGAATCATTTTGCTACAGTTGAGTACAATTTCCTATCTGGGGGTATAATTACTGTCTGACAAGATATTAAGCAAATATTGAATATTGCATTGAGAATGAAGCCTTCTAAACAGTTCCTAAATTTACATAAATCATATTAATTAATGAATTTTCTGCTAACAATGCATGTGCAGCTGTGTTCAGTGTAAAACTTTCCAGTCTCGTAGCATCTTGGAAAGAGCATGGTGGGAGCTCTCGAAATAACAGCAAACAAATCCAAGACTCTCAGTCAACTGCAGCAAACTGGATTAGAGAGCCGGAGCTCTCCCTGCCCTCACGGCCATTCCAGCCAGGTATCTGGCTCTTCAGCCTGAGCTGGTAGAGAGCAGGAGCGCTGGGAATCGTGGAAATTATTTTAAAATCCTCAGGGATTTCGGAGTCTCTGTGATGGCCTTGTAACACAGTGCCTCTTGTTTAATAGTGAGCATAAGAGTATGATTCTCTTAGCAAATATTTAGCACTTCTGTTGCAGTTGTATGTATGAGGACCCCGAAAGGTGCTAAGCTCCCTTCCTTCCCAGCAAGAGGCATGCAAGCCATAAGAGATTAGGGAGAGCAACACAAGTAGAGCCTCTAGATATTTTGCTAGGACATCACCATGCAGCTCTCATTGGTGCTGTGATGTAGCCACAGGACTATGTCCCTGCAGCCCTTTTTAAAATGTAGGAGCATCTAGATAGATGATCAAAAGATAAATTGAGCAGAAAAAGTTTACTTCTTTTTATCTGTGTGTGCTGTAGCGTATAGGGAAACTAAGAGTGAAATAAGAACTGGAGCTTTTATTGTCACAAAGTTTCTCAAAGCTTCTGTCCTCCTTACCTTTAACACCTTTCTTCATATGGTTTGTATCCTTGAAACAGACCGCAGAGTCTGAAAATGCCATCTGACCAGGGGTGAATTTACTATGTTATCAATAGCTGAAGCCTATTGGCCATCAAGAACCCACAGGAGACAGCCATGTGGTGCCATGCTGCCAGACTAGCTCTCTTCTCATTCTTTTAAACAGAGGCTATCTTTGGAAAAAGGAGGTGCATCTGCCAAATCCACTCTGCTTCAGTGACCCCCCGCTTCCCAGAGCCGACAGGTACTATGAGGAACATAGCGCTAGTTAGATCAGAGCTGCTTTGAACTGTAAGCCTTCAGCATAAACCAGCACACTTAGGAGAGATGATACCTTTGTTCAGAGCAATTCTTTGTTCCATAGCATGGAGCATGGCAGTAATGTCTTAGGGGTTTTTCACAGTTATGTGCTCGCAACTTAGAGCTTTTGACATAGTATCTACCTGTCTCTGTCAGTAACCTGTCTTCTGGGGAGTTGTTTTTATGTGAAAGATATCCCTTTTGTTTCAGGATCAGCTTTTAATTCTCTGGTTTCAGTTTCTATTTGATACCTCTCCTATATGTCTCTGATCTTTCCTTTGACTACCTGGATCTCCCCTCTTACTTTGAGACCCAATGTAATAATATCATTTGCTTGTCTTCTGGTACTTATCTGTGTTCCAGGATTTGTGCTAAATGAGTTGTGGACTGGACCCGTTTTCCTGGGGCATTAGTTGCATGTGGTTTAGCTTAAAAGGCAGTTTAAAAGACTCTGTCCATTCTTATGCTCCTCACAGTATACATAACACTCCTGAAATCTGGATTGCCTGGGTTATTTTTTTGCATGGATTAGCATGTTTGCATGCTTTAAAACTGGCTGACAGGAAGGAGGATTAGGTTCAGGAGGGTTTTCTGGTGTGGTTACTGATAAAGCTTGTGGAACCAAAACAGTTCTGGGCTTTTAGAAAACATTTTCTGTGGTTCTTTTTTTGCTTCCTTGAAGATCTGGGAGAACAAGAAACCAATTAACAAAAAACCCTCTTGCCTACTTTTAATCAAAAGCACTGTGATCTGGAACTGCTTCTGAGAAGGAGGAAGGAGACTCATTTAATTTTGATATAGTCATTGTTCTTCAGTGATCTGTCTCTATGACGAGATGAAAGAGGAGAGTCAATTCTACACAAAAGATACAGGCATCAAACACGGCTCTTCAAATACGTTCTCCTTAAAACACTTCATTGATCCCAAAATCGGCAGGCAGGTGAAAAGCTTATATTCGCACTAGTGTGTTTTGTCATTACTTTTCTGTATTGGACTTCTTCCTGAAGCTGGTTTTCTGTGGGTTTTATTTGGGTTTTTTTTTCATTATGCACTGAAGCGTCCAGTACTTTGGAGCCCTTTGACTGAGCGTGAATAAAGAGATAGCAGGCAATAAAAATACCAGTTGTTGTGATAATTGGGATAACCCCTCCCAAAAAAACCTAATAAAACCCAAACACAAACAAACACACAAAAGCAACTCCCCAGAAGAAAGGTTCCTGACAGAGACAGGTAGATACTATGTCAAAAGCTCTTAGTTGGGAGCACATAACTGTGAAGAACCTCTAAGATATTACTGCTGTGCTCCATGCTATGGAACAAAGAATTGCTCTGAGCAAAGGTATCATCTCTCCTAAGTGTGCTGGTTTATGCTGAAGGCTTACAGTTCAAAGCAGCTCTGATCTAACCAGTGCTATATTCGTCATAGTGCCTGTCAGCTCTGGGAAGCGGGGGGTCACTGAAGCAGAGTGGATTGGGCACATGCACCTCCTTTTTCCAAAGTATTTAAAGTAGCACCTGTTTTCAGTCACTGGGATTTCAGAGATTGTATTGAGGAAGTTGCATAGCTGTCTTCAGAAACAAGTCATGAGAGCTGTTGGAATTCTTTAAAGCTTTGGGTGTTTCTAGTTTTGGTTTGGGTTTTTTTTTACTTGTACATCTGAACGAACAAGAACCAACAGTATGTGGTAGCTGCCAATCTATGGTAGTTCCTCAAGTGAGTTCTGATTCAGGCTTGTGTCATATAAAGAGGGATTCGCTCTTATTCAAAATCAATAAACCAGCCTGATGCTGGTTTCGGACTCTCTGAACTATCAAGTAGAGTTTCAGGTTGGATGGGAAGACTCTGAGAAAGAAGAAAATCAAATAATAGGGTAATTAATGTCTATGTTCTGCTGTCATCTTGGCAGCATAATGTTTCTAGAGCATGACCTGTGGAACTTCTCTGCAAAAGATCAATGGATTACTTTTTTTGTCATCTTACTTCAGGAACTAGTGTCTATTATCTCACTCACTGCTTGGAAAGACAGAACAATACTTTCTTCTCACACAGCATATGCTTAGTTGGAAGTGGATGGTGACTGCCACTGACTACAGGGACTTTGGTAACACTTCGTCCTCCCATCAAACGCATGCAGCCATTTGTTCAGTAGGAGTGAAAGGTTAAATGGGTGCCTGAAAGCACCTATAAGAAAAGGATGGACCCATCAAAAGTAGTGAATTGGCCTGAGCTCAGGTCATCTGGAGAGTAAGAAGAGTAGAAAAGGGGTTGCCATGACTGCATTTCAAGCTGATATAAAACCCAACTACTTAAAAATTATTATGAAAGGGGTATGTCAGCCAGAGCTGGTATGAAAATTTTATGAATGTTGGAAGCAAAAGTGTTTTCTGTGATGCCTCACCGAAATTTATCTGGTACCATTTGAAGTAACATTGAAGCCTAGATGCAGCAAAACTACTTTTGAAACTTTTAAGGGACTTCATTATTAGCTTTTCAACTGCATGGTCTTCACTTCCTCTTCTCTTCTTTCCTCCTTTTGCCCCATAATATTGATGAATCTTTCCTCTAAAGTCATTCTCTGCCTGGTAGAAGGTTTGGAGATGAAAAATATGCCTGCCTGCTAGAAAGTTTTCTATGGGAAAAGATGAACTTCAGGATTTTCAGTTAGAAGAATGGAAAGAAGTAGTTCTGCAGAATCCCATTGCTCCAGGTAGCAGAGCAATGATATACAGCAAAAACAAAGGTGTGCTGGTATCTGTCTCAACTGCATAGGGACAGCAAGGGGGCTCTGGAAACAGAGTGGAAAGGTGGAGGAACTTTACAATCTATTTCTTCGAGTTGACACAGTTCATAACATTTTATTCTTTCAAAGGCATTGCCATTTGTGTTTTCTGTCTGATTTAGGATAAGAGCTAATGATGAAATAAACTTTCTGAAGGCAAGATCTCTGGTTTTCTGCAATCTCCAATTCTGATGGTTTTAAATGACACAGTCCCACATTTATTTATTTTCTGAGGTCTCGTGGCTCGTTTGGTGCAGAAAAGCAGCAGTGAATGGAACAAGATAGTCCTGTTGAGTGCCTGCCATCCATTGAAAAAATGGAATTGAGAAACATTTGCAGAGATCAGCATTATTTGTGATCGCCTGTGGAAACCCATATTATATATTTCTAATGAATATGATCTATTTTTCTCTATGATAATTTCTTTACTAGTAGAACTGGCAGTTTTAAACGATTTTAACTTAAAACAGATCAAGAAATAGAATAAATAGAATGTCCCTGCCCCTGGCAGGGGGGTTGGAACTAGATGATCTTAAGGTCCTTTCCAACCCTAACTGTTCTATGATTCTGTGATTCTGTGTCTTGCCTACAAATGCTGATCCTGCTCCTACTCCTTTTACTAAAGCAAAAAACATTCATAATTCATTCATGCCTGGGGAGTTGTGACTTATGGAGCTTTTACACTCATGAGAGAAACATAATACTCACCCTTCATGGGTGAAATATTCTATATGGACTTGGAATTTATTCTCTATTGGTCACTCTTGAAGTGTTCATCATAAAGGTTTGACAGAAAGTTTGGTCAGGGGTTAAATTTCTTTACAGAAATTAGAGTAGTTAATTCCAGACCACTGACAAAATTTGATGAGTTTTTCTTTCACTATTTTGGTTTATCCTGACTTTGCAGCTTTATTCCAGTTTTCGTCGTGTTCACATTGGACATGATGTGCCAAGACATTACTGTAGAGGAGTTACCTGAGGATACTGTACATAACTATTTCTAAACACAGCTGTTACTGAGTATGGTATTTACAGGTGGACATGAATTACAGTAGATCTCTAGGCGACCTGAGGAAGAGACGTTCATTAATAGTATGGGCCAGCAAGTAGATGTCAGCACCTCAAGACAGATTCCACCAAGCTAAACAGCCTGCACTGTGTGGCTGATTTCAAGAATTTCAGACAGGATTTTGAATAGACTAGTCAAGAATAGCAATTATGCTAGAAATAAAGCCAAATGAAGCAGTCAGAAATCTCATCCAGGACTTTACAAAAGTACCAGTAAAATGCATTTATGTGTGATGAAGTCCATTACTTTACAGCTGGATGCACATGTATGTATTGTTCAGACCCACGCACACGTGAGCAGGGTTCCAGTATCAGCATGTGGCCCGGTTTCCAGTATATGGCCCATATTCTCTGCTTTCACTGAGACTCCAGTCCTGTCATCACAGTCTCATGCACTGTGAAATTGCCTTCATGCATTACATTAGGTATGCCTATGAGTATTTTAAAGAACTAAGTCTAAGGGCCAAATACACAGAATTGTATTCACACAGGAATGTAAAGATGCAAATACACAGCTGGCAGGATTCGCAAAAGCACATAAAAGCTGGGAAGTAAAAGTCTCATTAGGTACACAAAAATCCTTAAAACTCTGGCCTGAGCTGAATGACCTTGTGCAAGATATGTTAGCGTTTTCTTACATTTCAAAATACCAAGAAAGATCTCAGTTCTCCTGAAACTGTGGCTCTGTGTGAGTGTACTGAGATTTTTATGAAATCTGGACATAAGGTCAGAATATTGATTTTCTCCCTGTATTACTGAAAGCAACAGATGCTCTTCAGAAATTAAAGAATTTGGGCAACTTCTGTGTGTGTCGGTTTATCCTTATGTAGCCCAATGTATTATTGGCTTTTTCAGACAGGTATTTTGAGGCTGCCTAAATGTTCATATCGCATTCAGACAAGCTCAGATAAAATCTGATGTACAAAAGTACATGTACAAATAGGGACACAAGTACGTTATGACTCTTACATAAAATATGTGAGTCCGAAACATGAATTAGGCATTGTCATAATTCTAATATTGTAGAGTTGAAACATTTTATTGCTTTGGAGAAAGGGGTTTTTTGTCTGTTTTAGTTCTGTTTCTCACTTTACTGCTGACAAAAATGTATTGTGTAACACATCATTAGATAATTTCTTGATTACAGTTTAATTTCTTCCACAGAATCTTCCAGAAGTAATGCACTTACAGACTAAAACTTTATGTGAGTGGTACTATTAAGTTATTGTATTTTAAACAGATTGCATGATTATGATTATTTTATTAAAATACCAATTGTTCTTGTGTGTATGCTTGCTGGCAAGGAAATAATCAGATAATGGATACTAAGGCCACACCATGAATTGCACACTACTCCTCAGCTATCCAGCCTGTAAATTTAACACAACATTTTTCCGTTCCCTAACACATACTGCAGTTATATTAAAATTATAGCTAAATTGCACAAAAATCAGAAATTCTGAAATGAGGCGTTAGGTAACACTGGCAATTCATATGTGTAAGATTAAATATTTAATATTAGAGGAGTGCTACAAAACAAGAGTTAAGGGGTGAGAAAGAATGACCTGAACTCCTGTTTTTTCTTGTTCACCATCAGCAAGTAGACTTGCTAATTTCTCTGTAGTGATATCTGTGTGGTGTCACCATTGGCTGGTTAAGGTGCTACTAATGTTGAAAAGTCACATTTCTGGAGAGCTTGGAGTTTCACAGGTGGGAATGGTAGACTTGTTCAGTCTCTGGAGCCTTTGTTTTCAGAAGAGACTTGCTGCGTGAATCCTTGGTCCTTTTGTAGGGGTTTGTAGCTGATTTTGATCGAGTTTTTAGGGCAGATGGCTGCTGTCTGAAGAACAACCTCATGTTCTCATGCACAGCCTCATTATGTACTGCAGACAGGAGACTGTAGTTATGATTCAATATATGCCTGCATAGCAGTGAGGAAGGGATGTGCTTGGGGAGGACATTCTGTCTGTCTCTCCCTAATCCATGAGTTTACGATGTGGCATAGGTGAAATGCTTGAAGACTGTTCTTAGTGTTCCCAGCACAACAGTTAATTCAGACTGGAGTAGGAGGACAAAAATTAAAAAAGGAGGAGTAGAAAAATAAGGAAAAGAGGTGGCAAGGTAGGATATGATTCCTGAAAGTATGGAAAACAACATCAGGGTCCTTTTTCTTTGTTCCCCCTCACAGCTTGAAAATGTCTCTAAACTAGCATGGGAATGACTGTGTAAAAGTATGACATGGAGAAAGCATTAAAAATAAGGTACAGGGCAAACGCTGACAGCAGCTAAGGTTGGCCTTCAACTAAGAAGCCGCAGGACAAAGTTAAAAAGAGGGATAAATAAGTTAGTATCAGTTTTTTTGGTGAATAGTTAAGAGCTTTTGTTAAGCAAATGTATTTCGCCTCAAGGAAGCCAAGACTTAAGCAAGGGTGAAGACTGAGCTGCACTCCTACCATCTAGGTAACAGTCAAAGCAAATTAGGGAGGCGAAAGGAGGAGCAGGGGGGCAGGATAGTGAACCAGGACTGTCACTTCTGTTCTCTCTTTCTCTTATCTTTCTTTTATATCTGTTCCTATGTAAGCATGCTCTAGATAAGTTGAGCATATTGTACTACAGTCTATCATTTGACAGTAGTCATAAAGTCTTCCATTTCTTAAAAACCAGAAATAAGAGCAGCCTATGGAAATAATTACATCTGAGTCTTCTTTCAACCACCCTCTGATTTTCTTCCTTTAAAATGCGCATTTACTTAACTTCAGTTATTGCTGAAGGCAGAGAATGAAGAAAACATGAGCTGGTGACAGCTGGTTACACTTTGGTTCACATAAAGTGCTCTTAATCCTTGCAACAGCGGTGAGAAGTATGCATTAAAGAAATGGACTGTATCATATGCAGGACTAGTAGCTAAGATTGTAGCTGAGATTGCTCAGTACTTCCTTTTATTATAATAATAGCTTTTATTTCCCTAATTGCCTATAACTTTGCTGAAATGTAATCCTGTGGATTAACACTTGTCATGATAAGCATATACCTCAGCTGGAGTTACTGAGTTGAAATTTTCAACAACAGTTGATCCATGTCCAAGAATAAGATTGGGGAGAAAATTTGTTCAGTGCTATTTTAAAGTTTTATGGCAGCTCCTTTTCAAAATGAGCATATACATATAAAGGAATCCAACTGAGGCTGCCCTTGTAACCCTTATTTTGGCTTTTTCCGGCTGCTGAGCATTTGACTTTCAACCTTGATGTTGTTTTCTAGTACTTCATGTTGGTCATGCCATGTAATTTCACAGTGAGTTCCTGCAAAAGTACAGACATACAGAACACAAATTGCAGAGAAATAAAACCATCCACTGCTTTTAAAGGGAACCTTGGTTTTATTTCTGCGTTTCTGCTTCTTTCTTTCTAATGAATATGAATCTATTTCTTAACACATCTATCTTTGCATTAAAATCTGTTTCTTTTTGCTGTAATGTAGCGCCTATGCAACCGTTCCTGCTGTTTCTTGTCCCAGTTTTGGCTGACATCTGTATATTAGATCTTTGGGGAAAGAGTAAAATAAATTGACTGAGACTGCTTTTAAAAATATGAGGTGACCTCTGGAAAGTGTTTTTTCTCTTCTCTTACCATTCCTGCCTGTCTCTTCCATGAGCTTAATAATCATTTTGTTTCTTTTTAAGAATGTAGTTTCCTCCATTTCTGCCATGTGAGACGGCAGTTTCTTCTGACATCTTCCCTTGACAGTGCAAAGGGAATGGTATCTCAACACGAACTTTTCTCTGTTTTGTGCCAAGAATACCGGCAAGCTTTTCCAGAGCAACCTCCTGGAAATCAGACAAAAGATCAGATTAAACTACCAACATTTCACTAGCCATGGATATGTTGGTTACTGCAAAAATCTGTCTCTGCTGTAAGACTGAAACAAGCTTTAGGTAACTACAGGATAGACAGTATTCATCTTTAGGCAGTGCAGGTAGGTCAGAGCCTAATTGCTACATCTCCTGACTACTGGTGCTGTAATATATTTCTTTAAAATACTGTGCATACAGCATAGACAAACTATATATCTAAATATAATCATTTAGGAGTCATATTAATTCAGTCTGTTCACAGTTTGGCTGATCAGGCACTTCCTGAGCTTGTTTTGAAAGATTAGAAAGTATTTATTTCATCTTCAGGTCAGACTGAGGCAGAGCTGTGTCTGAACACCTAGGAGTATATAAACACAGAACGTGCGCCTCTCAGATCTTCCAAGTTCTCTACCATTAACTTCAACACTCTGAGCTGATGTAATTGTCCTGGATAAAAGGCTGAGGTATGCTTTTTGAAAGAGCAGTATTTCCTGGTCTCCATGAGAAACTCTAGGAAAAATAGCTTTGCCTATTATTGCTTATAACCCCTTGCCTGTTTTGCCAGGTAATGTATTGGGGAACACAGAACACAGAGCAAAGTAGCAGAAGGACGTAAATCCTTGAAAAGATGAACTTCAAGAAAGAAGTTTTCAAGTGGCTTTTAAACTCAGGTCTCCAAAACTCATGAATAATGAGCAATAGTCTTTCAGCAGAGCATGCGTGTATGCTGAGAATAGAAGAACCAGCAGTTTCTCAGAAGAGAGAATGCAAAACGTCTCAGGAAGGAGATCACCAAACCTCTTCCCAGAGTTTGCATGATCAGACTGTAAAGACAGTGCTAGACCTGTTAAAGTCAATAAGAGCATTATCCTTGGGATTTCATCATTAGCATTTATTCCCCTCTTGAGACTTTGGTTTTACGAAGGGAGCGGTAGTGGATTTTATAGAAGGCAAATGTGCAAACATGGAGATTTCAAGCTATTCTGCCTACAGGAGTTAGAGCAGTAATGCACTAAAGTAACTACAGAAAGAAACAAAAGTCTTGAAGCAAAATGACATAAAAGCAGAACTGAAGAAGCAGTAATAAAATGAAGGGGTTGCAGTTCTGGATTTGGGTATTTCCTTGTCAATCTCCTTCTTGCTAAATGCATAATTACCATCCTTACAGACTGAATTGTGTTAATCAAAAAGAGGCGGTGGTTAGCAGCAGCTCAGCAGTTTTTATAAATAGAGTTTTAGATATTAAATGGCAGTTAAAGGCTCTTAAAAAGTAAATTTCCAAGCGATGAACTCAGCCTCATGAGGTCTGGAAGGAAAATAGTAAAGCTGGATCCAGCCGCAAACCACTAACTATAAACAAGCTGTTGGCAGCATATCTGCTTCCTAAAATACCTTACTAACACCCTGTCTTTAACTCTTCCATCATGGAACAAACTCACAAAGAGCTGCAAAAAAATATTGAGAACTCTCTCAGCTTCTGAAACCAGCAAATCTGGAGAATGCCTTATTTTAATGAGAATATAGCTAGCAATCTAAAACCCGGATTATTCTTTTAAGTTTCATTGCTACATTTATATCCTTAAGCTTAAACTTCTCCTGAGCAGTCCTGACAAGGATTAAGTCATGATGTATTAAAAATCTAGCCTAATATGTGGCTGATAACAATGACTGACAACCAAGAAAAAGGAGACTAGCCCTTCCAGAACAGCTAAGCCCAAATGAGGGTCCTGGATGTCCCAGAGTGACTGTAGATGCTTTTATGGTGTGACATTTATGGCTTCTTAGTGCTTGTCTACTCATTTTTACAGACTGAGTGAGATAGAGCGGCTGCGGCTGGTTGCGGGTCAGGACCCCTCAATTAGGGGAGCCTGTGTGACTGTCCTGTAGCATTGTAATTGAGTCTTTTTCTCCCAGAAGCAGAGGGAAGAGGTGAAGCCAGGGCTCTCTGATGGGGCAATGATGCTCCGTGCTTGTCTCAGGTCCTGGATTCATCCCGCCTTCCCTCTGTCTCATAACTGAAGTTAGTATACTATAAAACCTCATTTTTCTGTCACGACAGAGTACCTTGGAGTCTCATAATGTTCATCCTTTATACAATTTATGCACACATATTCACTACCTGTTTGGAAAGGGAGAGAAATAAGCATTCTGGTATTTTATTTAATTGGTGGTGGTGTTGGAAAGGGCCGCATGTCCCTTGAAATAGAAGACCTTGGCTGCAGCACTGAGTCAGGAAGGGGGAGAAGGTATTTCTGTGCTCCTATACCATCCCCTGCACACTTTGCAGAGGTGCTATTTTTTTTTCCATTGTAGAGAAACCATATTAGAAGATGATGATTTGATATGAAGGTGAGCTTTGTCCTTTAGGATATGGATTAAGATCACTAGTTTATTTCTATGTTGGGCATTCAACAAATCTTGGAATCACAATGTAATGATTTAATCCTGTCTGAACTTCCCTGTGCCACCCAGTCACTCTCCTCAACCCTGTAGAACACACCTCATTTAAATTTCATCTATTTTCTTCTTACTGCAGACTTTCATTATGTTACTCTTTATCTGCCCTGAAGTGTGAAATGGTGATAGCATTGCTTATATAGCTCCATTCATTTTCAAAGCATTTTACAAACATTAACTAATTAATGGAGAAGGCAGAATATCAAACAGTGATTCTTTTTTCCAGTCTATTGGTGAACTGATATAGAGATAATATGATTTGTTCACTACCTGAGGAGTTCAGAGGTGGGCTCTCATTTAAAGCTCTGACCAATTTGATTGTCAGTGATGATGACAGGGAGAAAAACAATCAATTTGTTTCTCCTACATGAGGCACTTTTTTCTCACTTGAATTCATGCTTCAATCCTCCATTTAAAATTACTTCTCTTGAATGGGATGCCGGAAGCACAATGTACTGATTTTCACAGAAATGAAGAAAGGATCTACACAGTTATTTCCAAATCATCAAAATCTATGGATTTGACATTTCAGCTGAAAAAAATAATTTCATACAATTTTGAATGCTGCTTTGGTGCAATTTCATGCTCTACAAAAAAATCCATTTGGATACAGAACTGTGATGCTCTGTGCAAACATTTCACATATTGGTTAATAATGATGGTTCAGTTTGGGATTTTCCATCTTCGTTTTCATTGACCACCTACCATCATTTTCTGCTGAGGAGAAACTGCCAATTTACAGCCAAAGTTAGAGACACATGATCCAAGTGAAGTAAACTGGGGATGGGGGGAACTATTAGTGCTGTGATACAGCAGCAAAAGAGTGTTCTCCAAACTTCCCTTTTAAAATGTTTGTTCTCTGATTTGTGGTGTAGGAGGAGGAAGACAGAAGATTATCAAGCTGTGTTTCTTGTAGTGGGTGTATATATGTATGTATATAGGGAAAACTGATGGACATGGGAGATCAGCACTGGAATAGGCAACTTTTTGTCTCCCACTGTCACAGCATGTCTGTACTGGTTAACCAAGGTGAAACTGTGCAAGGGCTGGTTAGTGGTGAAGTCTTGTTCTTAGTCCAGAGGTAATTGTACTGGAAATAAGTTTGCACGCTATTCAAATGTGTATCCAGAACAGCCGAAGTCTGAACAGATCATGGAAAAGAGATGAATCATTCTGATAGCATAAAAATAGTGGGAAAGAACCACTTACTAAGTCTTTAAGAAAAACCAAACCCCAAACCACATTTGGTTTGGATTGGGGTGTGGGTTCCCATTACTCATGACTTCTGGCAACTTTTGGCAGTGTCTAAACTGCAAAAGCATGGGGGAAGTTAGCATAAGTTACTACTTATTCAAGTGCAATTACTCTCCGAAAAGCATTCTTTTCAGAAAGTGGCAGTAGGTATGAGCAATGTGAGCTTCTGCTTGGGGCAGCAAATGAGTCAGAGCCCCACTACCTGCTTTACCTAACACAGAGCACTGGAAAGCCAAGATCAGGCTATGTGAGATGGCACCTACTGCTAAGGAAGAGGCTTTTCCCCAGAGTAGCAGTTGCTGGTCCTTGTTCGCTCATCCTCTTCCTTGGCCATCCCAGGAAGTATGTATTTTCAGGGTCCTTCTTCCACTTTTTGTCTCCCAGCTCTCTCTCTTCTCCCTTTTGTATCCTTCATGTGAATGGAGCAGCATGAGTCTGTCCTTTATCCTCAGGTTTGCAAACCCGTATCTTGCCAATAGGATCACAAAAGCTTGAGCCAGCTCCAGTTACTCATTAGTTGCTCTCTGTCACTCTGCTTTTAAAAAGAATCAGTCCTCCATCCAAGGACCAGGAGCTGTACCATGTTTGGGTGACCGAACGCACAACAAAGATCAAAGGCATGTTGATGAATCAACATTATTTAACAAATATTTGTGAATAGAGAATATCTTTGAAGGTGGGGTTCTTGTTAACAGTTCATTATCAATAAAAGGAACCTGATTTATGATGACTTGTCTCTCTGTAAGCTAGGGGAAGAGCAGTCCTTGTTTTGTCTCTGTTGCCTATCGGTAGATTTCATTCTTTATGACAGTCTATCCACCATATTATCAGGAGACTGTAGCTGCAGGCAAAAACAGTTTTAGGAATAAAACTTTCTACTGCCTCAGAACGGCTGTGGAAATGAATAGAAGTTTGAAACAAAGACAAGTTGGAGTCGAAGGGATTATTTCAAAAACTTACCCAGAAAACGTCTCTAAATTCTGTTTAATCCAGACAGGGAAAGAGGAGGGAAGGGGAGAGGGAAGAGGCTTCTGTATTTAATTTGGTTCTAGATTGATTTGCAAATTGCTTGGCAAACAAGTTTATGCATATTAATTACATTTCTAATGAAAACTATTTGCAGATGCACCTGTTTTCATGGCAAAGTATAGACTGGGCTTGCAAAGCTAATACAAATCCTTTAGTGACTGTTGACTCAACCGTTTTGATAGAATACATATTGCTAGGGGAGCAGATGCTGTCACATAATTTGTTTTGCTGCTATCGGGCTGTACAAGACGCAGAGTGGCTGGAGCTGTTTGTTGGTGGGGACCCCAGGACTGAAGAGGCCTGTGTGAGCGTAGGTGACAGTGGAAACATCCCATAGTAACACAACAGAGTCATCTTCTTTTGGAGTGAAGGACTCACTGAAAGACAAATGTTGATAGAAGTCCTAAGTTTATGTATGCAAAGACTTGCCAGGTGTATTTGCTTGCTGTTTTACAGGGGTTTACCATGAGAACAGTGTTCTGAAATATGTCATCAGTGTTGATTCAGCTGATACTGGACTTGTTCTTTTACGGCAAAATGGCCCACATGATTGCCACAGAGAGGAGCTGACAGTTTGAACCATATTGGTCAAATCCTGAGCCTAGGCACAATTTAGACGATGGGTAGGACATTGTGCAGCTACTGTTTGTTCCTCCAGGTATATCTGAGCCATATACTTGATTTTTACGGGTATGGTATGCTTTGAGTTTTGCAAACTACTCTTGGGTTTGTTATTTAAGAGAAATTTTGAAGTAAAATGCTTAAATTAATGTTCGCTGTTTATTTCTGCTTCATTATTTAAAGTGTTTATTCAGTACCACAATTTAGTCTTCACTGAGCTTGTAATGCATCTTGTATAGAATTGCCAGAACTGAAATACAACATTAGCAAATCTAATGCTAAATGGTGCTTGGTAGTGGTTGAAATTATAGTTTAGATCCTGAGAGTATAAAAGCATCATGAGATCCTTTGCAGTTGTATATGGGGTTTGGAATTCATATTAATGTTGATGAAATTTATGCTCAGGGATCTGGGAGGAAATATGTACCGTGCAAACTGAATATCTCATAGCTGTGCTTCACCGCAATGCCTAGTGCTGAAATGGTCCCCACCTGGTGCAAGGCTCACTCAAGGCACAGTAATTATAGTAATTAATAGCATTGTAAAGCACTACTTATGTTTAGTAGGTGTAATTGCCAAGGATGCTTCTTTTTAAAATGCTTTGAACTGCATTCTCTGACAGGAAGCACAGCGGCTGTCAGGTATTTTTTTCCAATTGAGAAAAATAAATCATAGAATCATAGAATAGTTAGGGTTGGAAAGGAAATCAGTCATCCAAGTCAAAAACCTTAGGAATAGTGGAGCCATAGTTCATGCTGAGTAGGGACTTGCTTCCTCCGGAGTGACACTGTTTGGTTTTTAGCATGTCTGCTTGTGAAGTAAGATTGTTTTAACACCTGGACCAGGCTGTGACAAGCAATGGTGAAAAGCAATGTACAAAGCTCAGACTGTGCTTACAGGGATAGCCTGCGCTTTGTAAGTATCAGTGTCTGACAAGTAAGCATCCTGTTTTCTTTGTGGCAAGCTTGTATGCTTCCTACAGAAATGCACTGCAGGAAACTGGCCATTTTTCTGCAGTTTAATGGGTAACATTGAATAAATACAAAAAGAACAAAGGAAATATCTAGGAACGAGAAAGACTTTTGATTGAACAAATGGATTTCACCTCTGCAAAATCAGAAGCCTCATGATATTCTGTAACATTTAAATGACTAAATAACGCACAGAAAAAGAAGTAAAACCAGATTTGTGAAGAATATATGAAACTACTTACGGCAGATACCCCAAAGAGGCTTATGAGGAGAGAAGCAGTGAACTAATCTGAGAAGCGCAAAACCCCCTTTCTTATGTAGTTACAAGACAGTTGATCTTGAAAGATAGGACAGAAGGTCAGGGTGCAACGAAACATAATTTAGTAAAATAGTACAGACAATAACTAAAGAAAGTAGTTGTTAAAAGGAAATTTAAAAATGAAAATGGTAGAATCCTAGTAATACACAGTCCTGGGGTCTGGATCCATCACTGGACTATCTCCTTCTCCTGGTGGGGCTAGTGGGTGAAAAGGTTAGCAGTGTTTCATTGCACCCAAATCCAGGGTGCAAAGCATCGAAATGCACCCTAACATATCTTGACATTTGAAGTCTGTTGTCTATAGCAGAGTACTGATAGAATCAATGCTCATTTTTACAGGTACTGAGGACTAAGCCCTCAGCATGGAGTCAAAGCACCAGAATCTGGCTGACTCTCAAGAAGGCAACTCTGTTCTAACTGGCTGAAGACTCAACTGTAAGCAGGTAAGTCTAGTTAAGAACTTAATTATTAAGTTAACCATATAAGATGTAAAGAGATTAGCACCATACAGGTTTTATACCACAGATACTCATCCGACTTTGAACAAAAGACTCCTAGTTTTCATGTGAATGTAACTAGTTAAAAAGCGAAACTATTGTATGGTGGTGAAGAGACCATACTGCAGAGCACAGCCAGTCGTACAGACTGGTTTAAACTGGGAAAGTTTAAGGGGGGGGGGTGCAGAGCAATCTGAGAAAGAAACCACAAAAGTCACAGTGAATGGGCAACAGCGTTCTGGGTAATAGGTATTTACTGGCTTTGACTTCCTCTCCTGTTTGTTTCTCCTGAAACAAACAGGTTAAACACAAAGAATGTGCAAGTCTTTCTTGAGCGGGTGGGTTGAGCTGTAGCGTGGGATAGAGGAGAAATCCAGCTGCTGGTGCCATCAGAAAAGCCAGCCTTCGCTAGCTGCAGGTCTGTGTGGAAGCACTGATTTGCTACATGTTGCTCTGCAGAGGACAGCTGTCAGATTAAAAGGACTGACTGCTGCAAATGAAGTCATTAGATCTGTTCAATCCAGTCGCCTCTGACGCCATTCTCTTCAAGTCTTATCAGACATTCTGTGGCACAGTGGTATATATATTCAGCTGCGCTGGAGGGAACCAACAGCCAATTCAGAGTCTTTAGTTTCAGCATGCTCTGAGTCTGAAGTTACTTTATTTCGTTGCTTGTTTTGGGGTGGGTTTGGTATTGGGGATCTGTGTGTGTGTGATTGCTGTTCCTCAGAGGACAAAATCTCTCTCAGCTAAGGTAGGTGTTAATACGTGGGAAGAGTTAATCTGGAAATTACCTGGTAGGCTGACAGATTAGCATCCCTTTTGTTGTTCTGCTCTACCTCTGATTGAATATCCGCATCTCACTGGAAAGCCAAACACAAATAATGAGGAGGCAAATGGCAAACCCACTTGTGTCAACATTTCCATTTTGTGATGATTTCTCAAGCAGGATTTTCCATGGCTGTGTTTGCAGTTCAAGTAAAACTGTAGGAAATAATGCAAGTGTACAAAAGTGCTAAAAAGTGATGGTCCACAAATAAGGGCTCAGCATGTGTGCATTTTAATGAGGTGTTAATTGAGAGCTGGGTGATGGTAAACAGAGAGCTAGAAACTGGAACCGTTTAAGTGCTGGGCTCTCTAATACAGAACAAGTTCAATTCTAGTTTTTCCTACTTCAGGCTGTGTTACAGTTGTACGGCTGGAACATTTATAATTTATTTACTAAGAGCTATCAATCCAAGTTCAAAAAAACCAGCTGGGTAGTATATAACTGCTGAAGCAGGATTGCTCACATATTTATATATAGGAAATGAAGGAAGCCAAATATTCATTCTGACCATGTCCCTTCATTAAGCCTCCAGTTGAACTGAGAATTTATCTAGTGCTGTGTTCCCGAATCGCATCACAAAACGCTGATTTCCTAGCTTTTCTTCTTCCTCCTGAAAGTGTGGCAACACTATACTTCCCTAATTTGAGCGTTTCAACCAAGGAGGAAGTCATATGAAAGGCTCTCAAAAGTGCTACTTTATCTCCATATTCACTATTCAGGCTTGAAAGTGAACCCTTTTTTGGCTGCTTCACAAATAAAATATTTAAAGACATGCCTTTGATTTCCTCCTTTAAATAGAAAACAGAAACAGTGTTTCTAGGAAGCTAAATCACTTTTTACTCTGATACTTCATTAAGCTCAGGGGGACTTGTGTCTATCTCAATTTTCAAAATGCTGCGAGAGGTTTCAGTTTTGTAATTCCTGTTTTACTGAATCCCTTATTCCCTGCTTGGAAATGTGGTAAAGCTGAAATGTCAGTGCCATGATAGCTGGGAATATTCTTGTGCCTTTTTTTCCCTGCAAAACTAGCAAGCGTGTAACTAATGGGCCTATTTTTAAAGTGCCTTTCATCTACATCTGGAACTTGAAGGGAAGCGTTAGGGTTTTCTGCAGGGGGTAGTTATTTTTACCAAAGTGTAACGCTCTATCACATCTGCTCATCCGGTGACAAAACTGACCTATAGGATGTGCAGCTGTTAAAGGGCTGCATGAATGGGAACTTGCCTTGTGATTAAATGAAGGGGAATCCCTGAGTGGCAGAAAGCCAGCATCAGTGTTTTACCTACACATGCTCCTGGGCGATAACACCCTGAAGAAGAAACCGTAGCCAAAATAAGCATATCAGTCTTTGCAGAATTATTGTCTGCCCATACTAACTGACTACAGCAATTCAAAACTTTTCTGTTTATAGGAAAGCCAAGCTGCCCTTCTGCATGGCCATTAATTAGAGAGAGTGTAATATGCCATGTGATGTTAGAATCAGCTGTGTCCTTTTATTCTGTCCCAGGCATGAGCAGGTCAAAACCCAACTACTTTCAGCCTGAACAAAAATGCCACAATGTCACTGGACAGGCTGCGTTTCATGTAAGCCTATTGTAACTGGAAGACATCCAAGACCCACAGCATTTACTGCTCAGATGGCTACTCAATATGGTTTGACTCTCTCCAAACCACGTCTCTCCAATAGAGCACCTGAATTTCCCTCAGCTCCACTCAGAATCGCTCAGCTGCCATCCTGCTCAGGGGCAAAGCTCCCACGGAGCACCACATAAGTTGGTGATCTGGTATCTTGGTAACACTTGGTCTGGGGACCTTTGTTTTCAGTCTGGATGAAATCAATTGCATTACAGACAAATGTAATGTGGCTCAGTACACATTTCTCCAAGTGCTTATGCAACTTAATAGAATAATAAAAAATATATTCTTATTTATAACAATTTTTGACCCACCTGCAGTGTTCTCTTGCAAAAATGTTTTTCCCTGTTAGATTTCACCAGATAGTTTCAAGAACTCATTTTGAGGTTACTATTTTCTAGAAGCATTGGTGGCTGTTTTTACTAATCACAAAGGTAAGGATCAAGAAACATGAGAATATGGGTAGTTATGCCATCAGGACAGAAGTCAGGCAAAATGAGGAATGGTTTGTATGTCTTTTTTTCTCTTGCATTACTCTGCAGCTGATTCCTCTAAACCTTACCCTGCATTCTACCTCTGATCACAGGCGCATCCAAATGTATTGTGACGTTAAAGAGCTGGTGTGGAAGCAAACCAAATTCATTTCTCTAAATAGTCCATAGCTTACACTGTTTAAACAGAGAGCTTTCTTTTTATGTACTTTTTGTAATCTGAAATTTCAGTATTAAAAAGTCAGGGAACCTCAAGGTTCAACATAATACAGAACAATTACAAATATTCTGTACATTGAACTTTTCACATCCATTTTGATGAAAATCCATTAACATTTCACCTACAACATGCAAAAACCTGACATGCCAGGATCTGCTCTGGGGAAGAAAGGGATGACCAAGAATAGATTTCACCTTTCAAAAATGGGGAAAAAAAATCCATGAAACACGGTAAAATAATAATTACACAGAAGTGGTGTGCAAATGATAATGTCTGATTGAATACCTTCTTTAAGTGGAGATTCTACTACTATGGTAACAGACAAAAAGCCTAATATATTCTGACTAATCAGGATTGATGTTAATTAAAGAAGAGTTCAAGATAATGACTTCTCATTACTATGTGATAGCTAGAAATAGATTGTTCTACCTCTAGGTAAAATAAGCAATTAGATAACTTCTGTTTTTAAGGACTTCTTTTTCAAAAACTCTTATCTCATTCTCTATTCTTTTTCTATTGTCAAAATATTAATATGTACATGTTGGATTTTTATCGCTGCTCATCTTGATGGACTTTTTTTTAGTGGTTTTTAGACTGCATTTATTCCTTCACTTTAGTGAATTTATTTTTCCCAGTTGCTATAAGGATAGCACATCTTATTGGTTAAAAAAATTAAACCCAGAGACACTAAGAATAAGCCCTTGGGTTATACCTTGGAAAATACAGGTGACATGAAGTAGAGGTAGAATTGAAGCCTTCGCAGAAGTGGTAGAATTTTCTTTAGAAAAGGAAAAAACCCTTCAATTTTGTATTCCTAGTCATTTAGCTTCCCTGATAGAGTACTGGAATGCTAAAACCTCCATTTGGAAGGTGTTTCTTGTTTCTGCAGAGAGTAAAAAGCAAGATGACAAAAGGCCTCTGAAAAATCACTGGCTTTCCAATCCTTTCTTAAACCCCCTATGAGTGGTGGTTTCAGTATCATCACTTACATTTCTCACCCATGAGTGTATAAGGAAACCAACAGCCACTCCAGACTCTAGGTGCTTATGACCTGGCACTGACTTCCTCAGAAAGGAGAACAAGAGTCTTTATTTCAGTTACAAACCATTTTTTCTTCCTTTTTTTTCTCTGTTTTTCCTCTCTTGCACACTAGATTTTTTAAAAGTTCAAGAACTGAAGGTACTGAACAAGGTGGGCTGTGTCATCATGAACTTGTAATTATCCTTAAGAATCAAAGGACATTGACTTAAATTCTGGCTATGTGCCATTCATCGTCACTGATTACCCAGGACTGCTGCTGATACAGATGCAGACCTGGGGTCACTCTCTGTGGAATTAAGCTGTTGTCCTTTTGCAAGAAACATTTTTAAATGGTGGTTTGGTGATACTTGAGGCTTAAGAAATACTCTGTCATTAGAGCTGTGCAAAGCCAAAGAAAGCTGAAATCTCTTTGGGCTCCAGGTTTCACTGAAAACCAGGCTTAGGAGTCTTTTGGGAGATCCAATTCAAGACGTGAACAGGGAGGATGAAGTTGAGAGAAACAGAGCTGAATTTTCTGTGAACACAGACTTTCTTGGTGGCTGAATACTTGTAATTAAACTGCAAGGCTTTCCAGCTCGCTGTTAATACACAGAATGCACTGGCTTTGTTTAAGACTTCCTTTGAAACCTGAGATTTATTCAAATCCAGAAATATCAGGTGATACTTACAGTGCACAGATACATGTAAAATAAAGCAAAAGGGTGTCTATTGCAGTGCGCAAGAAAACAAAACACCAAACGCTGAATACAATGACAAGGAGATGGCAGATGACATAGGTAAAGTGCAGAGGAAAGGACTAATGAGCTTGCCTATTTCTTCCTGTTTGGATTCATATAAAACTGTTCCTTATGGTATATCCTTCACTGTTTTATTTTGCCTAGCTGTAAATTGCCCTAAAAAGCTCAAATAAGCAGGACCTCGTGAAGTCCATACTGTTACAAATGGCTGGAGAGAAATTGGCTTAGGAACTGTTAATTTGTTTCAGAATGAAATTAAGTGAAGCACTAGACACTAATGGAAATGCAGTTTGTATTAACTGTAGAATTGTAGTGATGTCTTAGAATATAGTATTTATATTAGAAACAGAAGCACTCACAAAGGGTAAAACATGTCTATGCTATCTGTGAAGGAAGAGCAAGGAAACATTTGCAGCAGAGAAATTAACGGGTTCACATTGGATCACTGGATTCACAGTGTTCCATGATACAACTTGGAACTGAATAGCGAATATACTGTTCCCTAAAAGTGGAATTTGTCGCCACCTGAAATAAATTTTCAGTAACTTCTATCAACAGAAGGCCAATGGCACACAGCTGAGGCATTAATCACGCATGGATTCTCCAGCCAAATCTTTATAACATTTCACAAAATTGGGCCGAGCTCTATAGGACCCTTTCAAATTAACCTCTGTGTTACTATTTAATAAGGATATATGCGAAGAGCATTCTAAATTGGGTGATGTGATAGCTCTTTCAGTTTTGCAACTTTAACTCCTTTAAAGAGTCTAGAAACTAGTCTGGGAGAGACATTTGGTGACATATAGAGATTCCCAAAGCACTTGAGAAGCTTGAAAATAATTTAATTATCCTTGTATCGCACTGATTTTCCTCCTGAGCTCCTGGGAACTGTATAGTTGCCATCTGTGTTCATCCTAGAATATTGGAGGCCCCTAGCTGGGAAATCCTTGGTTTATTGTGAGATTTCTGTTTTATCACATGTATCATTGCCATAGATTGAAGATCTAATGGATGTCTTTTCAACTTTCACCATTACTTAGTACCAAGGAACGTATATCATCTTTGATGAGGAAGGGGCAAGTATAAATGCTAGGTTACAGTCATTATCTGACTGGGAGAAAAATAATTAATGCCATAGTCTGTACTGAGGGAGCTTTAGATCAAACAAAAAATAGTTGGCTTTAATGAAGAAGCTGAAACAAGAGAAGGACACTTAGCAAAAAGGTGAGTTAAGGTGCTGTTGGATATCTCATTAGTGAAAAACAGTCACACAATAAAACGGAAATAACAGTCCAGTAATAACTTGCTTAAGTTACTTAGGTGAAAGAGAAAATTATCTTCAATGTATTTCTTTATGAAAGAACAGATCAAGCAATATCCTTATTTCAAAACAGTCTGTTTGGTTCATAATATACTTTTCTGATTCCAGATCAGGCTTTTCAGCAGACAAAAGCAATAAGCCCCCTGCTGCTCCTGTGTTACCACTTCTCACAAGAAACAGCATATTAATAAGGACGCTCAGCCTCATAAGTGCCATAATGAGGAAGGAACTATGGCTGCTTCATGTAAAGTAAACCAAGTTAGAAGTGGTTTATCCCAGTGATGGTGGCAATCCCAGCAATAACCCGTAAAAAAATGAAGATAACCAGACTGAGCCATGATTTCCAAGGAGCTGCCTGCAGTCAGATTTGCTGTATGGGGTTGTTCCTGGATAAACACCCTGAGTGATGGCTTCACACCCAGACCACTCACGTCATTCTGTTCAACCATAGGTTTTAGTTTATTTTTCCAAAGCTTAAGAGCTTTGCAATTTCTTTTAGTTTGTTTTGTTTGTTTTGTTTTGAGCACCTTTCCCTTTCTTTTTATTGTCATTTTCAGGTACAAAGAATGGTTCATCTCCCTTCTTCTTTGTGACTTTCTACCTCAGGTGAACAAAGAAGAAATGGAATGCCAGTTTCTAAATGGAAGGGTTTTGATGGAGGTTTATGGGCTTGATCTTTTTTTCTTCAACATCGTTTTGTCTCTGTTGCAGTTTCCTAGAAGCAAGCCTATTCTTTACAGTATTGTCGCAAACAAACCTTATAATTTCCCTGTTCACCTATTGATTCCAGTCATTTCTTGGATACATCTTTAGACATTGTTTAAAGCACTGAAGTCTATAGCAAGCTTGGGCAGTAGAGTAGGCTGCCAGCGAATAGCACTATAAAGAGTCGTAAATGAACTCTGGTGCTGGTCGTGCAGACCAAGAAATAGGACACAGCTACAGCTATTGTCTCTATTTTATCTTTCCATATGGCAAGAAAAGTTGGTAGATCTGAAAGCAGTTAATGAAAGCAGTATAAAACTAAATCTACTGTAGCTTATGGTCAGCCAAATATGCAGTAATATGCTTATTAAATATATAACAATATATTTAACAATAACTACTTGGAATTGGCCAAGAAGCATACTACTTTGGGAGGACTTGAGGTTCATATGTAGATAAGGAACAAGGCCTAAATGTTACATTACAGGGAAAATGTAATGTGGAAGGAGAAGCAGCAGGGCTTCAACTATGATTTTTAGCTATGATTTTTTTTATGTAACAATTAGACTGGGAGTCAGAAAATATCCCTGTAATTACTGTCATGATCTCTGGCAAAACATTTACCATCTGGAGTTCTGGTGCTCCTACCTGTAAAATCTGAGAAACACCTGGAAATTCACAAGGGAGAGGTGTTATATTTAACATCTAGATTATGCTGTTCAGAAAGGCTCTACCTATGGGCAGTGTGTGATTCTTCACTCATTGGCCCAGTTCCTTCTGAGATTAAAGATTAAACTAGGGCCATCAACTCAGATTTTAGTCCCTCAAAATTGTGAGAGCTAGGAAGCTTTGTATTTGAACATGGAACTGTGTTTAGAGCTGGAGGGAGCCTAAAGGGAAAAGAAATCCTTTGTATTAGCAAGCAATAGAGATGTCATACAGCTGTGATTTTGGCCTGCTGTTTAAGTTACGCAGGCTGCGCAGAGTACTAGCTGCTGTCCTAGGAAATAGCTGTCGAACTAACTAGGCGATATTCTACAAGATTGTATGATAGAAAGATTTGCCAAACTCCTCTCTACCTTTTGCCCTCTTCAACAACTTTCAGGTTTTAGGACAGGGAAGACATTTTGAAATGTTGGTACTTATCTCTGCCAAAACCTTGCAGCGCTGAGCAGGAGCAACATCACAGAGCTCTTCCCTTACCCTCTCTGTTGTACTTTCCAGCTGTTGAGGTCCAGGGGCAGGGGCTGACCAGCTGCTTCTATCAACTGTCCCCTGTTAAGGGGGTCCTCCACCATGCTGCAAATATGAGGGAAATTGAGATGTAGGACCCAGCAGGTTGTCTGCATTAGGGTCCTGAGTTATACCTTGCTCTAGTCCTGTGCCAGCCATGCTGCACAGCTGATGACTGCCAGTGGCTGAAAGACACTGGAAGTGTTTATCACGGGCATCTCTTCCACACCCTTGTCATGCAGGGAAAATGTATGAAATGTAGCAGGGAAGTGCCTCTGAGTCCCACTGTTGTGCTGCAGCAAGGCAAGGTAGCTGCCATTAATTCACAAAGCCTGAAAGAAAAGTGATTCTGGCTGGTGTCAACCAGAGTCCAGTTTGGAGAAAACTCCATGGGAAATTTCTCAAGGGTGGTGAGAAGAAAATTTGGGATGAGCTTATAGTTTTGCTGCCGTTGCTGAAATGATCAGAAAACCCTTTGTCTCTGGGTGTGCTTTGGGGATTCAACGGTCTGTTTATCCAGCTGAATTAAACCGGTGAAGCTGCTTTCAGGGAAATCAGTGAAGATGCGACAGTTTGCCTTGACGGATGAGATGGTCTGGGATACCACTTTCAGTGCTGAGTGGAAACTCAGTCTGCTGACAAAGAGCAGTCAGCATGTCGTAGGGGTTGTAGGATTCATTACATAATGTCACTAAAAGAGATGGTAAGGGGAAAGGGAGACACCAAAAAGTAGTGGCTGTTGGCAGGAGGCCACAAGCAGTCATTTCACTGCCGTATCCATTAAAAGAAAAGGAGAAAAAACATCTGTGGCAGCTAAATTGGTATAATAAAGTCAGCAGATGAAAGCAAAAAGATCAGAAGAAAAGAAACACAAAACATAGAAAAATGAAACTGGAGAAGTTTAAACGTGCGTTTTATTTCCGTGAGTTTGCAATGGAATAGGATGTGGAGGAAAGCATTTTATTAGAAAAGTATGAAGACTTGAGACTGTTTCCTCCTCATGTGAGGCAATCACTCGCAGAAGGAAGCCAGGGTTGTAGCACAAACCTCCTCTCCCAGCTGTGAAGGGAAGATCCTGTCGCAAGTGAGACCACGGCATGGCTGGTGTTGAACATCTCCAGGGAGGTGCTGTGATCTCCAGCAGTTCTGTTTCTTTTGCCTCTAGCGTGACACTTCTTAAACATGAGCTTCCGACCGCTTCTCACAAGTGACTTCATGGCACATTTCACAAACGTGTTGATCCTCCTGTGCTGGCGGAATTCCAGTTCGGGTAATTGCATCTGCATTGGGTAATGACATCTGCAGAAACTCAGAGATATCATCCAGAGCACAGGAAGAATCCTGCACACAAGCTGCTGACCTCAACTTTAAAAAGAGACCCTGAAGTTTGTGTATTGCTAAATGGTATTGTAATTTTTAACCCAGGGGTGGTAAAGTCAGTGTGACTGTTGCTGCCTGCTCATGGTGTGCTAATCAGTTGAAGTTTGCAGAGTACTTTTACATCCTTCAGGGTAAACAGAGTCGCATAAATGTGTGCTGCTTCACAATGAATAAAGTAGGGTGCATATGTTAGGGAAAGCAAAGAAAAGAGAAGTAGGAAAGATTAGAGCTATAGAAAAGAGACAGAGAGGGACTGACTGAAACTAAAATGGTAAGGAAGAAAAATTCATTTCTCACATTCAGTGTCACATCCAAGCTACTACAAATAGTCTGTAATATTATTATTACAAGAAAAGCTTAAAAAATGACTGAAGATTCACATAAAATTTAGTTTTCCTATTTTATTTTAAGGCTATAAATATACTGTTATACACTGCATTTAAAATACAGAAGCAGAACTTTGCTTGCTATTATTCAAATACAAGTAATGCTTGATGGCTGTTGTGAAGTTCCAGTATGTGTCCTTGTATAAGGTGCCATTTGAAAGCATAGGACCTCACTGAAGTTCAGTCCAGCTGCCACTGACATTTTCTCAAAGGATGTATAAATATACCAGGCTTGTGAACATGTTTATTCATGCTATGGTGAAGGAAATGTGCTTATTTATGAAACACTGGGGCTTTGCTTATAAATAGCTAATTGTATATTCACAACTGGTATCATCAATAGAAAAGATACATTTTGGCCAGTAGAACTGGTACTGCTCTGATCGCTGTCAATTTGGTTGATGGATCACTGACATGCTGATGTAAAATTGTGTTAGCAAAGGGAGCTTAGGAAACAGAGAAGTAATGAATTCTGAAAGAAATTTGGTTTTTAAGAAAAGCATTTATTGTATAGAACACATTTTTGGGATGACTGCTGAAGAACAGGACTGTGGAAAGAGGATAACTTGGTAAAACACATTTTTGATGAATGATTATTTGCCAGTTATTGCAGTGTCAGAACCAGGCATCTCCTCTTTTAGTGAAATAAATAACAAAAGCCTCTGAATGCAAATAGACTATTTGCACTTAATTCATTTAAGTCTAGCCTACTTGGCTGCATCCGATTCCAGAAATCGGAATCAGCCACCCAGAGTAGTCCCATGTTTTCTCTAAGGCAGCTTTAGCCACTAATCTGTTGTTTAAAAGAAAAAGGGGCAGAACTTAGATTTCTCCCCTTTTATCGGTGTGCTATAAAATGGAAGTGATGGCTATGGTTTTCTTTTCCATTACTAAAATGAGTCACATCCAGAGCATCCCTAACCTCCTCAGGTGGGTAAAAATCTGCTTTGCGGATCCTGTTGTACCACACTGGCCAGAAGAAGCTTCTGAGCATGTTAGCATTGACAAGACTGAGAAAGCGTTGGAGATGTGTGGAAGGTGACTTTCATATGCCCTAAAATGGTGCCAGGCAGGATTGCATGTACCTGAGAACATCAGGTATCTACATCCTTTTAAAGGTTTAGAATCTGGATTTTTTTTAATGCCAGACTAATTAGTCAGCAGTCCATGCTATTGCTCAGAAATAGCAGAGATATAAAAAGGGTCCTAATGCAATAGATTGAGCATTGCTTAATTAAGATCAAGCCTTTGATTTAGTATGCATAGTCATATGCAAATGCATTCTGCTTAATTGTAAAGCATTTAAGACTACAGTCTCTCTTCTATAGGGAATGGTAAGTAGGCAGTCTCAAAGATCGTTCATGACTTAATGGGGCTCAGTCACATTATGGAGGTGCCTGTGGCCTTGGGTGAGGTGATTATATACTTGGAGCACTTCAGTTAGGTGAGGCTTTTAAGCCACAGTTTTAAAGCCAGAATGAATTCAGCCAGTGGACCTCCAGTGCAGTGTAAGCCACAGAATTTCACCAAGTATCATCGTTTGTGTGCAAAGCCTTCTACTCGAACTGGAGCGTCTCTCTTAAAAAGATGAGCTGGAGAAACTGCCTGTTTAAACCCAGGATGTTCATTTTTATTATTATGGTTCCAGCATATTTCCTAAAATTGTTGGAATGCCAGATGCCACTTTGGTGAACTCCAGATGGTGGAACTTTAATTGGTAGTGAGATGTGGTTTACTAGAAATGCTCCTTTACAGAAAAGGTAGGTCTCAGGCTTCTTCTTTTCTGAAGCATTTTGGTTTGCTCTTCAGACCATGCGCATAAAGTTTCTTCACTGTACAGATTTGTGATAAGAATCATTATTGTATAAAAGTACTACAGCACTAAATATTACTTGCAATGCAGGATGCTGAGAAGTACGATTCATTATTAGAAGAGCTACCCAAGAACCTAGAAGATCAGACTCTCTCTTTTTTTTAGACTGAAAGCCTACTTTTGTTTAGTGTTCACAGTATGCCTTAAAATACTTCCCTCCACTTCTCAACCTCAGGATGCTGTTTTGTACGGTAACAGCATGCATAGTTTTAAATATTTGCATAAGGACCAGGTTAGCTGGTCTGTTTTGTTTTGTGCCGCCTGTAGCTTCCCAGCTGGGGTTCCTGCATTGAAGAGAGAGCATAAAATCAAAGATAGCTCTCCTCATCTTCCCCTTTTCCAGCCCACTCGCAGGAGCAAAGCAGTGTGCAGCAGCCAGAGCATGATACGCTGCTATCTCCATCCATCCTATGTTCTCTGTGATCACATCTATCATCTTTATTCAAGGAGCCTGAGATGCTGGAAGGAATACAAAAGATTTGACTGCATATTTGTATTCTGGAAGCCTTTTATGCTCTTTATTTCAGCTGGAAGAGCACCTGATAATATGTCCAATTTCCTGTATGGAATAACATGACACTGCAGTGTCATATAGTAAGAGTGGAAGAGTGCAGAGATCCGATGTGATTCCCTGATTATGCCGCCATAGACCCTATTTGTTTAACCAAAATTGATCTTTTTTCTTTTTTTAACTTGTTACTCTATGTGTTCATAGTTCAGAAGGCACAAGAGATTAGGGGTGTGAATTTTAACTATTATAACCTGTGAAAATAGCTACAAATAATTTGGGGCTGGGGAAGTAACTCACACCAAAGAAATCAAACTCTTCATCTTGAAATAGCATGGATATGTGAAGCTGTATGAAAAGCATAGATATTACAGTATGTATAACTTTGAATGCCCTGGAATTACTCCCACCTGAATTCCAGCGCTCATACTCTTGCTTTCATAGGCCGTGTCTGCTGTGTCATGCTGCTTTTAATGTGACTCATTCAGATTTCATGTCCATTAAGCAGGGGACATGTGGGCTGATAAAAAGCCCAGGTGCCTAAGTACCTACTGGTTTTTAGGTTGGTCCTGAGCTCTGTGTTGCTACAATTGCCTGGGGTATCAGCAATAGCAGCTTTAATGCAGGATTAGACGAGGCTACAGAACAATTCACTATCAGAAGTAGCTGTAGTACCAGCTGTGTATGTCTGACATAGATTTATGGGGGAACTAGGAGGGCATCACATGAGAGGCCTGCTGTCCTGCTTACCTCATTCCCCCTCCAGGCACACTGAAGCTGTGTCCACACCTGATGACATACCTCTGAAACCAGCTAGGTTGCAGATATAGGTGAGGTCAGCACTTCAGATGGGTTAAAAGCTATTGATCTCCCCAGTTCTACCTCTCTTCATTTTCCTCAGGTAAACAATAAATCCTGTTACAGCGAGAAATTCAGCGTATTGATCTGGTCTTGCCCAATTCGTGTTTTCCCTCACCCTCAGTTATAGGGGTCAATGAGCAGAGCATATGTTGAAAGAAGCAGCAGCACAGCACAGAGTGGTCAGGTCAGATGATCACTGTTTGAAGTGAACTCCGAGCCTCTGCCTCTCTACCAGCAAAATCGTATGACAACTTTCATCCTCAAATATCTCATTGCTGAGTGCCTTGCAAAACTTGACCTGTCTCTCTAAGAATGACTTCATGCTGTGCTGAAACACAGCTCCTCTGAGACTGCAGTGTGCTGACTGTTAAGGGGCACACTGTAACATGAATGAAGCTGAAATTATTACTGGGTTGTCTGATGTGTTCCAGGAGGCATTTGGGTCAAGATTTTGGGACTGAATCTCCATTCAAGCCAAAGGGTTGATGAGATAATTAAGGACAAGAAGTATTCATGAGATCAGTTTTACACCTCATCTGAAGTGTGCCATCAGTCCCATCCTTTCTCAGGGTATAATGAAGTCATTAGTTCAATGCACACTAATAATTGCTGATCACATAATATTGCCAGGACCTGCAGCTTTTTAAGTTTTTCTTGGAAGTTATTCTAACACTGGTCCTGCTCTGGTTACCCTTTGAACATTGATAAAATCTCAGCTTTCAGTAACAATACGGTAAAAGCGCACTGTCTTTGTGTGTGTATCTTCTGCTGCTACATCAGTAACCAGCCATTCATCATATAATCAGATCCTTGCTGAACTATATGCCATCTGTGATCAAATGAATGATGAATAAATTCAGAATGCAATTTTAGCTAGCTTATTTTTTGTTCATATTTCCTTCTTAGTAAAATTTGAGTCTTTTTGACCTTGTGAAAAATGGCTGCATTTGAAATAAAAATGTGTTTTATTTCTAGATAATGGACTATGCCAACTTCCATTTCTTTTGGAATTCAATAGAAACTGTTTGGTGTATCAGGACATTTTCTACATCCTTATTTACTTATTCTTCCATTCAGACTATACTCTTTGATATAGCTAAAACTCCAGTCTTTACTCATATCTCCTGGCTCCAGCAATTCTTTCGTTGATTTCCATTGTTTTCTGTGAGGCAGGAACTCTTGCTATCGAGCATTACATTTAGTTTTCCACTCATGTAGCTATGAGCTAACAAATTACACCAATTTCTTGAGGCCTTCCGAGCTAAGCGAATTTGGCTCAATCTTTCTTAGCTATCAGACCTTCCATTATTGTTAGGCAATGCTTCAGTGATATTTATTTGTCATTCTGGTAATGCAAGTTCTTTTGCTTTGATGCTAAGACTTTGAAACCTGGATGTCTGACAACATAGTACTTCCTTCAGAAAGATCAGTTAAAATGTGCTTACGCAGTGACCCTTGGTCTCTTGCGACCCCTGAAGACATCTCCTATGGATATCTGGGTTTTTTGTATGTCAGCTTTCAGGAAAGCAAAAAAGGGTTGTATTTGTTCACAGTATTGTGCAAGGGGCAGTGTGGGACTTTATGCAAAGCAACAGCCATCCCTTCTAAAGCTGCTTTGGAACAGTGTGATCTCCGTGGCCCTTGGGAGAGATGCAGACTGCTCCTTCCTTATGATGTGGTCTCTTTCTAAAGCTGAGCTTTGCGCAGCAGCTTATCAGACATTTTCTGCAGCTTCTTTAATAATCTGATTTGCATATTTACCTATATTTTATTCACAGTCATAAACATTGCATTTGCTAAACCGTGTTTTGGCAGAAATGATCAGCATCAGATGGAGACTTGAAATGCTTGACAGAATTCCCTGGGGCAGAAACAGCAGGTGTGGGGAGGCAGAAATCACAGCAACCCTCATAAAAATACTGGGCAAAGGCCTTTGGGAAGGCAGAAGCAGCATGAGCTAACCAGGGGAGCCTGAGATGGATACGGTTGCTCAGCAGAGGGGAACCCTCCTTCGAGTTTCATACAGATTGTCGTTTGCTTCACTATCTCTTGGCTTTTCTGTTAGGTCCTGTCATCCCATTCTGTTCCCTCATTAAGTCCTCAACTGCTTTTGTTTTTCTCTAGCTCTTCCCATCAATGTTTTCATTTCTGTTTTTCGTCAGGATAGGCTCTCACCACTTTTCCCCTTTCCACCTCCAGTTCTCCGCATTGACGCTGTTTCTCCCGCTTTCTTACTGCATGGTTCCTGTTCTCTCTCCATTCCTCGCCACAGTTTTTGCCCTGCTAATGTGAAGTAGTGACACTGTCCATGACACTGCTGCTGTCTCAAACCTTTTAGCACTGATGAAAGCCCACAGAGCCCTTTGATGCCTCGTTTGAACTTCAGTCCAAATACACACACTTGGTGGAAGCCCAGTCAGATAAATAGTACATACAGAGTAGTTAAAAGCTGTCAAACAGAAAAGAGGAGGAGTAATCATCTGCATGTATGCCAACCACAAGGTGCATAAATGATAGTGATGTCTTCATTGGGCTTTGAACATAGGACTCCAGGTAGCTGTAGCTTTGGCCAGACTCTCAGTGAATATTCTTCATTGATAAAGGTGCACAGACAGCTCCATCACAGTTGTATCACACAAAACATGTAGAGGTGACAGAACCTGACATGCTGAAGCAATTCTTCTGACACAAAATAGCAGGACAGATGGTATACCACTCCCCTTCCTCTTGAACACAGAGGAGAGAAAACATCTTTGTATGACTTAAGGTGCCAAGACACCCATGGGAATTTAAAGGACTGGTTAGAGTAATCCATAGACCATTTGTACTTTGTGAAGGTGAGCGTCAGGCACAGGGTTTTGCAAGCATTAACGGTGACTCACTGATGAGGCTGCTAGTACAAGCTGTGCTAAGGCAAAAGAGCTGAACCCAAGCCAGAAGATAAAGACGTACACTGTCTGATCAGTCAGTGTAACATATGTTGTTGAGAGAGTCTCTTGAGACGTTCCCCCACAGACTTTGTTTGAAGAGGCTGTTCTCTGCCGTTGCGTGGTGGCTTGCACTACAACATGTCTAAGTTGTGCCTCCTGAAATTTTCCCTCATAATACTTCTTGTATAGTGAGTTTCTGCCTGTAAACTGCACCTTAGAAAACATACATTCAGCAGTGTGAGCTCTCCAGCTTTACTCAGATCTGCCTACCTTGTAGCAAAACGTGCTCAACAGGCAGATTAGAAGGGTAACCTGCTGCCACACACATTGGCCAGGCAGACTGAAAGGTGGTGCCCCCTTCGACTGTCCTATGCCTGAAATGTTTTAGGTAGAACACTTGGTTATGCTTCTGCACCATCATAGAAAAGTTTAGAAAGGAGCGAAAGGGTTTCTAAACCATCCTGTGACCACAAAGAAAGATGAACTGTGTGTAATCAATCATATGGGTTGGGGTTTTCTTTCCACTTCAAGTCTAGAACAGGTTAGAAATTATTGGTTTGATAGTTGGAATTTTAAAGGATAGTTGTTTGGTTTTTCTGATAAAGAGTAGTTGCTAGTGTAGGATGAGGTATTAGTTAATCGTTTCACACAGAGCAGTATTTTAAACGAAAGGGAAAAGTATAAGGCAGCATCACAATATAAAAAACCTTGCCTAAAACTAAGGTAACTGCTTAAAAAGTTACAGTTGTGTAAAGTTCCCTATGTCTGAGTGAATCCTATAAAGCAAAGTGCATTCAGAAAATTTGCTCTTTTTAAAGTCAGTTGTTAACCATTTTGATGTTTTCAAAAGCAGTCATTGATAGAAACTGTTCATCCCAGTGCCTGTTTTGTCAGGGGGTAAGGCTGAAAGAACTAAACACGCTTCTAAGAAATAGTAGCATTTGCAAAAGTTCGTGTGTGCTTTACTATGCATTAACAAAAAAAGTAATCAATATAACTTGTTTTGGCTTTAGTCTTCAAGCCATCTGTAAGCTTTACCTATGACCCTTGTGACTGGGCTCCAAGTTCAACCTTACTGATATACTCTGGTCTACCACTATATGTCCAAAATTAAGAAAAGAAACTTTAGTTTTAGGATTCTTTCTGTCTGTCTCTTAGTAGAGGTGACAAGCAGTCTCAGTACATTGTAGATTGCTGGATATTTGGATCTAGCAGAAGTACTCCTGGGGACAGCACTTTTAATTCAATCTTGAAAGGAATGGACGTTCTCTTTGTTGCCAGAGGAATTACTGCAGTGACAAAACAGGGCTATAGATCAAATGCTTAGGTTGAACAATAAGTAAGATGATGTGTTTTAAATCGCTCAGTGGTATAATAGTGGGGAGGTGCCAAGTGCTCTTTGGAAAGTGGTTTCAGATGTTTCCTACCCAGAACAATACAGATTTTAGAAACTTTATTTAAAAGCAATCACAAGGCAAAAGGTCACCGTGCAAGCTGACTAATTGGTTGCTGGCCAGATGGAAACCTGTACTTAGTTCATTTCAAGGACAAGTTGCTGCTGGCTAATGTATGGCAGATGGGGAACCAGGGGAGTTTATTTTCGTGAGTCACACTGATGTGAGGGCTATGTAACTCTTCGTACTGGGGGTTAAGCTAGATCTTGTTTTTCTCATCTGAAGGATAGCCTATGCATGCCCCATGTTAAAACAAAGAAGATGTGTATGAATCAAAGTAGAGATCTCACTGAGAGATCCTATTTCACTGTGACCTCAGACTGCAGTATCACATGCTAACTTAGTCAAAGTACTGTACAGGTCTAACCCTTTTCATTCTTCTGTGTCCTGTTTAGGATGCTTTCTGGATTACGTGATATTATCTCTATCCACCATTTTCTCACTGTCTCCATAATACAGTACCTAAATGGAAACATCTTTCCAGAACAAATCTACAAGACGATATCCCTCTCTGATTCTTCCCAAAGACCCACTTCTACCAGAAAATTTTCTGGGAGTCACATGATAGCTTAGAGAGGAATAAACCTCTCTAACCTAGATGATTATCACTTGTATGAAGTATTAATTAGATTAGCTTGTAGATAATGCAAATAATATTTTTAAAACAAAGATTATTGTGTCGTCTGACACTTCTATGAAGATCTACCCATTCCCGTCTTGAACATGGTCTCTTTTGTTGTACATCCTTCAGCTTAGTCTACATCTCTATTTGGTAAGATCTTTCGGGTATCTCCCTTTTTCTGTTTTTGATGTGGAAGTGGATTTTTTAGCTTCAGGCTAAACATACAATCTAATCCTTGGCTTTCAGAGCTTTGTAAAGTTGCCTTTCAGTTCTGTTCTGGTTTCCAGTATGCTAGGAGCAAAGAAACATTCATGTTTGAAATATCAAAACTTATCAGTTAGTCTTGCCTAAAAAGCAGAAATCTGAGATTCACCAAGTAAAGAACAGCCAAGATTCCCTGTAAAGTTTTTGTAGGTTTTGTTGCCTTTATTTCGTATTATGTAGAGAAATGATGGAGTTAAAGGCCAGCTTTACTCAAGTACAGGATTGTCCCACGTGTGTGTGTCCAAAAAGCTCTCTCATAAGCTGCTTTCAGATTTGGCAACCCTTCCTCATAATATGAATCTTTACTTTGTTTTATTTTTACTGCCTGTCTTTTCTTATGCAATGGGTCCTCCAAAATTCGAGCTAGCTAAAAAGAATGCACAATGCTGTGTGTACTCTGTGCAGATGACAGCTCTGGGCATACCATCGTATGTTTACATTGTAGAATATGACTTTCATAAATAGTTTTCTCTAGTGACTTAGGTTGTAAATATACTGATATGTAACTTGGTGCCAAGCTGGAGAGCTAACGTGGGGAGACAGCTGTCAATGTGGGTTGCTATATATATAATATTTGGACTATGCTTTCAGAATAGACATAGACCGCACTGAAAGCTGTGAGGTTGTGACTTGACTAATTTCTGCAGTTCCGAAAAAAGCTGCTTACTGTTTAGACTTAGATATAATTTTGACTATATGAAGCATGAAAGGAAAATAAATTTACAGTGAGAAGCATTAAATATTACTATTTGTCTGAAAATATTGCTCTGAAAATTAAGATCTTACATTTGCAAAAAAAAAAAAAGGAAGATCTAGAAAAGCCTCAGTTGTTCTGTATAGTTTTTTCCAAATAAAAATAAGTATTTTTTAAAATTTTAATGGAAATATACATTTTTGAAAGTTACCAATTTTTAAAGAGATCCTTGAATGTTCCTCTGAAATCACAGCAATCGATTAAAATTGCAATGAATTCTATCAGCAGTCAGGATCTGGACTTGCAAGTGTAAACTCTCAAGCTCTAAAGACTTTAATTACTCTAAAAGGCACAATATGCGTAAATAAGGCATTTCATTCAGCAGCAGCAGTTTGGTGTTTGTCTTTTCCTTATTTGCTTACTCACAAAGGTATTGAAAAATGTCCTTAAGAAGTCACGAATAAATAAACCTACAAAGCCTAATACCAGGCTAGCCAGCCTGTAAATGCCAAGCTAAACCCAGGGGAAAACTATTCAATTCTTAGGTAGTTAGAGGAAGAGGGAGAGCAAAAATAATTAAACCAAGCCAGGAAGAGATAAAAATAGATAGGCAAGCTGAAACAAGAGAAACTATTTTCACTCTGATCATTTCGGTACTGTCTTGATCCTTGTAGTTATAAAATTGTCTTAAAAGTTGTGAGTTGGGGGGTTTTAAAACTGTACAAAATGAATTCTTTGTATGTTACTTTGTTCCTGGTCTTTCATGAGTGATACCTTGCAGAGTTTCTCTCCAAACTTGAGGTCAGAAATTTACTTGAAGGAGAAAGATGCTTTAGAGCTTATCCTGTAATCCCATGACTCCAAGGGCTGGGTATTTAGGTAAAGCGCCAGATGCTGGCACTCTTGGATATTGAAGAGCATCAATGGTACTTATGCCTGAAACTTTCTCCCTGATGGTGTTTGTGACTTTGTGCCTCTGATTCTGCAGCCAAAGGGAGGCCCAAAGAGGTTGCAGAGTGACCACAGAACACAGCCCGATTTCTTTGGGGCATGACATGGCAAAAGAAAGGCTTTGCAGTGAGCAGAGAAGTGTAGAGCAGACACCTCTGAAGCAGCTGGTACCTGTGTGTGACCACAGGTCTCCCGTTGGCAGTGTTTGTGTTGGTCTGTTGGTGCTGAGCTCTGCGCATGAGAATCTGACCATAGTTTGCAACACAGAGCAACATCAAACACGGCTAAAACCACTGTAACCTCTTCCTACACAGCACATAAACCCTTTGCTCATCTGTCTTCTTTGGCAATATCAGACACATCGCTGGTCTCGTGGGGAACATTCCATGTTGGACTCTGCAGGAGGGTCAATGGCCTCAGCTTGTCCTGTATCAGAGCTTAGCAGGAAAAGGAAATTGATGGGCTGAACAGTAAAACAGATTTGTAGTATTTAAAAAGCCAGCTTTCATCATGTGAGGGGCTCCTTTGGCTCCATATTGATTTGATCGGGTTATCTTCAGCAAAGCATCTGTTTCAATTTACAGCTAATGCTCCGAAGGCATGAATCCTGAGTCAGAAATTCTTCTCCGCCCCCTCAAAATGAACAAAGGTAATATTTATTTCAAACACAGAAGGCAAATGAGTGAATGGAAAAAAACACGGGCATGCAACTACTCTGTGATTTAAAGATACATCATACAAAATCCAAAACTGTTTCTCTGCTATCATTCTTAGGTTTTTGCTGTCTCACTGTTGTTTTACCAAAAGCAAGCATTTGATCAGATTTTGGAGAAAGTTGACTGGGTTTAATCCAAAATTTACCAGGAAATTCAGTTTTGTAGAGGCCAAATTCATTTGAACCTGTTAAAGAACAATTCTGGCCAGAAACATGGGGGGAGAATCAAGAACAAACCAAGCAAACAAAAAAGTGCTCTTGTTTTGTAACAGATCTATTTGTTCAAAACAAAAAGAGAAGATATCAACAACAGTGAAACAGATTACAACCCCAAAACAAACAATGGGGTAAGTCAAAGAAAGTGTTTATTCAACCCAAGAGAGTATTTCCAGGTTGTTTGTTGTTCCTGTTGTTGAAGAAAGTAATCATCCTTTCTGATTTAGGTCAACCCAAATAAAAATTAATGTAAGATTCTTCAGGTTAGCAGCAAAACCATTATATGTATGGATATGTTTTTCTTGACGTTTATTATAGTAATGTGTTTTATCTGTGCAGTGTGCAAGCTGTTATTCTAATAACTGCTGTTATGTCTGAAAACATCGTGCGCATCCTGATCCTGAAATTCTCCTATGCAGAGTAAATTGTTATTTACATAGCTCAGGTTTGTTTTGTGATGTAATCTACCTTCTGCTGCTGACTGGCTTTAGATTTTCAGGGTAATTTCACTTGTGGCTTTGAGTGTATTGGGCCCAGGCATAGAAATGCAAGGCAAAGGTCTGAATTCACAACAGCCTCTATGAGTGCATTGCTGCCCCTTGGCACAGACTCTTCAGCTGCGCTACAAACTTCAAAGCCTAAATAAACCCAAAGGATGATTTCAGGAAATGGTCCCCCAGTACTCAGATAGGTCATTGGCCCTCCAAGTTGTCTGCAGTCTGTGAAAGATGAGCACAGTGAAGCTGCCAGAGGAAGATAAAGACAGAATATAAGCCATGTGTGTGACACTGAGGCAAGGTTAATGCCCCGAAAAGGGGCACTCTGAGCTAATTTGCAGCATGTGAGTTGACCCAGAGCATGGCAGGATCGAAGACTTCACTTCCTCAAAATCAAGACTCAGCATGAGGGAAGAGGGAGTGGGATAGAAGAGCTCGAGGAAACATCTGCCAACTAGCTATCACTGGCTTGTCTTATCAAGCAGCAAAGTCATCGCAGTTGCTGGCGTGTTCCCTCGTCTTCCAAAATGTCAAACTGATGAAGAAGATGAAGCTGATTTTCTTTCCTGCTGCCGGTGTTGCTGTTGAAATTGCAAAGGTTTTCGGAAGTGCTGATACAGAAGATTTTCAATAGGGTATAGCTGTTGACAGCTCCTTTCCCAAGTAATGAAGTCTAACAAAGGCAGTGCCTGCTACTGTCCAGAACTGCCACTTAGCGTGGCAACAGCTGTACAGTAACTTCTCTTGCGACACACCAAACAAGCTAGAGCACGTTCAGCTGGGGAACACGGGAATAAAATATTGATCTAGGTATGGCGAAATAGCAAGACAAGCCAGGCTGCATCTCCCTTCAAACTGCCAATCTGCCATCTGCTACCCTTTCATTTTCCCTTGCACCACTGACGCAAGGAGTGTCCAAACTTCAGCACGTTTTGCAAACAGCAGTGCCCGGTGGGCTGGTGCTGTAGGTCTGCCATCACCGTCAGGCCCGTTCCAGCCTACTTAACCGTTTAATTTGGTAAATGTCAATATGGCCTTTTTGTTCTTCTCGTCACCATATGCTATCCGATTAAAAGTCAATCAGGTTTCTCTCAGCTCCTCTCTCTTTCAGGAAGATCACAGGCAGCTGACAGCCCCATTGGGAGTTTTAGGTAAAGGTGAGCTGTGTGCTGTGAAAGTGCTGCTGCTATTGTAGGCATTGCAGTTCTGCTTGAGAAACACTGCCATGAAGTGGGGCATCACTGCACAGCTCACGCTACAGATATTGGATGGGAACTCGTGTGAGCCCTTGAAAGGGAGGGCAAGGGGAAGATTCATAGATAAGGTATAAAGTATGCAGATGGGTATGAACCTGTGGAGTTTTACTAATAAATCAGTTAATAGGACGTGCACTAACTTGCAGACAGAGTTTTATTTATTTCTCTTCGTACTTGAATCAAAAAGTGACACAAAGAATTTTACTAGGCAGAAGTCAAAGGTTGATGAAGATGAGAGGTGAAAAGGGGGCAACAAAAGAAAAAGGGAAGAAAACAGCAATAAGTTCTTTCCTTAGAGACATTGCTCACAGACATTCAAGATAGAAATCTCTTTTACGAATTTTACACTGCTTTCTCCTCTCTCTCATACGAATGCTGTGTGCACACTCTTCTTGTTCTTTGAGGGCCATTAATTTATCTTCTCTTCATGGTCCTCTGGATCATGATTTTGATTTTTTAGATAGGAACAGGCAGGAGTACATACAAGGCAGAGGGAAAGGCAGGGTTTATTTGCAGAATTGGCAGAGTGATTTAGTCGAAAAGAGCATTAACCTTGGACAGGACAAAGGCAGCCTTAAGTCTCATTTCTGGCACAGCCACTGACCTCCTGCTTAACACTTGCTGAACAGCACCTTTCTGGTTGGTCTGTCTCATTCCTACAGCCCCATCAGAGAAGTCCCATGAGCGTTGGCTCACTCACATTCACTCTCCAGCTGCACGTTTGCGTAATCTAGGATTCAGCCTGCATGGCAGAGTTCACCTTGGCCTTTCCTTCCCTTCACATTGGAAGTGAAAAACTTCTCTTTCTCCCTAAGGGATTTATCTTTGCAGGGAGGAATGTCTGTGTTGGGGGGGGGATTATGTATAAAAGTGAGCACATGACAGAGGGCAGTCCTCCAGCCTTTCAGCTATCATGCTCTGGGGGCACTGCTGGGGAGACCATAGGTGCACTGCCTGCCAGAGATGAAGAGAGGAATCGTGGTGGAAGCAGGGGAGGGATCTGCCACCAGCTCACCCATCAGTCTGCTCCAGCACCACTTTAAACTTCAGCCACCACAGGACCCAGCCCAAGGTCAGGCTTACAGCCAGCAGCACATGCTGTGGCTTGATCAAAGACAAAAGACCCAGGGCTGCAGTTACATTTGGAGAGTGCCTTTTCGTTGGTTTTGTAATATGAGTGGGGGGAGACTGGTTAGAAAGATCTAGTTTTTCCTTTCCTCATGTATTGAATTTGCTCTCTCACAGTGGTTCTTTCTTTTTAAGTTTGGAAAATGCAGTTCAGCTGTGTGTCATCACAACTGGACTGCCAGCTCCCAGCTGAAAGCAAGGGTCTGAGCTCCTGCTTCAGGAGCTGGCTCTTATACCCCAAGATACATCATGAAGTGATAGGCAGCATATTGTGAGCGTAGTGATGACTGCAACAGCTGCTGGGTTTTACTCTGTGGATTAAAATAGGTGTCACTTTTTAAACCTCTCCTTTGATTCCTTATGCAGCGCTAGGCAGCCTTTGTCTGTCTGTTGGGGGGAAGGTGGAGATTTAGCTTCTGTAAAGGCAGTTTCATTGAGAATTGTCACTTGGAGATATATATATTTTGTCATTCCTACTGCTGTGGAAGGATCTATATATCCGGGTAGTTACTATTTTCATTTGCTGTCTTGTTTTTTCCATCCTCTACTTTATATATCTCATCTTTCGGATTGTGCTTTTCAAGCAAAGACTGAGTTATCAAATGTCTATACATTAAAATACTTAGCATTTAAAAGGACTGATCATGTTACAGCTCTTTGGATGCCATCACAGTGATATGTTTCCTATTAATTATTAGTAAATAACAGGTTACTACAGCTTATCCTCAAAATATAAAGCAGAATCCTAACTTTATTCATTAATTGATTACTTATATTAAACATTATCTGTAAATTTAACAGTCATTGTTCAGGACAGGATTTGGAAGTTGCTAGATAGCCCATGTCATGCCAGTAATCTGAAATATAGTAAATTTTTTTCTACCCAGGTTTTTAACTTATATGAGTCCCTAAAATCATTGTCTAGCTACAGCATCAGATTCTCTTACTTACAGAAGAAAAAAGGGCTACATACATGCCAATCTTAAGAAGTTGAAGAAAAACCTTGTTGTTGTTTCCAGCACAGGTGCCTTACACTGTTGGGCTGAAGTAACCACAGTCGTAAGTGGTGGTAAATGAGTTTTTGATCTTCTGAATGTTCAGTAAGCCCAAGAAAGAGTGTGTCCGTTTACCCCCACCATGGTCCTTGCAATTCAGAGCTGAGTTAGATGAGTGTGGCTTTGCAGAAGTGTTGCGCTCCCTGTCAGCCATGTGCCAGGGCTGTCACTCTTAACATCACCTCCGATGATGGAACAACAAGCGGGACAACAAGGTGTTCTGTTCACCTGACGGACATGAAGGGTATTGCTTTCTGCTTCCTGCAAGGACTTCACTGGCCTTGACTAGCACTTGCACTTGCTCGCTTGGTAGTTAATGTAAATTGAGGAGCTAAGGAGAGCAGAGCGACTAAAAGGGACAGGAGGCAGGATTAAGAAGTGTATTTGCTCTATGAATGGGTTGAGTGTGAAATTAGTACTTCAGCTAACCTGCTGGAGCAGAACACCAGTGCAGCACACACGGAGCTGGTCTTCCCTTCCTCAAAATTAAGTGCTTGCTACTGACCAGCCGCAATTAAACTCTCTGGCCTTTGATGAAGAGACATACTGTGGTTTGTGCTAAAAATACTCCGCTTTGGCTGAAATAAGAGGATGAGACTAGATAATCACAGAATGCAACATTAACCAGCGGGACAAAAATGGATAGTCAATTTAATCCAAAGCTTACTGGTTCATTATTTCATATCACTGGGCTCTTCAAAAGGAATTGCAGCATTTACGCAGTGGAAACCGGGGCTTGTCTGGTTGCAGCAGCCTCCGATATATTCTTTAGCTCAAGCAGTGTCTTGGTATCTGCATTTTGCTTTAACAAATGAGGCAAATTGAATTCCCTAAAGGATCAATAGGTTTTGCTGCTTTCCACATACTTTTGCAATAGATTCAGTAGCTAACAGAGAAGACTGCAGACACCCCAAAACTTAGGGAACTTGCCTGAGTTGAGGTTGAAGATATTTATTAATAATGTGAGCATACTACCCAAAGTTCACCCAAGAGAGAAGAGTGCCTAGAGCTTAGGGACAAGAACTGAGTTTTGTCCCAGCCTCTGCAGGGCAGTCTGATGTAAAGTAGAAATGGTGGCTGGAGCCCAGTCTAAATTAGGGCAGTGTCTAGCTCTAGCCACAGCCCTTGATTAAAGTGCTGAATCAATATGAGGAGACAGAGACCATGAATCTGTTTCTGCCTCTTAATTTGGTATTTTTCAGTAGTCGGAACAAGGCTGAGTTGGTTATTTTCCGTATTAGCACAGTAATGCTGTAGTGTCACTGTGAAAACCCTGGCTAAATGGCTGCCCTTTCACTGGGAGATTTACAGCTAAACCAGAAGTGGGCAAGTCATGAGAAAGGGAAGCAAGGAAGGGAGGGAGAGAGAAAGGGATAAGGAAGAGAGGGAGAGAGGGGAGAAGAAAAGGAGGGAGGAGGGGGGGAAGGACAAAAGGGAGGGGAGAAGAAAGGGAGGGAGGCAGGCAGGCAGGAAGGAAGGATGGAAGGAAGGAAGGTCTTGCCTATGTCGATGCAGGGTGACCAGCACACAGAGCACATTTGAGTGATGAAAGACACTGCCAAGTCTGCTATTTACCCAGCTGGTGAACATCCCCCCATCAAGACTCTTTTTTTTGGTTGTCTGAACCAGGCCCCATGGCTCAGCCTGACTCTCAAGGCTGGCATAACCCCTGACAGCAAGCTGTTGCTCTGCTGAACTTCCCTCAGTGGCAGACTGTTTTTTGCTGTAACTGTCCCAGCAGTGCATCTAAAGACTTCAATTAGAAAGTCCAAGTTCAAACCACCTGTGCTTAGCTTGGTCTGTGTAGCATCTGCTCTGTACAGAAGATGTGATGGTAGTGCTGCGACTGGTGGGTAGCCTGATGAAACAGGAGTGGCTCCAAGGAGAAAGCCTCTGCAGCAGTGGGAAGAAGAGATAAGTGATGCCAAGAAGCACACAGCAAAGGACACTACATGTGCCTGCACTTGGTGGCACTGAAATCAGCCTCTTAAGAGGGCCACAAGCTGCAGCGTTTTACTCTGGCCTTAATTGCAGGCTTTCCTTGATGCTTCTGCTTACCATCCAGTAATGCTGATGAATGGCTTGTGCTTGTGTATGAGTATGATTATGTACTTTTCAGGACTTTGGCAGTTCATTTTATCCTCCTCAACTTGCTGCTGAAATTTTATCCCTTTTTTATCCACTTACCAGGCAACTTGAGTCACAGGTCTCCAACAAGGTGGCAGTGTGTCACTGAGGCAAGGAATTAGATTCAGTTTTGTGCCTTTTTACTTCCCCTTGAATTACTCTTGCTTCTTTTTTACTACTCTTACAAATATTTCTGTGCCAGTGTTTGCAAAGCATCAGCATTTTTTGCCATTTTTCTGACCCCTGAGTGTTACACGATATGTGATGAACTCTTCACTCCATATTCTTTGTGATCTTATTGGGATATATATCTCCTTACTATGCACAGGCCATTTACACTTTTCTGGGATTATGAAAGGGGTGGCAAACCTAGTAAAAATGAGAAACAGTTTGGTGTAAGGGAAGGACTTGATAGGCAGCCTCAGAAATATGGAAGGGACATGTGGTATTCAGTTTATTACCACCTTACTGGCTCCTGAAGTAGAGAAGCTGTTAAAGCAGGGTTGAGCATACGCTGCTGTTGAGCATCCCCTGCTTTGCTCAGGTGGAAGCTCTCATCTCCTCCACTCTTTCATCCTCCCTACTGCATTCTTGCATTAAAGTTATTTGGAAAGATCCTACTATTCACTAGGAAGTCAAATGAGGGAAATAGTGTGGAAAGCCAATGTATGTCTTCTCTATAGTGCCTGTAATGCACAGTAAGAGTCTCGATATCTTGTTTCAGTTAAGTGTAGAGACTTGAAACTTCCAGGCAACATTTTACAGCAGCTTGTACCTATGAATTAGGTTTTCCCCAGTCAATAGAAACTGAGCAGTAATAACCTTAATTAACGTTTGCATAATTGCGATTAGTAACTTACAAAAGAACTGTTGTAGCAGCATTATAAAAGATTGTTTAGCAGATATTGAATTATGCTTTTATGTAATTTTTTTCAAGTCACAGTGAGCAGCAAACAGGATGTGTCTAGTTGATTATGTAATTAAACATACTAAGTGGCTGTAAGCTGAAGTAATTAAACATATTAAGTGGCTGTAAGCTGAAGTAATTAAGTACTTTCTAGGGCAAGTAAGATCTACAAGAAGGCCGAGTGTTTCCTAAGGAGTCCAGCTAAAACATCAATGTTGTCCAGCTTGAAACTCCGTTCTAGGTTGTTTGTCACTGTTTGTTGATAGTTTCATGTGCTTGTTCTCAAGAAGTGCTCCTGGAGCATTAATGCATAATTTGATTAGAGAGTATACTTCGTTATTTACTGCTCAGCTTCAGTGGTGCTATGGGAATTGGGGCCTCAGATAACTCTTTTTTCAATGTCAAATTACCTGAAGTGTCAGTTGTGATGGATCCAGGACTAACTTTGGACCAAGATTAAAGCTCCATGACTTTGCCTTGTGTGTGCTTTGAATTTTTATGCAGATGCTCAGAAAGTAGCTAGCAAAGGGGAAGTGGGTAGTGAAGCAGTAGGGGGACAACACCTACAGGTCCCTCCGGAAACCGAAAGAAACTAGTTGCAATTAACAATCAGCAGCAGGTTACCAGAGAGTTAATGAAGAAACAAGGACAGTAAGTCCCTGATAAGGCACTGTAGGAAGCATTGGCTCTGATTTTTATTTTGCAGTTTGAAAGCACTGAGGTGATGGTGTTGAAAGAAGCAGAACATTTTAAAGAGAGAGAGGTCTGCGCTTTGGTCTTGCAGAACTCAGAATTTATCATCATTCTAAAAGGATCAGGAAGGAAAAGAATACAGAAACTAAAGGGAAAAAAAAAGAAACTAGATGAAACTACCTTATCAAACACAATAAGGTCGTTCATTTCATTTCCCTCAACCCAAAGGTTGGATATTAGAGAACCTGTTATACACATGGAATCCTGAAGTGTTTCTCCATCATTTATAAGCACAGCAGCAAAGAAGTATTTCAGTGCTGTAGGAGTTATTAATGGACTGATATTGCTGTTAGTGCTGCTGAAGAACTTTCAGCAAATGAGATAGTGCAGAAAGCAAATCAAAAGGTGATAGGAAAATTTCCCTTAAAGTTGCCTATTTTTGGATTTATTAGTTTATCTGTACTTACAATCTGATGCTTGTTCTTCACAAAGGCCTTCTTGCCTTTATTCTGCCTTTAGGTTTCTTGCGCTTCCCTTTTTCCCCTTTTACTGTCACACTTATCTATGGGATAGCACATTGCCAAAGAAGTCCCTTTTCTGACATCCCCACAACCTTTACTCTCGTTCTTTGACTCTGATTGTTCTCAGATATTTTTGGTCACATTTGGAAAAGATTTATCTTTCCGGTCCCAGCAGGTTAAATTATTCTGATTTTTGTAAGTTGAAAGTGACTGAAGGTGTATGTTTTCAATCAATTTTTAAGACTCATTCTTTCTGAGATTGCACATCTCTAAACTTGAACTTCCTTTATGCTTTGGCAACAGACTGAAAATGAGATAATTTAGTTAAGAAGGAAGTGAATTATTAACCCTCTCAAACCCTAAGAGCATCACTTAATGATAAGTCTGTACTTTACAGATCTTTGAGAAGTATGGTACGTAGTTCAGAGGACCCCCAAGGGAAGTGACTGAAATATGAACTAGGAACCCAGAATGCTTATAAGTCATGTAACTAACTTCTAAGCTAAAAAAGAAAAAACCTTGAAATTTCATGCCTTGCAAAAGAATCAGATGAGGGTACAACAGACCACTATGTGCAATAATTACTAAATGCTCAGATGTTAGACTAGAGGATCCAAAATATCATTTCATTTTAGCATATACAAGACCCATGGCTCTTTTTATTGCATGCTTTGGCTACGCTTCTGTGTGTTCCCAACTGTGAATTTTGACTGCACGTTAGGTATGGAATAATCCACTTTTTCACAGCAAAACTTGGCAGACTTGACTGAATTTCCCTGATTCAAAGACAAGATGGTTTAGTTTTGTACAGATTTCACATCAAACTTGAAAACTCTTTTTAGGGCACAAAAGCTACACCAAAACCAGATTGGAGTTTTCTGAAGCAAGTTATAATAAAGCAAAAATACAGTTAAAGCACAGCGAAAGAAGATAAATGTACCTCCCCCATTGGAAAAAATGTCAGAATAACAGCTTCTATTGACAGTTGCTTTATTATTGGAAAAATCCTTTTCTGGGGAGGCTGGATTGCACAGAGCCATCCTGTAAAGGCACAGCCTAGCTGCTGTTAATCCTGGCCTTTGGCAGCTGAAAATCTGTGCTCCAGCTCTGTTCAGCCCACTCCTTTTTGAGAGTAATGGCAACGATGATAAATTTCTACTCTGCAACATTCACAGCTCAGGCTAAAAGTCTTCTGTAATCAGACAACCTTTCAAAGATTCCTCCTTCTCTAACACCACTTCAGTGTTTACTGAGCCAGAAATGCGTGGCAAACATCCTGGAATAAGGGCTTTCTGCCTTTAAGCGAGTCCCGTGTTTTGAGCTGGGCAGGTTGGTTCAGTTCTACTGAGAGGCAGGGGCTAAACTGGCCATCAGCACACTGCAGCCACTGCTGGGGTTTGGTAATACCAGTCTCCAGACTGCAGCAATGCGGGAGCTGCTTCATGTGCAGTTCAGCCATTCCCTTTGGAGTCTGGGAGATTGATGGGCAAAAAAAGACATGTATGGGTACAGCTCCCCTAGCTCTACCCACCCATGCTCACAGATCCATCTCATAAATCTGTCTTAGTCTATTTACTGGGGCCGTAGAGCCTGCTAGTGTCAGTGATTGCTCATTAGCCTGTATTCATGAGAATTATCCCTAAGGAAGGGGGAGCTATAGCCTCTCCTTTTAGAATGCAAATTAAGCAAAGTTTGGAACTACTGCACAAAATCATCCAGTGCCAGGCTGTCATTACTGCACTTGGTTTTCCAGAATACAGTTTTAATTGCACTAATTATCACAGGCTTCCACAGGTATTTTCAGGCTTTAATGAAACACTTTATAAGAATCTTAATCATGCTCCCGTTGGAGGCAATGACAAAAACACTTCAGTGGCATTGGATCAGAGTGCACATAGTGAAGATTATTTCTTTTTCTTGTATAACTAAATAATGACATAAATTTGCAGCTGTACAATAGGAGGCTTTAAGGTACTTGTGATTCATTCTGTTTGGAATATTTAGACAAATAGAGCCTCAAATGAAAAATAGGTGAAGCAAATTAATTGCTAATTCAGGATGTTGGCAAGAATAACATCATAAAGGAATGGAAAATGGAAGCACCGCGTTGCATGCTCATACCAAACAAGTCAGCCTCCAAACACCAGCCCTGCCACTGCAAAATCCTCCTGACACAGAACCTATGGCAAAGGCAGAGACAGCCTCTGTACTGCACTCACTAAAGTGTGTGTGTGTCTACCTTGATCACGGTAACTAGGACTCCACATGAATTAATAATAATAACCTTCTCGGTTTCAGCAGGATTACTTATCAGATCATCAACTGATATGTGCAAAGGAGTGTGCTGCCCAAAGGAGCGGGTATGAATAACAAAAATGTTTAGATTTTGGGTTTTATTTTGCACATATACCTTGCCTATGGGGAAGTGCAAGCAGCCTGCTCCCTTTTTGACCTGTTGAGTTGTTCCCTTCTGCCTCCTCTGCACATTTTTAACATGATTGTGCAGTGTGCTCAGTCAGGGCTGTCACACAGACCATAATGTCAGAACATGTACAGGACGGTAGTTGTCACTGTAGAGGAATAGCTCTTTAGCTATAGCTTGTTGTTATTAAAAAGCCAAGTGTGGGATTTGGGTGCTGAGGCGTAGGGTGCCCTTGAGATACCAGTACAGGGCAGTCAGGTAGGACATGTGCCTTTCTGGAGTGGCAGTGGGAGGCCAGACAAGGTGCTCTAGAAACAGATCCCTGGTGTAAATTGGAACTAAACACCCTGGGTTCACCACCTGAGCCTCTCCTCAAGTATCTGTCTATGATCCCCTTTTTCTGGTAGCACTAAAAAAGACTGGGGATGCAACCAACTCCCGCTGGTAGTGTTTTTTTCTGTGTTTGAAGACTTATTGTGACATCTTCCCACTGTTGAAATCTGTCAAAATTGTGCCACTTCCTTTCTTTTGATTTTTTTTTTCTTGCTAGATCATGTTTTTTAGACTTCTGATAATCCTTAGTGCTTTCGTGTGGCTGCTCTCCAACTGCAGAAGCTTTGACTTCTCTGTATGATCTTTTATTCCTTCCTGAATCCTTTGCAAAGTGTATGAGGCTGGTCCTAGCCCTCAGTGCCTCCATCAAATGCATGAGTGACATAAGAACAGCCATGTATTACCTATGTGTCTTATGCTAGCTCTCCTGAGGGTTTCACATAGTAATTGCCTTCAAAGACAATGGGTATTCACAAAAATAGATCAAGTGATGAAAGCCAGACAGAAATTACAGACAAATCTGGAGCAATGGAGATTCCTTTTTTTAATGCGCCTCACAACTGATTATCAAAGTTCAGATTTGGTTCTTAACATTGTGCGAACTTCAAAAGGCGTTAAGTTTTATTCAGTAAGAAAGGAAGGTTTCCAAGGTTTCATGTAGTTCTGCTCAAAGAAACTCCTTCCTTTTTCATTCATCTGTTCACTGTTTGACTCTTTTTTATTTGACCTTGTGTTTAGTTCTTAGCAAAACATTAGAGCTGCGTGGAGCTGTAAGACTGTTGCATAGTCGCTTCTCTCTCTCCTTGAAATTAGACATCACGGTCAACTCAGTTCTAGTGCACTCACCTCTAGAAGGCCATCAGTGTCTGACAACTTTAATTTTTCATTCTCTAAAAATGAAGCACTTAATTACAAAGGAAACCTGTCTCTGAACCAGTGCAGCACCATCTTGCTGCATCCACAGAAAAGCAGATGTGCACCGTAGCTCAAAGCATAAACTACCCTCATTTTACCCTACCCACCACTGGCAATAGCAAGTCAAAATTCAAGATAAGACTGTGTAAATGTTCTCTGGCTAAGGGTAAGGGAGGGCAGGAGGAAGGAATATTCCAGTTCCAGATAAATCTGGACTAATGGACCAGCATTGTTTTGTCTATGATCTCTCACAGCAGATAACAGAGCTCAAAGCTGCCAGTCTCCCTGGCCATCAGTTTCCAAACTGGATGGTTAGGAAAATTACCCAAATGGATTACTTTAGTTACTGTTTAATGTTGAGGATTTATTTCTCTTGTATAGATAGCAATAAGCGTGAGATTGGTGTGTTGGAGCTGCAACAAATCATGAGAATTAAAAATTTTCTTCCACATGCCAGCATGATTAAATAGAGAATAGACTTATATAATATCTATAATAATGTATGTATGGTACATACCTTTAAAAATATCTTCTTGGAGAATTATCACCGCAGAGACAAAGGGTCATATTAACTTCTGGCATAGCGCTTGTTCAGACCAACTGGAGTGATATTTGCATCTCTTCCAGATGAGATCCTAAAGCTGAAAAATTGTGATAGGTAAAAGAGCGTTGTTGAAATGTCTAATTTCTGCACTAGGCACTTTAAAAGCATCTAAATGGCTTATTTTTCAGCTGTGAAATAGAAGTCTTTTGCACCGTTCTGGAAACATGGGATTCAAGGTGACTTCACGGGGTGTTAATGGACGAATGATCTGCACCCTGCTAACAATATTTCATGAGCAATGATGTAGCAAATAACATAGTCTATTATACTGTGCCACCAGATGCCATCTGAAAAACACGTTGCTGGCTTTTACATCCCAGACTTAATCAACTTTCCACAGAAATAACACTGATGCCCACTGTCAGAGACAGTGCGTCCCCAGCATTGACTTGCAGCTCCATAGATGATACCCCATTTCCAGCATGTCTTCCAACAATTGGATCTCTGATGGCTAATAAATAGTAAGGGCATTAGTTTTCCCTTCAGTATGTACTGGTACTTATATGAATGGGGTACTTCTTTTAGTATGCGACACTTTCTTCGGTCCACACAGATTTATCGAAATTACCACCTTTGAGACCTCATGGTAAAATGGAATTAATTTTAAACAAAGTCCTTAAGCATTACCGTGGGGAGATGACCCTAAAAGAGAGCCGTGGTGAGCATGGGATAGCCTAACTCCTGTTATTTAGGAGGCTAAAACCAGCTGACTATTAAAAAAGAGGATGCAAATAGTCAGTGGGAACGCAGCATATCAGGAGTCTTAGAGGTGCTCAAGGTGTCTTGTGCCCTTCAGCAACTCCCCTTCTAACTGTCAGCAGCTTCCACACCTCCATGTCTGCACCATGGACACCCTCAGCAGAGTTTGGACCCATCACCGTTTTTGCTCCAAAGGATGGGCAAGGGAAGGAATGAAGCTGAGGATGTATACTGCTTTCTTCAAAATATACTGTCTTCAGAATACACTCTCTTTTGCTTTTTCAGTTGCTAGACACTATCATAAGGTTTTCATTGCAAATCTCTTCTCCTGGAGTACTGTTAAAGTGATCAATGTTGCAGATGGAGTCAACCTATTCTGGAGATGAATAGTTGCGATGACATGCATGCTTTCTAGTGAAGTCCTGTTCAAGCTTGCTCCCAAGGGCTTACACACTGTTATTAAGGGGACAGATGCACTAGGACATGGAAGGATTTTTCTCCAAATACATTGACTAGTGATTTGTTTGAAGTTTGAAATAAGTTTCCGAAAGTCAAGGCCTTGCTGTTTCTCCATTTTGTTTAACAATTGCTGCTGTTGTTAACTTCCACCAAAATTAATTTGCCAGCCAGCGTTAGGAAAAATATCCCTTGTAATACCCATTCCAACTGGCTAAGGTAAAAACTCTTCAAGAGTCCAGGCTCTCTGCTTAGATCCTGCCTAGGGTGAGTATCACTCAGAAAATAACAAACTTTAATGACATTTTAATTAACGAAAATGAAAACCTATCTCTGATCTTTTGCACTTCAGTCATTGGTAACTGTTGTAATTGTGTTCTTTTGAAGTTGTATCATAACAGGATAACTAAAAAGAGATATAAGTTGCCCTGAGCTGCCTGGAGGTAGGTAATGCAGGCAAGAGTGTGAATAGTAGTTACTGGTGATGGGCAGAAATTAATAGAAATTCAAAAAGAAAGAGGTGAGGAGAATAGCTGGGGAGGAAGCAACTGTAAGCAATTTATACATTTTAAATTGCATCCTACATAACACAGTGAATATGGGGACTATTTTCTGTTAAATTTATTTTTATGTTGTGGTTTTTTGCCTTTTTCTCATCTTTCTTTTCCCTTTAGATGTATATGTAATTCTAAATATATGCATATATTAATGTATATTTATATACATACATAAAATATAAATTAAAACATATAAAAGCAATATGTAATTAAAACTGTATGTATGTATATAATTAAAACCTGTATATGTGTGTGTATATGTGTGTGTATACATATATATGGTTTTGATTTTAAAAGGTGGCCTTGGACAGAAAGAAAGCAAAGCAGTGCAGAAATAGTAACTCAAACCCACTATCTCATATGTTTTACAAGTATGAAACACCAGTGTGAAGATTCTCTGGGGGGCTGGCCAGTACGCAACCCCCTCAGCAAACCCCGTCGCTGCTGCCTTCTCTCCAGCTTAGATGCCATGAGGCCTTGCTTCTCTAAGGTAGCCAGCTGCATAGTGCTGTAACCCTTCTGTCTCTTTTAAAGCATACATATTAGCAGCAAGAGAGATTTTATTTCAGAGGAATCTATTCCTTTGTCTCACTCCTGTTTCAGCTTGTAGCAGAAAACTTGGTGACCCCTCTGATTTTGCCTGCATCCTGTTGCAGTTCCCTGCAAACTTCCACACTCATGCGGTTAACTTCTCTTCAGCAATACAATACGGCAGGAGGACTTTCAGAAGCAGCCAGGAAGGCAGTATTTTCCCTGCTGAAGTAAATTTTGCTTGGCATTTTCTTTCACTGCTCTTCTCAGTGCCCAGGCAGCCTATTCCCCTGCAGGGCTCAGCATGAGCATCAGCCTGCAGATGCAGACTAACTGCACTTAGTCTGCAGCAGGAGCTCTCGGTACTTGGTACTTTTCCTAACACTTGACTGGGAAAATTGGCTGGCGAACCAGAGCCCTGAGTCAAGGAGCAAATACAACGTATGAGCAGCAACCTCCTTGTTTTAACGCCTGGAGGCAAAGCGCACGCAAAGGAAGAGAATGGGTTATTGAAGCACTTGTCTCAGAGGGGTTCTGCCCCCTCCTGACCTTTTTGTCCTGCATTATGCTTTAGTTATATATTGTCACTCTCTCTCCTTTGAAATTACAGTGACTTCTCATGTAGTGAGAGCATCAGCATCCCTGTGGGAGAAGAGGAGGAATGAAGCTAGGCAGCAGGTCCTGCCTGGCAGGAGGTTGTTTTCATCCGCAGCTGGATAGGATCACCAATCACTGCTAGCTCGTCTCATTTCTCTCAAGTTGGTATCCTGGCAGGCACTGGGCAAATTGCTCCAATACCTAAGGAGAGGTAAGACTGTTGCGCATTCCCTGGAGAAGTGGGTTATAAGGATTAATTATCTCCTGTTTGTAAAGCAGTTTGTATAGAAGAAACTATATGTGGGAGGGCCAAGAACTATACACTAATGTTACAGATTTGGTGTTTAAGCTAATAGCTCTCTCCTAACTGTACATTTACTAAGGAAGTAGAAGAGACAGGTCTCCAGTCCACGGCTTTGAATCTAAAACTAGTTCATTACTCCTTTGCCTGCTGGATGAGCTCTCAGTTATTCCCCACCATTCTCCAGAGTTTCCCACAGGCCGTGTTTGCAGTGTGAGCTGCAGGTGATGTAAACTGGTATCGCTTGGAGTCACACCAGGTTACACCAAAGCAGGTCCCTCCCTGGAGGTCCCTCAGTCCTGGGCCAGCTGCAGGCAGCAGTACTGTGGCCAGGTTCTATGCATGAGACCAGATTTACTGTGGTCCAGCCTTTCTCTGGACTCCATCTCAGCACACACGGACAAGTGGTGTGTTTTCTTTTAGCTCTGAGACACTTGAAATTCATCCAGATCTCTTAATTCTGAGTTGCCCTGTATCTCACAGTAGGTCTTTTTAACTCCTGTCTCTAAATGAGGCAGAACTTCCCGGCCACAGGCAGTTCATTTAAATATAAATGTAAAAGCTGTGCTAGAGGAAATGGTTTCTGCTCAGCTATTTGATTATGAAACCAAATCATTTCTCTGCTGTTTTCAAATTGGTGGCTAACGGACGGTAACAGTGAAAAAGGGGGACTGCAGGGCTGGGTTTACATGAATTAAAGACATTCATTCCTGTGTGTGCTTTAATCCGTATTGAAAGTAGTGTGTTTTCAATTATGACCTGAGCCTATGGGATTTATTTTTTTTTAATCTCTATAGCAATAGAGAGAAAAGCCTTTAACCCTCAGGAAATTGTTAAAGGTAGGATTATACACCAATGCCATCAATTATTGTTTCTAGTGTTCACAAATGATAACAAAGAGATGAATTGATGGGTAAGATCTCTTCTTCAAGCAACAGGAAACACCAGCTATAAGTAAAAGAAAGGCATGGATAAAGAAATGGCTTAGTTGAGCTTCCCTGAAACACAGAAACAAAATGCTGAAAGTACAGGAATCCAATAGTGATTTCTGATCTCTGGTGTCACAGAAAATCACTCAAGGAGTTGTCTTCTGAGTGAAGTGGATGGATGGTTCCTGTTCTTTTTCAGAAGAAGTCAAAGGGCAACCAATACATCAGTATTTGCTTCAACATCTGAAAGTGTTTGTGTTTGCAAACTGAAGTTCTAACAATGAGCTCTCCCTTCACTGTAATTTGGGTGTTGGAAGGAGCAATGCATCTTTGGAAGCCCAGAAAGCGTAGGCTGGAGTTCCTTGTTCTAGAAACTAGGCTCTAGTTCCTTGTCCTCTTGCTTGGAGATGCCTTGTCACAAACTTCCTTGCCTTAAGTCACCTGTAAGTCGGTCTTCCCTGCTAGGTGCCTGAAACTCTCTTTCACCTCATGAAGAATAACTAATTCCCCTAACTCTCTTTTATCTGAATGTTTACACAGAGCAGGGACTCACAAAAGCACACGTTGTATTCTTCCTTCAGCTTCGCACTTTGCAACCTATCTTTACCTATCAGAAGCCTACGTTAGCACATGCGGGTGGTCTATGGAAAACTGTCTGGTCCTGGTGCCACCCAGCTTTCAGTAATGCGCAGCACCTTTTCTCACTTCACCTTTATTATATTTTGAAGGTTTTAGACCAAAAGCACCCAGTCTCTGCAGGATGACTTCTACAGGTGGAGTGTTTTGGGGTGATACCAAGCAGGTGTTATAGGTCCTGTAGGTACCAAACTGAGCAGAGAGTCTGGTTGTGACCTGGATTTCAGTACATTACTAAAAACTACGTGTGTATTTCTGATGATTCCTTGGACGATTCCTACTCATCCACCATATCTGTAGTTACTATTTCTATAATTCTCCTTGTATTTCCTGTTCCATTTTCTGCGCTCTTCCCCAGGGAGATGACTCTCAGTCTTTCTGCTTTGTGTCTGCCCCTTTCGCCTGGACTAAGGGAAGAGTAAGTTTTGTAACAAAGCAGTACTTCAAAGTTATGTTCCTAGAACAGCAGCAGAAAAAGTAATAAAAGCCACAAAAAAGGAAAAGGCCATTTATGCTTGTCTATAAACCATGTCTCAATGCCTTAGTTATTGTGAAACAGGGTTTATTCATACTTTGTCTTATAGCAACTGCTTTCTTTATATTCTGCTATAATTTGTTTGGCTATAGTCTAATCAAAAGTCTGTGTGTGCATCTCTACGTGTTTCTGTGTTTTTCAGGATCTCTGTGTGTTTCTATGTTTTTCAGAATCTGTGGTTATGCAATTCTTTGGGAAAATGAGGATAAACAGCTTGCTTGTAATAAACAGTCCCGCAGCTTAATTTACAAACTCTGTGTTCTTCCTTTAAAGATCTAAACAGAGTCTGACATGCACTAAACTTCTGTTTCACTCATTGCCTCTTACAGGAGGTGAATGGCGTATTCAGAGGAGGATTCAGACTTCATCTACACCCTGCTTCATGGTCAGTGGTTACAATTGTCTGAAAAGATAGCAGTGGGCATTAACCAGGATCATACTTATACAGCAAGTAGCCAGGTATGTTCTTTCTTTGGGTTTGTCACGGTACTCACACACACTTTATAGGAAAATTATTTTGTTTAAACTGTGTCTAGTTGTAATTATATCTTGTTCAAGAAAATGTCCTTTTTCATTTCTTCTTTGCAGGGTTTCCTCAGTATTTCAGATCTCGTTTCCCCTCTTCCTTTTTCTCTTTCCAATGTAAGCTTTAGTTCAAAGTTTCAGAGGTAAGTACTCTGTTTGTATGTTTTCTGTTTTTACTTCATCTTGGTTCCAGACTTCCAAGACATTTTGCTATAACTGTGGAATGAAAAAAACATCTGGACTGGAAAAGCATTGTAGGAGATAATCAAATGCTGGTAAAGGTAATAACAGAGCATCTGATACTCATCAAATGTAAATTTAGTAAAGGTAATTAAAAGGAGCGCATTAAACTGCAAGAGGAGAGGCGGATCGCAGGGTAATCCCATGCAATGTCTTTAAGTGGTCTGTTACCCTCCAGGTTTGAGAAATGGGTGTTTTGAAGGTTCGTGTTTGTCTTAAATACTCTGCTATATCTTGCACTTCACTGCAAACTATATATTCTAATCTGCTGTCAGTCTGCAGTACGTTTTTTACACAAGTGCTTCATACATGACTGTAGCTAGATTTTTAACAGCATGAAACATTTAAAAGTGAATGTATTTGGTTACCTAAAAATGCAGTAAAGTGCTTTGTGGGATTGAGCCAGAACTACCTATAATTTTCACTGACATAAATTATACCCCTCCAAAATAATGGAAAAGGAAAAAGGAAAAAAAATAAAAAAGTTAAGCTCAGGCCATTCCAATTCCAAACGTGTATATGTGCATGAAGATGCACATACTGAATGTCTTCAAGCACCTGATGTATTGGCCCTCGACTGTATATATACCTGAAGTGAGGGTGCAAAGAAGACAGAAAGAGCCAGGCTATATTTAGTGGTGCCCAGTGACAAGTCCAGAAGAAATGGGCACAAACTGAAGCACAGGAGGTTCCCTCTGAACATCAGGGAACATTTTTCCTGTGCGGCTGATTGAGAACTGGCACAGGTTGCCCAGAGAGGTGGTGGAGTTTCCCTCCTTGGAGATATTCAAAAGCCATCTGGACGCGATCCTGGGGAGCTGGCAGGGAGGACCAGATGACCTGAAAAGTTCACTTCCATCTCAACCATTCTGTGGTTCTATGAAGTTCAAATTTTAGAAAACCATGGTTTTAGTTCTGGTGGTTCCTGTATCAATTTCAAGCCACACTCATGATTAATGAGTGAACCAAAGTGAGCAGCTTGGAAGCAAACCTACTGATGCTGTTTCAGCCTTCTCTTCCATGGCATCACTGATTCTTGTAAGATCCAGGACAGGTTAAAAACTCCCAGACAAACAAGGAATTAATTTTATGTCCACTTGGTGCAGTGCCTCACCAAATATTGGCAGAAAAATCTCTTTTGCAGAGTAACTTTCCAGAATAACCGTATTCTTTTATCCTTCTAATTGCTTGCTTGTGTGCGTCAGCACCATATCCCATGGACAGAAGGTTTCACACCCTTTTATCTTTCTCAGAAAGAAAGCTAAGCTCTTGATCTCTGGCACAATATCTCAGTTCAGTTTTTGGCCAAAGAATTCCTGTGTGACAAAGGTTATGTTGCTTTATTCAAGCAATAATCTACTAAGCTCCCAGTGGTTTCAATGCATCTGAGGAGTTTTAGGTCTTGTTTCCTTATTTGAGGAATATAACTAAATGTACTTTCCTTTGGCTGCCCTTTATGCAGCTTCCCCATCTAGAAAATAATCTCTTTGTGGTAGACACAGTCTTCTTCTGCTGTATGTTTAATGCTGTCTAACACAGTAGGTCATTCATCTTGGCTGGGAAGCCTTTGAGAGCCATCACTGTCCAGCAGCAGAATGCCATTTGCACCTCCGACTTTTCTTATATAAAAGTTGGAATATTTCGCCCAAAACCACAGCAGATCAAAACTCAAATCGTGTGTTTCTTCTGAGGGAAGAAAGATCTGCGCATATTTCATCCTGAGGTTTGTGGGTCTGGGCAAGGGGTTACATTTTTGAAAGAGAAAAGCTTAGGAAGGAATGGACTGGCCTCAACAAATAGCAGTAACAGCAGAAAGTGTAATAATTAATGAGACTGACAGCTGAAATGGCTTATTCTTTTTTTGCACTATAGGCCTGCAGTGTTACAAATTATCTCCTAAACCAGATCTTGCGCATAAGAGAGGAATCTAACACTGCTCCGCAGCAGTTTCTCACAAACTCCAGGAGAATGCTGTCCGCACGTGCTCTGATATTTTGCACTGCTCAGTGGAAGCAATTCCCTCAAAGAGCAAAGGAGAAAGAAAATGAGCAGAGTGTCCCACAACTCATCTCAACTTTCCTTTGGTGACTGTGTTCCATTTCTTTTTCATGAGGTCTTTGACAAGCAGCAGCAGTTATAAGATTTTCGTTTCCTGGAACATTTCTTGCCGATCTAAAGCTTCCTTTTTTATTCTTTTTTTTTTCCTTTTTTTCCTTTTTTTTTCCTTTTTTTTCTTTTTTTTCTCTTCTTTTAAGATAGATGTACAGCATGACTGAAGGAGAGATTCGTGACCTGCTTTCCCCAAATTGAATATTGAGCTTTGTGCTCTTTCTGATATTCAGTACAGAGTTCTTCTCATTAGAAATGTCCTTGGGCTCGTTTATGTTAGCCTTCCCATGGCAGAACAGCAGGGCAAGGTGTAACTGAGGTTGAGAAGGGAATCTTATCATCGTACTGGAAGAGCAAGAGATTGCTGAGTGTTAGTGAACAGGTCTCTGTACCTTCAGTAAATAAATAAAACCCAAGCTAAAATGAGGAGACAGTCTCTTTTATCAGTCATTTGCTAAAGGGAATCCATGTGAATCCTTAATCAGGGCTAAAAAAACAAGGTTTAAGCAGTAGAACATGTTAAAAATTGGAAGTTGTGAGAAAAGGTCATGTGAATCTAGTCCATATTAGAGACACTTAGGACGATTAGACAGTGAGGCTAATCATTTTACGTAAGACTGTCTAACCTTCCTTGCCTTCAGTAGCATTTCATCACTTGAGAACCAAGGGGACATCTGACAGAGACCACAGCATCCCAACCATTTGGCAGTGCTGTTTAAGAACATCCTCCAGCCAGAGCCGTCCATGAGATTGCTGGGCAGCAGCAATGACATTTCGGTAGATGTGTTTAATTATATCAATACATCAATAGTGCTGACATTTCGAAGAGCTATCACCTCAGGATAAGCCAGCTCTAAAACTAATCTGTTCTCTGTCCTTCTCCATCTGCCCTGACAAATAAAGCTGCATGAGTCAGATTTTTAAACAGAAGTAGTACCTAAAGATAGGTGCAGAGCACAGAGAAGTCCATCTGGGAGCCCCAAGCAGCCAATTCCCTCTGCAACTCTCAGTCACCTGCGCATCTCTTTCAGAACCTGACTTCAGCCATGGTTCCACAAATACCTTCAGAAATCACAAGGGAGAAAGAGAAAGGATGGTCCCATAGTGTAAAACGCTTGAACCTGTTTAAATTAACTGGCAGACAGAAGTTAACCCAAATAAACAGTTATGCTGGCCAGGAAGAGGTACCAAAGCAGGTAGGTTTTGTCTCGCTAGTCCACACATGTCCTGGCTGTTAACACCAGTTGGTGAGCAGTTCCATGCAGCCACTGCTGCAAAGCATTGAGACTCATGCTTGGGCCTTTCCAATGGTGCAGATTCAAACTGGTGCCATCAGCCAAAGTGAAAAATCAGATCTCTAGGCTCTGAAGAATCAACAACTGTGCTTCTAAAAGTGAAATATGGGAGATGTCTTAAGGAAATAATGCAAAAGCAAAGAGAAGGCAAAGCAACCATTCTATAGTTTGCAGATACAGGATGCAGCCATCTTGCTTCAAACATGGAGCAGCTCAGATAGCAACGTTATACAAGATGTAAGTGGGAGTCTTGTTTCTCAATGGGTAATAGAAAACATTTAGTTGTCTTATTTAACTTTTTTAGTCTTTACTGTTGTGTTTTCATGGCACACAATATCTCAGAGGGAAAAGGGTGGGGGTTTTTGCCTCTCCTGCTTGAAAGCAGGAGCCAAAAGAAATCTGTGGGAGTCCATTTAATCCACAGGATCTCAGGATCAGTGGGGCTGTGCTCACAGCTGTAACAGGATTGGAAAGAGGGACACAGAAAAGGGAGCACCAAAAATGTTGTTTCTTGACCACAGTGCAAGCAGGAGTAGGCCAGAGAGGCTGCAGCAGAGTGCATCCCTTCTGTGGAGTCCATAAATAACTGAGGATCTCCAGGCTAAAGCAAGATGCTGGCTGCCACTGACATGTCCTACAGCCTGCTGACTGGGGGAGACAAGCAGTGGGAACTGATGTTGCTCCACTTCACAGTTGTTGCTTGCTTCGTGGTTGCTCTTCTTGAGTACTAGGGACAGGCACAAACAGGGGCAGCAGGCAAAGCTCAAGAGTCAAGCCCAGATTTTTCCACCGCTGCTGTCTCTACCGGAGCCTTTCCTGACTGCTGAATCTTCCTTTGTGCTTTACAAACCTTCCATTAGATGTTTTTTTGAACCAGTATTTTGAAAGATGAAAATCGTAATATTTAATCTGAGAGATATTGAAATAGAGCAGTCCGCTGTTTAAAAAACAAAACAAAACAAATCTAAAAAATTCTTAAATCATCTTCTGCCTGATGTTGCTCAAGCCAACAAGTAGTTCTTTAATAACTAGAATAATTCCTTAGTAATTAAAACCACTTGGCAAAAGCGAAGGTTTTGATTTGGAAAAAGCCTTACATAATACTTTTTTTATACACTGTAGCAGACAATTCTGTCTAAGAGAATTGTTCTTCTCTGTTAGAGATGTTCCCATAGAGTAAATCTTTTAAGGACTACACCCTGAAAGCTGAGGGCATATATCCTGTTTATGGCCATACAAAACCAGAAAGTCTCCCCTATAGTGTTCCCAGGGCAGTTTTCCCGAGCTGAGCCACTGCTAGTGGGTTTTCCAAACAATTCAACAATACCAATTTTCTACAACCTAGAAATCAATTTTGGGTTTATTTATTTTGCGGGAGATGAGGAAAGTTGTTATGTTTTGCCGCTGGACCTGACTCATGCTCACCTAAACAGCTTCTCAGCCCCTTTCCTCTGCCACTGACTCACTGATCCCTGCAGCCAAACTGTGTAGAAACATGCTTTTGGCAATGAAAATCAACTGGAGGCTTATGCAAGCTTTCATATATCTACTTAGGCGTAATGAAAATGCACTCAGGATAACTTTCCTACAGCCATTTGTTGTGCTTATATTGCTTCTGTCCACACCGACTTCATGCCAAATTCAACCAACAGTTTTCAGTTGCTTTTCAGTGTTCCTTTTGATTGTAAATGTTGGGTGGAAATAGCTACTAATTTTGAGTCTTATCCTGCTCTGTGTTCTAAGTACATTTCTAAATGCTTTTTATATCGCCCTTATGGCCTATCATTTCTTCTTTATTTTTATTTTTTCAGAACCACAACTGAGTGGCTGACATTGAAAAATCACTGAAGGGCATTTTCTGTCTCACTTCAGGCACATGAAATTGATGGAAAATTTACTTTTGAAGGTGAGCTGAGCTTATTTCCTAATTTGCTGAAAAGCAGGAAATATTGAAGACAGTTTGGCCTTGAAGAACTTGGGAGAACCTTTTAAGAGTACAAGAAATTTCCTGACAAACCTCATGGTAACACACTTTCCTCCAGCTTGTTCGGTGCATGAATGATCCTTTTGATCCTCTTTGAAAAGTGAACAGAAATGCATGAACATCAACGCTTTTTCAGAATTACAATCTAAAAAGCAAAATTACATTGGTGTGGACTTTTTATACAGGATGGTTATTTTTGTACAGTGTGTTTTGATTAGGTGAGATGTGCCCTGAGGAGCACCAGGCTTTTAGATGGTGTTGACAGGGACAAGCTTAGCTAATAAGGAGGGAAGGATGTTTAGGGAATAGGAAGAAATACTGGACATGCCAAACATAACATAGCTTGGCCATCTCAAGCTGCTGAGGACACTTGTTCACCTCTCTGCTCTTCCCCTGCTCACCCAGCTCCTGACATGACGTCCTAAAGAAGGACCTGCTCATATCTTGTGTGCTGGGTTGGAGAAGTACCTGCCCTATTTTCCCAGTGTCTATTTTCTTTACGCCTCTAGAGAGGACTTCTGAGTTTTGCTCTGGCTCCAAGGTTCCTGATATCACAGTATTTCTTTTTAACAGTTTTGCTGCCTCATTGTTAATTTCCTTGATCACTCTCAGATCTATTATCTTTCAGCCACCTTGAGTCACATCTCCTGCCTTCCCTCATTCTCATGCATCTCTTTTTACCTAGATATAAAGTACAGAAGTTGAGGATGGAAGTCTGGGGTTTTTTTTTCTCCAGCTCCAAATCTTGCTTTTTAATTTATCCCAGACAACATCTATCAGATTGATCAAGAGTTGCTCTACATCAAACCTTCATTAAGCAAAATCATGATCAGAGCAATTGCTGTCTGGCAAGCATCAAACATCTTCTCTGTACCTCATACTGTTCTACTCTAGCTCTTTGCTGATAAATGCAGTACTGACTTCTTCAGATACAAAGGTAGATACTGCATTCACACAAGATATGTGTCTTTATCTCATGGGCTCCTGAGGTATCATGAGCATTTATCTCATAGATACTACAACTTTATTGTTAGCTCCTCTCATTCAGTCTTTTATTTTGGATCACGATAGGTTTTGCAAACCCAAAACGTTTGCCACTGACTTTGTTTTTATTCTGGGTGTCATGTTCTCACTGCATGCCTTAAATTTTAGGACAACAGAGTGTTTATCATAGTGACTAAATGATTTAAGTCACTGTTGACACTGTCACTTTCACATCATTATAAATATCTTGGCTCCAAAGGATTCAGGTTGTGTGATGAACTCCAATAAATCTCTTCCTTAATATTGTCAGGGCTTGAAATGGAAATGTGTGCAGTAAGGGAAAGACAGAATTGCAAGGGTGTCATACTTATCTCTGCGAAATAAATGGTGAGTTTTTTAATCTTTGCCATCAGGAATGATAAACGTTTCTGCAGTTGCTTATTGTAGTGCTGCACAGAAGCCCTCCTGGATTCTGTCTCTGGTTGTGCAGAATTATTAGGGTAGACCAATGAGGAGTATTATGTATTTTAATGTACAGACTTAAAATCCATGCTAAATAAATCTGTGTTTGTCCTGCCCTCAGTGTCCTAAGTCTCTGCAAGAGCAGGAGAAGGTTCTCATTGAAACCAAGACCACTTCATATTATGCTGACAGGGAAAAGTGTTCTTAAAGTAGGATTAAGTTATATCAAAACTCCCTTTGAGTGGTGCTTTTGTTTTAATACTCTGAAACAGCTTAAGGGGGCCTCAGTGTAACTGAGGATCAGAGCCAAAGAAATACAGCGTCAATAAAAAGAAATACTGGGGTTTAGTTTAGCTGTGGATGTTTGTGTTTTTCCATACAGTGTTTTAGTATTTGTAAGGAATTTTTAGTAGAAATCAACGAACATTAGTAATGATCAAGTAATATAAGAACCTGCATTTCACAGAACAGTTTTTACGGGCAAAATGTCAATGTGTTGGCTTCCAGGATTCACAGCACAGGACAGCACTAGGGAGGAAAGGAGCTATAAACCACTCAACCTCACTCATCTCACGTAATCAACACAGAAATCTAAACGCAGGCCACTGACAGCTTTAAAATGGAGCAAAATACCTTCAGCAGTCTCACAAAAACAAGGGGAAAAGCGCATCTAAGCCTAAACCATAAGAAATAGGAAATAAAGCACAAAAGAAGCTGGGGATCTGGTGAGTATTTTCATAGCAATATAGGAAAGATGAGAGCTATGCAGTATTTTACATCAGCTTACAGAGACAGGGACACAGTGGCCCCCAGCCCCCTGCCATGGGAGAGGAAGCTCCTATGTGACCTGCTGCACCACCAGCACTGACCCTGCAGGCATCTCCCCTTTGCATGGAGAGGGATGGCCTCATCCTCTCAGACAGGTTTCTCATGTGTTTCTCCAAAGCCAAAGTTTCCTCTGTAAGGGAATTTGAGACTCAAGGCTCCCCAGGGCATGCACCAAGTCTGCCATCTGCCTTTTTGTCTGAGACAAGATATATTACTCAGTGCTTGTGAAACCATGCATATAAACACCAGCTAGGGCTAACAGAAAGTATGGGTCTCATAGCTGTTGCATATTGCTTGGAACTCTAAAAGGCTCATTTTCACATTTTCACTTCCTGGTGTTCCTGACCTGAAAGACATTTTGTAGTCAAAAATACCTTGGCAACCGGATCTGACCTTCTAAAGAACACAAGCCGAGAGACTAATTAAGAGAGATGTTTGAATTACTCTTTCTTGCAGGAGCGTCCTGCAAAGCTTATGCCACAGAACCTGAATTCATCATCTAAATGAGCGAAGAGTCAAAACTATGACTGGAATTTAAGCACCTCATTGCTACCACCTATGTGCCGACGAGCCCAACTGTGAAAGCTGACATAAGCAATCAGCCTTTTACAAAAACTGTCTCTGTATGTATATGAAGCCAGGTAATGGATAAAACAATGGAAAGGTATATTCAGGAATATATAATCCCAGTGAATTTTGCACTAGCAAAACATGCTATGAAAGGCTGCTTCTTTGCAAGTGCACCAAGCCTTTGACACCACGGATTAATTCCAGATTAATTACTTCTTCCTTCATCCCTTCCCAGTTGTAATCCGGATAAAATTCTGTCTTCCATCTTGGCTCACCCCTTTGACGAGTGATATTTCCACAGCAGTTAATGCAGACAGGTGCTATGCTCCTTAGCATGGGCAAGGTACATTAGTACCTTGCTGAACTGTGAGGAAATAGTTCATTAGCATCACATAAAATGTTCTGCTATGCTAAATTCTTTCATTATGTAAAGTCTTCTAAGAAAAATATCCCAAACCTGGAAACAAGACTTTAAGATAAATATGAAATGTAGCTTAAAAAAGAAAGAAGAGGAGGAGAGGGGAAATTAAATGTTACTGACTTTATTGAATGTCTCTATTCAAACATCTTGCATAAGCAGACATGTCACTTTAATCAGACAAAACCCACCAGGGAAGGTGGTAATTATTTGTATTACTTCTTGACAGCTATAAAAAGCTAAAATGTTACTGTGCAAATTCTGTCTGAACTATTTAAACAATTGAAAAATGTGATTTAACAGCTAAAACAAACTTGATTCAGGCTGATCTCTCATCAACATGTGGGAGATGAACTAAGTTGGCTCTTTGTACAGGGAATAGAAATCAACTGCACAGTGCCGTCCACCTGGCATGGTTAAAACCTGATAACAAATAAACCCTAAAACCTCATCTGGCAGTAGGTAGGGTCAGGGGTTTGCCTTGGAAATTCCCAGAGGGCTTTAGCAGCCAGGCAAAGTGCCAGGACCTGTGGATGACACTGCCTTGCACAGGCAGAGGTTGTGAAGAAAGGCAGGATGCGGTTTTGCAGTATTGTTTGCATTGTCAGGTCTGCTCCGGGAAAATGACGTGCCAAGGAGCAAGGCTTGAAGGGTCTAAAACTCCATGCCAGGACTGGCGGTAGACCCTGGGTTGGAGGCCACCTTTGCTGGCTGGTGCACCAGCAAAGCCAGCATGAGAGAGGCTTTGTAAATGCAACTCCATGTTTTCAACCACCAAGTGAGCTTCCAAGACAGGGGTGTCAGGAGATTTAACCCAGTTCAGCCCTGGGGAAAGCCCTGGGCTAGCTATCGCTTACACTAAAATGCTTGTGTAAGGGTTTTTTCTTAAACACTAGCCTTCCTTATGCCTTTGATAATTGAGTTGAAAATTACAACACTGCCAAAAGTACAATGATTTCCAACAACAAAATCTGCACAGCCAGTGTGGAAATGACACAAATGCTATAATCAGAAATCTGTTTCTGCTTATGGGTCACAGTGTTAATAAACTAACATCACATAGATTATGCTAAGGACTTCTTCCTTCTTTCTACATGTTCGCAGTCTTTGCTGTGCTTTTCCCTGCTTTGTCTTTATAACAATACCATAGAAAGCTGTTTTCCACTTTTCCTACTCCTAGATAATCCAGACTTGCCACAAAAACCTCAAAAAACTAGGGATTCTTTAAAAAAGCTGAATATCTGAAAAATTAGATAAGAAATGAGTCTCTCTGCAGGCAGTGGGATTAATAAAGCCTGGCTCTCTAAAGATTTGTCTTATTTCCCTTTAAGCTCTTTGATTTCATCAGTAATTTGGGTTCCCACGTTCCTTACTTGATCGCCATGGCACAAGGGAAAGACTGAAAACACTTGCTAGCTGGACAGCCAGGAGTAAATGCTTTGCTACCTGGACCAGGAGCTCTATTTCAGTTTCTATGCCAGACAGGCCATGTCTGTTTTCAGCCATTCCTTCATCCTCACTGAGGATAGAAATATATCTTCAACAAGCATCAGAACTGTGATACTTGTACTTCTAATGATTTCCTACTTGCTTCCACCTACCTCTAATGACTGCAATATCAAAAGGGTCAGGAAATAACTGCAGAACTTAGAAATCCTGCATCTGAGTTATGCTTTTTCAAGTAGAAGGATTAGTCAGACGTGACACTCCAAGCACTCTCTCCTTTTTCCTCTTATCTCTTTGCTGTCACAGTTTGGAAGTTCGTCTCCACCTGCGAGCAGCTTTGCTGTTACTGAATTGAGGGCCTAAAACTCAGTTCCTGTAATCTAAGCTCAGCACTTATTGCAGACAAGGGCACTGTCCTCCGCACATCCCTGTGCTAGGTGAAACAGTGAGATCCATTCTCACTGCCTGGTGGTCTGTAGTAATTCACTGTAATTGTTTAGTCCTGAAATATGCTCGGCAAAGACATGGAAGGAACCATATAGAAGAAAAGAAGAAGCTGAAGGCTATTGCAGGTTGAAATAAGCAGATAGCTTTTATAGTCTCACAAAGAGAAAAAAGGTCTTGAAGTAAGCTTTATGCATCAAGCGCTTCTCAGAACAGAGGAACGCCTGGTAAAACTAATCGAGGTGCAGTGCTCTTGGAAGACCAGCAACTTGACTTGAAGGTCCATCTCCTAATAAATGCTACTGCCCGTCTGGAGAAGCCCCATGAGTGTCTGGCAGGGGGTTTTAGGACCGTTTTAGGCCTGCTGGAGCTCATTGGCCTACCTGTGGGAAACCAAAGAGTTGGATTTTTTTCTCTCTGCTGGCAAATTTTATTTAAAGATCTCTAAATGTCTGCTGGCAGTCAGCCTGGTGCAACTGGGGCAGATCCTGTGTCAAGTTCCATCAGTGCAGTGCAGTGAACCTGGCCTGTTTTGGAAGGTCTCTTTTCATCATTTTCATTTTGCAGCCTCTAGCCAGATGCTTGGAACTCTGACATCTTCCTACCAACCCTCCACCACCACCATGTGTATTAGATCTGTGCTGTTTGATGTGCTGTTTCCTGTAAATGTTCCAGTACGTTTGCTCCTTCTAATGACTTGCTTTTCTCCTTTGAACAACTTCTTCCTCACGTTGATTTCCTGGAGCACTTATCATTTATTGATGCATAGTTAATTATCACCAGGCAATAGATCTTGCTCAACTCCCTGAAAGCAGCAGCTGACATTTCGTGTGCCTCAGTACCAATGATCTTTCACAGTCAGATATTCTTCGCAGCAGATAATACACAAACCTGCATTTAATCACATGGAATGAGTCAAGGATTCTTTGTCTTTGGTTAAATCTCTGCCTATCTGCACGAAATCCTGATCAATTTCCAGGCTTGTCTCTGTTTACCAAGTGACTGATTGCAGGCACCAGCTCTCCTCTACCAAAAAAACATTTTACCGTAAGACCACCGATGCTGTCTTGCAGCCATGGGGCATTTCTTCTGCCTTGCTCCCTGCCTGCAAAGCCCAAGCCACCCCCTCCAGGCCTGTGTGCTGTTTTCCAGGAGATGTGCATGGTACTCAGATTTCCTCCCTGTGCAGCATCTCCCCAAAGGTCTGGGGAGATGGCCTGACCCTCACTGTGAAGCAGAGCCCTCTGACACACCAGTGAGAGAGAGCTGGCTCTCATCAGCATGGATGTCTCCTATGTGCACAGGGAAATTTGAGCCACCCTGCACAAAGCCATGGTTGGTGAGGTGGAGTTTGCTTCTTAGTTGAAACAAATGCATACAGACAACAACCATACAACTCCCCAGGCAGCCCCACTACCTGTGCCACACATGCACACAGAGGCCATGAGCCATGAAGCTATCTTTGCTGCTGTTAGGAGTTGTTTGTATCAAGTCTTTCTATCCTTTAGCAGAGGAACTTGCTCTCCTATCGAAGTGCAGTTTAAGATGTCTAAGTGATAGATTCTGAAATGGTAGAAGTTGATCCAAAGCCGGATGCAAACCGCTGTTGAAATGTGTGTCACAGTTAAAGATGATTACCATCGATGTATGGACCCTGTTGTGAGCACGAGAAACAAGATGGAAATATTGACCCTGATGTCTGCTTCTTTGTGAAATTGTGTCTCGGTTTGGCTGCCATTCCTCAGTCGCTGCTTGCGGTGGAAGAGTTTATCAACCAAATCTGAAGTAGTCAGGGCAGTCACTGTGGTTTTAAAACGCAGTGAAAGTTCCCTGAGTGAATCGGCTGCTGTTAGCAGACAGGACATTTCTCATAGTTTCACAGCTGGTAATTGAACTGGTGCTTTGTACGCTGTATATTTGATTCACCCCCGTTTGCTGGTGTCCTGAATAAATTCACTGCACAGGACATTTTTTTTAGGTAAGAATTTCTCCTACGACTTTGCAGCACTGTTTCATTCCTATGTAAGATTGATCTTACCAGGGGAAGTATACACATTGCTTCGGATTGATGACTGTAGGCCTATTGCACTGAGAAAGCAGAGGTACACGTACAGAACTTCTGACTGAGTGGGAAAAGCCTGGTTAATCCTAAGAAGGTGTTGTTTAGGCCTAATGATTTAGATTTTGGGTTTAACCACATCTCTCTTGTTCTTCCTCTGTTATGGTGTTGATGTAGCACAGCTTCTTCACTTGATATTAGAGGTCTCTCACTGGAGTCTCCACAGGGAGAGCCCAGATGAGAGAAAGCATGCATTTGTACTTGCAGCAGCTAGGTGTGAAACACTACCATATGAGACTAGTCTTACATTTTGCTCTTGCTACAGGTGATGGGGAGTATCAAATCACACATTAAGTTTTTATCCCTCAACACATGGCGTCAACCTGCTCTCATTGAAGTTGGAGGAAGATTTGTCTTCTGCTGGATCAAAAGGCTTTGCTTAGAATAGTAGCATCAGGATTGGCCTCTAACTTGTGAAAGCTCCATCCAGCTACAGCAATGTACCTCTCACAGATTTGGAGATGTCCTTCTCTTCTTTGTTGCAAATTCTTTCCCCTCTCTCAATTAAAGTGTTCATTATATATGTCACACCTTAGGTTTCATGCGCTAGCAGATGTTAAGGAGATTGATTCAAGCTTTTACGTTCTATTTCATCTTTAATCCAGCTCTCTCCTTTGATCTGGCATGCCACCTTGAGTTGGATTTTTTCTGGTTCTATCTGTTGGTCTTTGTACCTACCCTGTGCCCTCTTTCCCACTTTGCCAACGCTTTTGTCCATGCCTTTTCATCCCTTCACCTTGATTATCACAGCCACCTTCTCCTCTCACTCCTACAGCAACAACCCAGACCCCCTGTGGTTTACTTAACATGCTGTTAAGGTTGTCCTAGGACTTCCTCCTGTGATGATGTTGTCCCTGCTTTGGTTCCCACTCTTCAAACACCATCATGAAGGAGAAGCCTTAAAAAGCAGCCCATCTTCTTTCTGCCATGTTTGATTGTGCCAGTCCACACCTGCTCTGAGCCACATTGCTCTGGCACCTTCAGTGCTTCCCTCATCTATGCCCAGCATCGGAATCTAACATTTTATCTCCTGCCTCCCCTACTATTCTCAGTCAGTACTTACCATTGCCACCTAATGTCCTTCAGATCCCTCTTAAAAACACGCATGCACCTTGAAGGACAGCGAAAAACTTTACTTATCTGTCAGACATGTTCTTTGATGGGATCTCAAGCTGTAGACAGAGCGCATTGAACTTCAGTGCCAGCCAGAGCCGTACTCTGAGTTCTGCCATAGGCAGTGGGGAGGGGCATGCTGATTTCTTGTAGAAGAGGTCTGGTTTAGGCACCTGTGAGAGAATGCTGAGATGAACTATCCTCCATAGCATTGCCTGTTGTTTGGTTACAACTAGCTTAATACATAGCTTTTTGAGGTCTGAAACTGCAGCTCATCTTCCACCTACTGCCTTGCAGATGCGCTCTACATACCCATACTGTTTTTAGAGGGTCAGGAGTGTCAGCCAGAGGATAGCCACAGGCTGCTTCCCTCTATATGCCTGTGAATGGGGTGTGAGGTCCTGGTCCATCTCCCACCAGTGAGCTTGGTGAAATAAGGACCTTTAGAACCTGGCAATTAGCACTGGATAAGCAAGCAGGATCATTTTACCCTTTGCTCAAAAAAACCCATGCCCTGAATACCACACCAGAGAGGGGAAATTAGGTTCTGTTGCGCAGCAGAGAAAACAGTGCTCTCATTTCCCACATACATGAGGACAGCTTCAGAAGTAAGTGGAGTGAGGGAGGAACTGTGACTTTCTGATATGCAGCTGTTCCTCTGGGCCACTCCACCTGACCTAGAATAGCTGAATGGAGCAGATTGCACAATGGTAATGTAACCTACAGGGTACATACTTTTGACTCCATATCACTGCATCTTGTCAATGGTGAATTTAAAGTAAGGGCAATTAACTTGTTTTCCCTTAAGATTGAAAGGTGCTGGCCTCCTTGGTCAAGGAAGAGAAGCAAAATTAGTTCATGCCATAGTTCCAGATGAAGGGATAGAAATTCACTACAATGTCTTCTACACTTTTTGCTTTCTTTCTTTTTTATTTCCCCAAACCAAAGGATAATTTTCTAGTCAGAGAGAGAAAAATCTTAAAAAAAAATGAAGATCACTCGTGAAAAACAGTTCCAAGGCTTTAGAAGAAAATAACTTCACATCCCATCCTTCAGTAAGCAATAGGGAGATCACAAAGCTGCTAGAGAGGTTTTCTTCTATCGTGCATTTTGTTGGTAAAAGCACATGTAGTATCACCTGTGATCAAAAGCTTTCTGGACAAAACCAAACTCTTGGGTTTGATTGGAATTTCTGATGGACAACAAATAGTAGGGGCTTATAATAAAATAAATGTATATATGCAGAGACATAAACAAACCAAATCTATAAAAATGTACACCCATTTATCTCTGAAATCCAGACTAAATCCCATCTGAAGGTTTGTAATTTATTTTACAGGGGAAATGAATCACAAAAAGTAAGCTCATGCATAGAATATGATATTTGCAAAGAACATGAAAGCTGCAGTCCTTATCTAGCTAAACAGTTAAAGATGTGCTTAAATGCCACATGGAATGGGGACCTCTGTAAGGATCAGCATAGACATGGAAGTTTTGTGCCCACTTTTAAAGTTTTAGGTGAAATTTTCTCACAAGAAAATTTTCAGGTTTTAATAAAATGCCTTTTCTTGTCATTCGGCACCATGTGCAGTTGGTGCAGAGGTTTGCTGTGTGATCTATAGGAGACGGTCTCACTATAGTACCCTTAATGGCAGAACAGGGTATTTGCCCTCCAGGCCATTTGCACCAGTGTGATTTTTTTCTCTGCTTTTAATCATTGAAATTGAAAATAAGGCCTTTATTACAAAATAAAGTAGTGAACATTGGAAGTGTTTCACAGTATACGGAACTTACAGCTTCTCCTCTAAAGAGGAAGCTAAAAGATCATATGTTCTGAGCTTCTTCACCCACTCAGAGTCCTTCCAGCTGTTCTGCACATACACTCCTTTAGCCTTGGACTGTCGCCTACTGAAAAATTATGTTGTCTTCCTTAAAAGTGGCAAGTGTATATAAGCAAAATAAAAATGAACGGATGCCTTTAAAATACAGTCCCACTTTTCCATCTACTCTGACTTTAAGCATCTGTCAGTCTTAAGCCTTTCCTATTTCCAAGCATAATTTTAATGTTGGTCTCAAGACAGTAAAACTCCCACTGGATTTCAAAGAGTCCTTTCTTCTCTTCCACAGGTGTGACCGAGTGCTTGTTAACCAGATCCATCACTCACCAGTCTGTAGATTTGTGGGATCCTGTTTCAGCAATTTTGGAGCAGTTTGACTTGTCAGGTCCTCGTTGCCTACCTCCACTTTTCTACTCCTTTCATGGATATCAGTCGTCACTTTTTCCACCGTCCAAAGCACTTCTGTGGATGCCTCCAGGTACGTGGTTGCCTCAGTAATTTTTAAGTTAAATTCATGTCTCTTGGCTGGACAATGCTTTTCAATGGTGTGTACCATTCCCAGTAAATGTGAAACTGGAGTTTGAGAAGCAGGGAAAAATTCACTAAGGATGTGTCCTTGTTAGGTTTCGAAGTTTGGGAAAAATGTTTACTTTTAGGCCCACGTAGGTTGCACATTTTCACACCTTATAATCACCATTCTGAAGAATTGCTGTCACATCCATTGAAAGATGAGAGACATACATGTGATGTGTCCAGCAAGCCAGCAATGTGACTGATAAGCTGATCCTGCCTGCTCATTTTTTTCAGTCTGATTTTATCACACTTTCTGCTACAGGAAAAAGCTGTTTCAGTAATAGAACAAATAAAACTCTTCAGCCATGAAAACCAGACTGGACCCTTGTGCTAAAATTTACTAGGGATGATTTAGGTATAACAAAATTCAGTCTTGTACTGATGCAGGAGGCATGGATAAGGCAATCCAGTATAGATCCCTTCAAACAAACTGAGATCAAGATTTATGCATCAAGTTTTGAGGGCTCCTGTCTTGAGATATTAAAGGATGATCCCCTCCACAGTTTAGAAATTAATTCTTTATGTGACAGCCAGAGCTGTCCCTGAAATTTCAATCTTCATTCCAAAAACTGCCCTTTGCAAATGTATGCAAAGAATGGAGAAAGTTATGGATTTATTTGAAATCCAAATTGCAGATGAAGAAACAAGACCCTTTTTCCTCACAGCTATTAAAGAGAGCATGATATACTTTTTCAGGGGTAGACAGTTATCTTCGATGTCCTGGCTAAATAAGTAATTACCTTCTGTCCCCTTGTCTTCCCCGTAGGGTTTCAAATTAAAACAATGCTTAATCTCCTCCAAGGTGTGAGGCAGTATGCCTGAGTTCCAGCCAGGAGACTTTACATTTCTGCAATAGATGCACAAATTACCATTATCCCTAGTGCCTGAATAATCTGAAGTAAAAATATCTCTGCTTCTCCTCTGTCTGCACATTCTGGGGTCCCAGAAGGGAATAGTATTTCTTAACTCAACAAAAGCCTTTCACGTCCTGTCACACTGATGCTCTTCCCTTTCACTTCTCCCTCACTCCTCGTTTTCAGGCAGAACTTTCTAACTATTTTATTATTTATTTGAAGAAGAAAGACATTTTAAAAGCTGGAGGGCTGGCAGAGTGGCTTTCTCTGTGATCCCTTGATTGCCTCTATCGTACAGCAGCTGTGCCGATGGGCTACAGCCACCCTCATACCCTCCCTGTGGCACTCTGTGAGGAGCAGGATGAAGAAGGTATCTGTGACTGCTGATTTCACAGCAAGCCTGTGACCTTCTCTAAGCAGCACAAACCTGAGGTGAAGGTTGATGTTAGCTCAGTGCGGCTGTGGACCAAATATTCTTGTTTCAGAAGGGCTAATTGCTTACAAAACAGCCACTGTCATAAGAAGACACCATTGTTTTGGTCAAGGAGCACATGGAGAGGGTGAGGAGAATGACTTGGTCATCAGAAGTGTGTCTCTTCCCTTACAGGAATTAATGTGTCTCCGTAGCACAGCTGTAGGATTAGTTGCCCTTTTTTTTTCTGGTCTCTGCATATACACTCTCAGGAACAGCCTTGTATTTATGCTATCCATGCCTAATTGCCTGATTGCATAATTTCCCTCCTCTTAAATGGGAATCCAATTACAGCTTTCCATGTATGCCATCTGCTCTTACCCCTTGGCAAGTTTGGCAGTTTCCCTTTGAGCATCAGCAACCAGTAGTAGATAGTGGCCAGCCAAAATTACTGAAACAACAGTATTTATTATTCATACAGCAGCAGCAACACAACACTAAAGAAAAAAACAGTTCGAAGTAGCAGCAGTTTACATACAAATCGAATTCAGACAAAGCTCAGACATAAGTGATGGCAACCTAGAAAGTCCCGTCTTCACCAGCTACCCCAGGGCTCCTCTGACTCTGTCTCTGACGTTCAGAGGGATTGAAGTGCCTGAGCATCCAAGTAGCTCTTGTAAATGGGACTCATACATATCTGAATCACCCAGAAATATTCTACCCAACTGCAAGCCAGACTTAAAATTTATGGCTTTAATGAAGGCGCAGAGTGTGTGCGCACATATGTACCCTCCCCCTTCTTGTTCTGCCTGATCAAAGTTAACATAAAGTTTAAATAACTTCATCCTCTTTTAATCAGTGATTGGGTGGTTCCTGACTGAAGTTTTCTCTTTCGGAACAGTGTACCCTACAGAGCTCTGATTTGGTTGTCCTTGCTTCTTCCATATTAACAGAAATGAGGTTTTTTGTGCCCATAAATAATGCAGTTTTGTCCCAGAAGACACTGCTTTGAGACTGTGTTGACAGGAACTTGCCTATGAGACTGTTAACAACCACTGACTGTGGCACTGCACTGCCAGGAAAAAAGCTGTCTTTCTGTCAGTCATTTTTCTACTACCCCAGTGAAAACTCAGGGTTGGCTCCGTTTTTCCCTGGTATTGCAAATTGTTGAACCTTTAAAAAAACTAATTGCATATACACTAGTGATCACTTCCATAGATGGGGCCTAAGGCAAAACACACAGATGAAAAACTATGCATCTCTTTCTGACATTTCCTGGAGAATGCTATTCATGAAATTACAAGTAAAATCACCAGGCCCAGCTGCTCATTTTATCTGTGCCCTTCCAACCAGACCAACTGTTAAAGTGTCCTTACCCAAAACTTTTCTTAGTTTGGGAAGAATCTCTGCGGAACAGTTATTCAGAGAGTAGTAACAATCTTTTCCATGACTCTTAAATGTAATATATATTATATCCCTCTGTGTATGTATATGGATATACCAAGGTATATGGTATGCGTGTATGTTATATAGTACAATTATTATATATACCTTCTAAAATACAGTAAATACATATATTATTACATGTTATGACTATTATATACATACACATAATATATATTGTATGCAGGTATATAATATACAGTGTATATATATTATATATAGGTAAATATATGTTATATATGTACAAGAATACACAAGGTAACTCGTTTATTCTTAATTTTGCTGTTCAACCACCACTACATTTGTGTTCACTGGCCTTTGTTTTTCATGCACCCACTCTTAGATGATGTAGAAACATCTGCAAATGTGATAGAGGCTCAAGCAGCACCTCTGTGTGCTACAGAGATCCTCTCAGCTCTTGAACTCAGATGTAGGATGCATGCAGCTCTGGGTGCAAGAAGCACCTTTGTTGCCATGGGAAAATAGAGAACCATGGGCATCAGGATTCAGAGAATACAAGCAGAATAACTTTTAACTCCAGTAGACTTTAGTGTCTGAAACTTCTGCTCATTCATAATGAAATAGTAGTCCTGAAGAATAATCCAAAATACTGATGGGGAAACCTACGTCTGATATCTGACCTGTCAGCACTGAACAGGAATCTGTTCTTAGCAAAGAAAGTATAGCATCTCAGCTAGGCCAATACGGAGTAGGACAAAATGTTAACGTAGACATCCTACCCTGCCAGGAGCTAGCGTAATATCAAAATACAAAATTTAATTCATCACCTTGCCTAATATTGGACCCATAATGCATAATAAGGGCTCTAAGTCTTTTAGATATTATTTTTTCCTGAAATACATATATTATTCATCAATACTGCTCATATGAAGGTTCATTGGAAAAGATGGATTCCATGTGAAGCAAAAATGTCATATTCTTTCTGTAGCAGTGAGCTGAATTCATATCTCGCTGCTCCCTGCTAAATAACATTCACTGAAAACCTGAGTGTAAAGGTCTTTATGAAATGTTTATTGAGAAAGCACATATCCTACCGGTAATTTCTAAAGCAAAATGAGTAGGCTGATTTAAAGCATTTTGAAAGTAAGTATGAAAAGTTAACCTGATATACCACATCTGAGCCGTTCCTGTTATTCCAGTAGAGATAATTTACAAAATAAGTATGTGCAATGGGAGACTGCAGCATGATATTAACTCATGTGAATGCATTATAATAGTCAATAATTTAATCACTTTTCAATTCTTGTAAAACAAAGAACATTTTCCAGCATTGTCTGAACTATGCTCACTGTAATCAATGTGTGTTCAACTCCTTTACACGAGAGAATTGAGTTCACCACCCTGGATAATGAAGACCTACTGTATTTTAGACTTTAACTCGGCAGGTGATTGAATATTATCTGCTTCACAGGAAAATGCAAGTAGAATGAGCTCTTCAGCTGTAAACAATTCAGTCATAAAGAAAGAGTTGAGGTATTTCTTAGTTAACCGTCTCAACTCTGCTGTATGGTGCACCGATACTCCCTAGCCAGTTCTGGATTGTATATCATTGTCCATCCCCAAAAGGGAACTTTAGTGAGGCTTTTTATGGGAAGAATCTTTACTAAACCGGGCATGGAAATTCATGTGAAGAGTTTGGTGCTGGTCATGGCCTGACAGCATTTTCTTCTCCCCAGTGCAATGGGAAGAAAGAGAGTACTGGAATAATCTCCTTTGTCATCTGTCAGTAGCTCTTCCTTCTTTCTCTCTCCCACCTCCCTGTGGTTAATCTGTATGGTTTGACAGCCCTGCAAATGCTCTCACATGCTTTAGCAATATTACTTCGGTTTATATTTATGATGTAAAATTAAGGGGTTAGATTGTGGGGTTTTTTTAGAATATCCAAAACTATAAAAAAGCACTGGGCCTCAAAGTAATCAACTAATTCCTGTATCCAGAGCTGTTCAGATCAATTGTTAAACACCGTGAGTTTCTGACAGATGCCACCATGACAGATTTCTTCCTCCCATGTTGTTTTCATTGCCACAGCTTTTTTTATTTGGGTCGTAATTGCATTTGGGCTTTCAATGGCGTGTAGTCAAACTACCTCATTACGAATGTTAATTTCCTGAAAATAATTGAAAACCAATCCATATTTTTAATCTGTGGCAGGTGCTTGGCTACAACAGCCTCCTTTTGTTGTTCTTGCCATTGACATACAATATGGGATCCAGGAAAATATCTGGTTCCCATGGCTATCTTCCCAACACTGGCTTTGTTAAATAAGTGGTTTCACCTAGCCAGATTTTGAATGTTTGCAATCATGTCCTTGTAATGACGCTTATTGCCTACCACCATTTCATAAGGCAGTTCTTCAGCATTTCAGCCTTCCCTTGTTAGCAGTCAGTAAACAGCACACTCTGTGGTGTATTGTAGCCTGGTGCAGCTTCCCCAAAACCTTTCATGAAGCCTGTCAAACAGCATAGGCAATCTCAGTGCTGCCATGTGCCTGAAGCACCACCATAAACCTAGACCGCTAGAAAAAACATGCGGGAAGTAATCAAATAGAATAAGTCCACAGGGGAAATGCTGTATATGTCTGTCTACACAGCATACAGGCATCCCATGCAGAGGTAATGGTTCTGGTTTAGAAAGCAGAATTAGTTAGCTTTTCCATAGCTAATATATTAACAACTTTTTGGTAGCAATCTTGAGTCTCCATACCACTAAACTGTATATATGTGCCCCCATGGAGTCCAGCGTGGCTCCATAAAAAATCCGTGTAGTTTTGTGTGTACTTAAATGCTTTCCTGGGCTATTTAAAACACCTTCATTGCACCCTACCTGTTAAAAGCAGACCACCGTAATCCTGGAGATGGGAATAGTTTAAAATCACTCCACCTGACTGTTAGAAATTTTGACATTGCTTCTGTCAGCCTGTTTCTCACATGTGAGGAGTGAAAACGCTTTTGCTTAGCATCTTTCTCTTCTGTTTCTGGCCCATCTCCAGTCACATCTCCCCAGGATTCCTTATACATTGCTAATAGGCAGCTGCAATTAAAGTCCTTTAAAACAACCTGCTTTCATACCAGTTGACTGCAAGCTCTACAGCAGCGTCACAACCTTTCATTTTTGTTAAGGACATGCAATTTTTCACACAGTTTGAATATATTTGATCTCTTCCATTTTTAAAGGGTCGTCAGGAAGACTGATTATTCCTAGCTAATTGCAGAGAGAGAAAAGAGGAAGGGAAACTGGTTGTCAATAATAGAAAAATGTGCTGATGTCTAGACAGACTGCAGTGATTATAACGCACAACGATTGGTGTCTGATTTGGCAAACTTGTTCCTGTACCAAGAGACTGTACAAACTGAGTCCACCCCAGGCATGACTACATCGGGAAGGTCTTGGTGTTTAGTGGTGTCTTTGGAGGCTGTTCAAGAAAAGGCAGATCCAGTTCCCAGAGTATGCTTCAAGCTTTTCTCAGAGCAGGCATCACCACTGTTGAGACATCTTTTCAGAGCATAGTCCCTCCTGTGGGTATGTCCTGACCATAGCTCTGCTAGGAGCAGCAGAATGTCCACTGGCTGTATCCAGAGCTGGTCTTTCTCCTCACGGAATGACAGCCTTTTCTCCTTGCTCTGTTAGCGCAAGGGACACTCTCCAGGAGGGGTTGCTGCATTCCTCTGGGAAAGGGATGGATATAACTTCTATTCAAAGCCAACAGCATAGTCTGTGAGTCAGAACAGAGGATTTCTTTGCCGTACTTCCAAGTCTGCCATCCAGAGAAGAAGAGTGAAAAGGGCTGTTTAAGAGGTGTAAGATGAAGTGGCTGCCTCTCTTCTTCCACCTCTGCTTCACCAGTTAAGTGAAGCAGCTTCTCAGGCCAGTTGAGGTTGTGTTTAAAGGCAAGAAACTCCAGGCAGGAAGACGCCTTGAGCTATGTGTTGTGTGCACACCCCACACCTGCCTCCCCTCCCACCATCCAGGGCTGTCACAGAAGTCCACATCGTCTTGAAATGAGTTTGAGCTGAAACAGATGGGGTGCTGGTGTGTATTTAACATGGAAATATCAATGTGTAATAGTAACAGGAGTATTGTGACATGATCAGTGAGGTGTAGTTACTGTCCAACAAGAATAGGTGATTCTTTTCCTGTACTAATGTACCGATCGGACTTAGAAGAGTGTCATGGACAAGGACCACCATAAATCCTGATGAGCTGCTGCAAACACAAACTCATGGGGCAGTGTGTGAACATTATCTTAGAGGAATTTGCAGAACCAGCAAGGAAGACACAAGGTTTTCTCAGAGACTGGAGTTTGGAGGTAAAAAAGAGCCAGAGAACTTCTAAAGGGAGCTTGCCCTAAAATGCCACAGGACAAATTGTTTAACTTAGTTGTACCAACCTTGTCAGCCCAACTGCAGACTGAGAGGCAATTTCGTCCACCGAGGAGGCCCCTGCTATCTGGGTAAAACACAAACCAGAACAAAATTCCTGTTTTACACCAAATTTTGCACATTATTTAGATTATAATACATTTGCTTTGTGGTTTTGAGATCTACAGGCTGGCAGGCTCTGGACCAACCTTTGGCCTGCCAGTAAAAGAAGGATTTCCTTCCCTGGGCTTGGGAAGCCTGTTGAAGCCTATGGTCTGGCCAGGACTTATGAGGGAGGAGCAATGGTGCAAAAACCTCCATAATCTACCTTATGCCAGTCAGCAAAGCAATGCCAGCCATGCCAGCAGTTGAGTGTATGCCTGATGCAGCCTTTCTTGGCAGCAGGTCTGACTCATTTCTCTGTGCCTTCACACGCATCCCATTTTCCCTGAGGAGTCTGAGTGCACACTGCCATAGCCACTGTTCGACTTCAGGTATCGCCTTGACTTTGTCCACTCGACAGATGCATCATCGATTTTTGTAGCACTGCTCTCTTGCAGCTTTGCTGTGCTATCTATCTATCAGAGACTTCTAAATTACACACTAAGGATAAAACAAATAAGAGGAGGGAGGAAAGCAGATTTGGGAAGATGCATCTTATCTGTGCACTTCCTTTTGCCACTTGGAGATCCTGAAAATTGGATCTTGCTGCTTAATTTTTTTCAAGGCTTCTTTAGAGCATAAGAGTTTCCCTTAAGCAAAGAATATAATTGTCAACCAGACTATATCATTGTTAAGCTGCTAAAAAGTATAGCTCTAGCTAAGCAAGGCCTTGGGATGGATTTTCTTTTGTCCTGGGCTTCTTAGAAGGTTTTGTAATGGTTTTATTTTAAAGGAAGTCTGTGTGTCTGAGCAGGGGAGAGGAGGGAGACTGCAAAACTTCTCTGCAGTTCTGAGGTTGGCAAAATGTATGTGTGATCTGCAGATGTTCTCTAGCTCTCACAGCATCTTGATGCGGCTCACTGAGCTCTGCCACTTGTCCCTGAATTTTCCTTTCATGCTTCCCCTCAGCTTATTTTCACCTCATTCAATAACTATTAACATAATGCTGCTGTTAGAAGCCAGCAGGGGCTCATTGCTACTCTCCTACAGTGGCTCTCTACCCTGATACACTCACCTGTCTGCGTAAATCGAGCTAGTAAAGAGAAGGCAATTTCTAGGACACAAAGACTTTAACAGCCAGATTTGTGCCTGGTGTAAATCAGCATCACTTTTTACTATGGTGCTTTTCCAGCAATGAATGGTTCAGCCCAGGTGAGAGGTGTTGGGTAGGAGATTAGAAAACCTCAAGGCAATTATTCTTTATTTCCTTTTGCCTTTCCCTGCAGCATCTCCAGAGCTGTCATCCACTCAAGTGTCTGGGTACAGACCTATATCAAAAAGACAACCTTGTCCAGCTGTGCCTAGTTTTCATCAGTGCTACAGACTTAGCTCTGGCTCCCAGGAGTGGCTCTTCTCATCCTGGCCAAGTAGCTTTCACCCTTGAAGGGCTGTTCTTGGCCATGATGAAAGTTTCATGTGACCCTGACACTAAATGTCTTGTGGAGCACCAGTTACTTAAACCTAACAGTTGAGCCACGTTCAGCAGGTGATGAATGCACATGGTGCATTTTTAAACCTTATGATTCAGTAAGGGAGCAGCAAAACCCACATTAAGGTGTTTCTTTTGCTTCTAAGTCCTGCTTTAGTGAGCCAAAAGATCTTGCACAGAAAAAAATAGAAAGGAAAACAAAGGAAACATCAATGTTAACTCAAGTTCTAGGTCTTGCTTTTTTGCACTGTGATGCTCTAAGTTACAGTGACTGGGACTACGGTTGGGCATTAAATGGTTGTCACAGGCGGATGATGTTGTGGTACAAACAAGTGACCACATCCCAGAGCCAACCGTCTTACATTAGCGAGGAAGGTGGGCCAGATTCATCCGCTGTGCAATTCATAGCCTTTTTATCTCCAGATTTTCCATTTATATTTATATCTGCCAAGAGGGTAGTTTAGAGAACATTACATTGTCATAACATTATATTCCACTGGCAATATTCCTTAATTGTAGTAATAATACATAATCAGCCATATATGTATGCATTAATATATTAGCTGCCTAGCTTCTCCACTAACTTCTGTTACACCCAACAACAGTCATGCTTGGCTGCCCCATTCCCTGAGTTTCAAGATATGAATTTCTGTGTGTTACCTGCTGGGGTGTGTGTTGGTTTTGCTACAGCAGGCAGTGATGGTTCTGTCAGAAAGCCATGGAGGTTTATTGTGGAGTCTATAATTTTTGTACAATGAGATTTTCAGAGGACCGAACAGCATGGCAGTGCGTTGATGGGCTAGCAAAGGGTGAACTCTCGGCATACTCACCAACCCAGAGGGGTTTAAGGACACCTAAGACTACCACAGCCTCTGCCTCTAGGTGTGTGTGCTCAGGGTGTCAGAGAATAAGCCCTTGCTTTTGGAGTGGCCAGAGGCTGCTGAAGATTTTACTGTGATATCTTTTCCTGAGGGTACATGCTGGATATGTATGAGCAGACATTGCTCCCTGAGCAGAAGGGAGCAGCTATTGAGTGGGAAGGAAGGCCACAAAGAAGAGTCAGAAATATTTCTCTTTTAATGAAACCATTTGTCTGCAGTAACAGGCAGCAAATAAAAGCAGGGCAGCTTCAGTTGGTCCCAGCTTCTGACTGGAGTGTGTGTGATTTAATGCAGTGCTCCACATCCCACCATTCATTTGCTGCTTCCCACCCAGATTTGGACAGACTTCTGAGCACAGGCCTACAGAAGCAAAACCACATGCCACAGTCCCAAGTATCAGAGTTACAGACTTGCCTCTGAAGCCACTGTGAGCCAGCTGAAGAAAGGCAAGTGGTGTCTATGAAGGGTAAAGAATGGTACAAAGAAAAGCATGCTGTGATGGGCACTTGTTCTAGAAGGGTCCAACACCAGGGGAGGCAACAGTGATGCTAGCTGAAAACAGATCAGACAACAGAAAAGACCAACAACTGCTGCTAGGCTCTGCAAAATCATTGAATGACATCTGCTGACTGACAGTACAACTCAATTTGCAAAGTCTTATTTTTAATTGAAACAAATAGCCACAAACGATGTGCAGAATAAATGGATGGCTTTTTTGCTGTGTTTTGCAAAGGTGAAGTATGGGACAGTGGAAGTGGGTGACATTGGTGAAGGGACTAACTTTGAAACGATAAAGAAAAATGAGCAGGGGAGGCAAAAGGAGGGAATTGGAAGAAATGGAGCAAGAGGAACATTATTTTGTGTAAATTAAATTTAAATAAAAAAGGATGACACTGGCTGTGATCCTGTAATGCTGAAGTATTTTAAGGCCAACAGTAATAAGAGAATTATATATAACATGAGTACCCCATGAGTGCCAGGTCTACCTCTTTTCTTTAATAATGAAACTGATGATGCACATTTATCAAGAAGACAGATAAACACCCTTCATATTGACCAAAAAGGGTTGCCTTGGTCAGTTAACGTCTGCGAAGTTCACCTGCATCAAGGTGAACAACAGCAAAATCTACCAAAAAGTAAGAAAACACCTAAGAAATGTTAGATTGCAATTTGACCTGTCTTTCAAGTCTCCTTAAATAGCTGGGCACAGCAGAGCGTCCTGTTCTGGCCCTTGCTGCTTCCAGGCTGCTGTAGAAGTTGATTTCTTGCACGCCAGTCTAATCAGCTCAGCAAGAGTTGCAGAGAAACTCCCATCTGCACAGTGACAGCCAAAAGGAAAACTGTAAGCCCCCTCTGCCTGCAGGGTTGTCATGGGTACCGGCATATGCACGATGGCTGGGTTCCTCCTAAGGGCCAGCAGACTTTGCCACTTAAGAAAGGGAAGAAGGAACATGGGAGTATTCAATCACATGCATTAAAATCTGGCAGCGTTAAAAGAACAATTCCTGCTATTTCCAGAGAAAAGCCACACAGCAACGCCATTATGAGGCCTGGCTCAGATTTTGTCTGGTGTTGTCACATGCCATAATCTACCAAGACGAAGATGTTTACGTTCTCGCATGGAGGCATATGGGTCGAGAGGGCCACTGATGCAGTCAGTCACAGAGCAGATGCGAGGCAAGACAGGTAGCAGCCACAGAGGCAATTGGTTTGTAGAATAGAAGACAGGCAAAATCTTGCCTCTGGTCTCATGCCAGCTGGCTCAGCGAGCTTCAGGGAAGAAACAGCAAAGAATTATTAGCTCTCTAGAACAAGAGACTACAGTTAAAGGATGACTTGTGACACTAAGAAAAACCTTACAACTCCGTGCCACAGGATGTTGGGCTCAATGGTATATATTTGTTCAAAAATACTTAGACTTGTTCATTCACATTCAGTTATTATTAAACATGACAGTTTGGATGTAACTGCCTTGCCAGAAAGCGCCTGAGCATTGTTGGATGTTCATTGTCAGATGTGAGTCATTCATATTGGCCTCTTCCCTTACGAACTTTCCCTGTGAATTGTCTATTGGACAATAGCAAAGCAAATCCACATGGCATAGTAAAGGCGTAAAATGGCTGCGTGGCAGCTTATATTCACTGCAGCAAATGCCATGCTAATGCATGTACCGAGATGCTGAGAGGTAGCTGCCCTTCAGCTCTCCTAGAGTCTGAGCAGAGAAAATCCGTCAGCCCTGAAGACCACATAGGCACATCCTTAGACAAACAGATCCTTATCGCAGGGGCAAAGTTATTAGTTGTTCCCTTGTCTGCCCTTGAGAGAGCGTAGTTATAGCCCATCTCTTGCTGTGTGAGCTCCAAGTCCCTCAAAGCCTTCCCTGCCTGCTTAGCTTCATGCAGTACAAACAGCCCTACTGAACTTAAATCAGGCAACTCACAGTGCGTAACATTAACAGAGCGAGATTTTGTACGTCCAGGGCTTAAAGCTGCAGCCTAGCTTAAAAAATCTATTTGTACCCTACCATTTCTAACATCATCTTTTCCTATAGGAGCAGGCTAGTGCTTTTGACTAGTATGTGCAACGATAGGGCAGTTGTACTCGTAATTGATTTTCCCATTCCAGAGAAGCAGTTGTACATATAAGCAAATACTTCCTGAATTCCACCGAGAGGGCAGAAAAGGATATTTATAGGACAAACTGTTTCTAGACAAATGTAGGTAGTTGACAGAAAGTTAAATAGAAGCTGCAATCTTCAGTATGGGTTAAACCTCAGAGACAGCTCCTTTCAATCTCTTCCCAGTTTGGGGAGCCCTATATATTCTTCAGTGGATACCTGCATGCATGGATTCAATTAAGCCCCTGGCAACCAGCTTTCTGGGTTTAGTTACCTTCCACCAGCCCCCAGGTGTAGTCCTTGGACCACTGATCTGTGACCACAGGTTTTGCAATCACTGGTTATGATTCTCCAAAGTTTGGGGGCACCTTGATGTGCACAGAGGGTAGGGGTATAATTTCCCATCAATTCTCGCTTCAGATCTGATATCATGTGCAAGCCTTTCCTTTGCCATCACATGGATAGGAATTGATGAAGTTGAAGTCCTCCTTTGCCAGATGAAGGTGGAAGGTGCAGAGAGCAGCAAAGTGGACCGTTCAGGGACAATGTCCTGATCTGGATCAGATTGTCACCTTTCTCCCTGGGGAAATACGAAATGGAACAAAGATCCTGAGTTTGAAACCCACAGATTTGCCGACGAGACCGGGAGCGGAGGACACAGTACCCAACCCCGCACCACTCGCACGAGGAGATGCCGCTGCCGAGCCGGATCTCTCGCCGCGGTGAGGCAAATGGCACCGGCTGGCTTCAGCTCGCGCTGCCCGCTCCGTTACCCGCAGGCTATTGCTCCCGGTGTGCGAAGGAGGGTGTGTGCGGGGGGGAATGGAGGCGCTTCTGTTGCCGGGTCTAACACTGACACCTAGCGACCCGAGCCGCGGTCCAGCGCTGCAGCCAGCGCGGATGGGAACCGGCTGGCAGCGCCCGCAGCCCTGCCTCTGAGGGGCTCCGCACAGGAGGGTCGGCAGGAAGGGTGTGCAGGGCTGTTGCTCCCTTCGTTCCTTCTGTGCTTGGTTCTTCCTCCCCGCTCTCCCCGCTGAGCCTCAGTGACAGGACACACAGGCTGGGAGCGCTGGGTACCAGGGCCAGCCTGCGGCAGTGCTGACTGCTCCGTGAGGTTTGGATCTGCCTCCAGCAAGTTTGAGCCTGAGGACTTCAGCAGGGAAAATGGGTGGTTCGTTTTTAACAGCCCTCAGTCGCAATCTGTGGAATCGCTTTCTGCGTCCATGTCAACGTTTAGCACCATCGCTGTGCTGCAGTGCAGAGAAGTGCTTTGACTGAGCAGATTGGCAGGCAGTGCATGTGACAGGTCTGTTTAAAGCAGGGAAGGTCTGTTCTGGACCTGCCACCAAACAGTAGCACCTGATGATCCCATTACCTGCAGGGCCAATGTGACAGGCTTTCCTAAGCTGTTTTATGCTATTATTTTGTCTTCAGGTAAGGATATGGGGAGACACAGGTATTCTTGTGCCCTCAGTGACTGCTGCAGGCACCCTTCTCCACTGATCAAAGGTGAAAGTTTGGAAGTGGGAGAAGCAGGTGTTGGATGCAAGCACTGCAGATGTTGCATGCAGATGCTCAAAGGAGAGGGAAAAGAGGAGCAGGAAAGGGGTTCAGAACAAAGCCAGATCAATATCCATTGCCTTCTGTCGATACATCCAGTAGCTAAGCACCAGGGAGGCAGAAGAACTGTGAAAGGCAATGGACAAAGCTAGTAAAAACCAATAGGAACACCCTGCCCATGGGTAAACTCAGGCTGCAAATCTGATTTCCACTCATGAGAAGAGTGAAACCAGCCTTTGGAAGGAAGAGCAGGGACAGCATTTACTACAGCTAAGGTGGAGGTTGATTGGTTTACGCAGCTCATGTCATGGTCAGTAGTCACAGCAGACACTTTTTGGGTACTTAGGCACAAGACCTTTTACAAACTCCTGTGTTTCTACAGAGCAGGTGAATCCCAAAACCTGGCTACAACCAAAGGACTTCCATCAAAAACATGTAGTCAGGAAAGCATCTGCTGCTGCGAGACAAGTTCTTTAATGGCGTGTCAAATTTGAGATATAAGGGGAAGTTTCAAGATGACTGAGGGGAGCCCAGAGCCTGACAGCGTTTCCAAAATGAGATGCAGCCTTACCAGCGTGTTTGTTCTGCCACTGAATCTCTGATGCTGAAAAAAGCTTGTAGCAAACCAGCATAAATGTAATACGGGTGAGCGGCATAGGTGTTGCTTTTGTTTATTAGAACGTGACAAGAAATTGAATCATTTTTTTGTCTGTTTTGACTATTTATGTTCATGGCTATAAACAAGCAGTTTGAGCTTTCTGGTTAGGCGGTTATTGCTCAACCCTAGCCAAGCTTTAGCAAACCAAGTACATCAGGTCAACAGAGCGGCGAGTAGACAGGTAAAGGAGGGGGGTGTCAGTGCGTGCCTACGGTTACAAGTAAGAAAGCACAATGTGAGAGGTTGGGACTTGCCCAGGCTGCAGGCAGAGTGGGATGGGAGGCAGGGAGTGGAAACTTAAGGACAGACTTGTCACCCAGCCAGAAGGGCGGGCAGTGGCGAGGGTGACTGTCACCAAATGTGTATGGGGTTGGACTGTTATGAATGACAACAAGCTTAGAAGCTGACAATGCTGACAAGTGGGATGCTGTCTGGGCTTTCTGGAGCTCATAATTAAGGGTGACGGGGACTGATCCCCAAATTGCCTGACCTGCTCAATACTTCTTATGCATATCCAGTGCTGTACTTAGGGGTGGTCTCTGACACTAAGTAAGTGCTGTTTTCTCTCTCAGAAGCCCAGATCCACCATCTGCAGCAGAGTGAACAGGGGACTGCAGTTCAGTCATGTTGCTTTCACTTCTGCAAGTATATTCTTGTGGCTTCCTCGTGCAAAGCTCGACAGGAAGGCATCATGATGGCTAACGGCTTCAAGTTGTCCCTTCTTATTGTAGTTTTGCTTTTGTGTTATGTAGGATGGGTAATGTAGTTGCATATTTTTAATCATTGACCCTGCCTCCTCCATGCTTCCAGGCAGCCTTTTCTCCCCCCCTCATTCTAGCAGCTTTCTTGGGCTACATACTCATTCAGAAAGCAGTGGGAATAGGTTCTCAAACCATTTGACAGAGCATTGTTATCACTCAGGAAACGCTTGAGAAACAGTTTTTAGAAGCTTATTTCACAAGGTGAAAAGCCAAGGAGTGAGCTACTTATCCGTGACTCCTTGGGTCGTTTTAGTAATTTCTCCTTGTAATAAAATTTGGGTGAGATGCTGGAGATTAGTGAAGGCTGACACCTGTACTCAAAGAGTTAAACAATAATCCAAGTAATAAACCGTATTATAGTTGTATCCAAGTGTGATCACAATATAGGGGCAAGGGCAGTTAAATTAAGAGAGAGATTAGGCTTAGTGGTTAAAACACTAGGAAGGAGCTCAATCTTTATCTGCCTGGCTATGTCTACACCATCTCTTGACGGTGGCCACCTGCAAGATGCAGGAAGTCCTGAGGGAAGGTATGGAGGGCTGGGGTAGCTGTGTTTACAGTTGAGACACATCTTGTCCTCCATCCTCAACAAGCAGGAGCAGTCCTTCCCGTGCCTCTCCAGCCCTGCCCTATTTGGGGAAGTGCACTTGGGATGTGCTTTGCCATGAATGGACTCCTGGGATGGGTTTTACTGGGAAATGCAGCACTGAATAGCAGGAGGTGGATACCTCCATGCCTCAGGCAAGGCTCTGGATGTGCAAGTCTTCAGAGGGGCTTTCAGCTGAAGGACCCAATTATGCCATGGGTTCAGTGCCTCCTGACAAGCCCTGGGGCTGAGAGGAAAATCAGCACCTCTGGGGCTCAAGGTGATCACTGCCAGCTGGATGCTACATGCAAGCAAACCCTGGTGCCTCATGGTGGCCTGCCAGCCATGTAAGGGATGCTCAGGGCCCTGCCCCACCTTCATCTCTCCTTCCCCCTCTGCCTCAGCTACACGACAGTGGGCACCACATGGATTTTGGGATTATGGGGCTGTGCCGTGCACTGGGCTCCTCACAACAGGTGATAAAAATGTGCAGGAAACCATCCCCTTGCTACAGCATGCCCTGGCCCATTCCCAATCATTGCTGCTGGCAGCCCCCCCCCCCCCCCCCCCCATGCTCCCTCTCCTGTATGTGCCCATCCAAAGAATAAGGCTGCTGCTCCTTTTTCATCTCCTCTTCCCTTGCCATTTGGGTTCTCCTTCCATTAAAGAGTGGGTAGGGATGCATGAAAAATTAAAATGTGTTATTACTTACTCCCCTTTTGAACTATTTCCTCCCCCGAGGGTTATCTGCTTCTTAACTCTACCTGGTGACAGGGGCACACTGTGCGTTGCTTTCATTAATCTCCATCCCACACAAACCTCGCTGCTCGGGGAGGTTATCAAAATTAAAATGCCAGACCTTTGTCTGGAAGCGTTTCCTTACCCATTATCACACCAAGGATTATGAGAGTTGAAAGAAACGGGGAGATCGGTGAGGGGTGGGAGAGGGAAGGACGTGAATTTTTACACAGGAAGGTGGAAGAGAATTTCTTTTAATTGGAAAATGTGGTGATAAAATCACAAAATTAATGAAGGGAAAGAGCTCAAGGTCAGTGCAGCACCTGAAGATACTTTAAGCACATTTTCTAGCTTGGTTTCTACAAAAACAAGCCAGTCTGTGCATGTCTGTTTGCTTTGCCTTCCCTCTCCATGACTTTAAAACAGTCAAAAATGATAGGGGAATGGAGGCTTCCGAAATAAATTCGTTTCTCTCCTTTTTGTTAAATAGCCACTGGCAGAGGTATAGGACCAGGGTCAAGCAATAAGTTGTTTCCCAACCTGCTTTTGGTGCTCTTAGCTCTAACTTTTGAATGATGCACAGTACCCCACGTGTGTTACCACCAAACCCTCTGTGGGAGGAGGGCTGCAAGGGAGAAGGGGGCTCATCCTGTAACTAATGGAGTTAGTTGTAACTAAAGGAGATAATAGCTGAAAGGGATCTACTGTCCTCCAGCTCAGTTAAAAAAGTTGCTTAAGCAACAGAAACAAATCCACTGGACAGTCAGTTTCATTACCTCTGCGGCTCATAGAGCTCCTCGGCTTTTAACACACCAACCTAACCACAGCCTCGTAAGCAGCCTGAAGAATTGAGCTTGGGAACAGGGATGGCTCCGAATGGCTCCAGGAAAATGAAACCGCCTCATCCACATGCTTGTTCCATATTTTTGCTCACAGACAGATCGGCACCGGAGGGGAGACATGCTGGGGTGAAAACCCTGCAGGCGCTGGGGGAGACATGCAGGGAATGCTGCCCTGCTCTGCTCCTGGGGATGCCGGGAGTTGTGGGGGCTGCTTCTGGATCCCCAGACTGCTGCAGGTGCGAAGCCAAAGGCACTCACTTTCCCAGAGGAAATCGATCTGTCCTCCAAACAGTGGCTTTGCAGGGAGGAGGCCCCTGCTTAACAAGAGAAAGCACCATGCGTGACAGGTAATGAATAATTGATTCGAGTGACAGCTATTCGCAGATGTGACATCATCTTTAGGTGCATTAGGATGCTGAGCACCCTTGGGGGGATATTAGGAGTTCGATGACCCAGGGAGCTCAAAGATATTAATGCATAATTTATTTTACAGGGGAAATAAGAAACCAGAGCAGTCCATAAAATTCTGATCATATCCCATTTCTTTGGTTGTGTCTCCCTCAAAAGGGTGTTCTAGTGGAGACATTATATTCTTACATGAAAATACCAGCTTTCCATAGGGAACATTTTTGTCTGTGAGCAAAATCCAAAGTCATTGTACCTTAATTTAAAAGCTAAGTCTTTTTTAATTATTGTAGCTCACTGAAGCAGGAGTCCAAAAATAATAGGTAAATCAAAAGAGAGAAACCCAAAAGGCAAAACAGGCCACTGAGCTTCATTTGGTAACTGGGTAACAGCTTGAATCCTGGTTCTCAAAGGATCCCTCTGAAGTTCAGTCTTGTAAAATCACACTTTCTCTCCTAACCCCTACACCAGTAGCATGTCCTGCAAGAGTATCTCTCTCTACAGAGGCGATTTGGTGGTGATATCACCTGCAGTGCCTGGCTGTTGGATGCTTTCAGAGGCTGAAAACCTCTTTTGATACCAGCCTTTCTCTTATCTTTAGTGGATATTCTTTGCTCTCCTTTATTTGAATGAGTTTCTTTTGTTCCTCCTTTTTTCCCCCTCTGGTTTTGTTCCTCTCCTTTCTCTCCTAAATTGCACAGCTTTCTACCAGCTTTTATCCTCCCTTTCTTTTTTTCTTTCAGATTTTGAGTGTAAATGAAGAATGCACCTCTTAAGGGAGCAGATGTGTGAAAAGTCTTCATTTTGCAATTGGATTAACTCCTTGATTGTCAGGTATCCTTCTGGATAGCACTTGGGGTAATAGGAATGACAAGTTCTGTTCACCTTTACTTAGGACCATCTATTTTGGTAGATACATTTCAAAGTTTCATCTTGCATTCATTGAAGACAGAGTGTTTTCCCAACAACAATTATATGTAAGTATTGCACTAATTCTTTACATATGGATCATATATAAAAAGGTTCTTTTGATATTATATAGTATCTCAATAGCTCAGGTTTTAGATTCTAGTAAACAAGAAGAGTCAATAACTGAAGCTTCTTTCTGGTAACAGCCTGTTGGGACTGCCCTTGTGTTTACATTTGGTAAACTGTGTAAGACTTATCACTTAAGCCTCTATTCAAAGCAAACTTCTGCCAAATCAGAAACACTACATACAGAAACACTTCAGAAGTGTTGTTCAACATGGACTTACTTGCATGTCATATGCAGTACATGAAAACTCCGTCGTCCAACCCCTGCCCAAAGGAAGGCTGTTCAGATGGCTGCTTCATCAGTTAGGGAAGCTTGGCACTAAGGTCTGTGGTGCAACCTAAATTCAACTCTCCCACCTATTATGCTGCAGTCACTGAATCAATGATCATCCACGGGGCTGAGGGAATAAGCAAGAACTGGAGGGGTAACTGGGTAATATGGGATTTGCAGCTGATGCTGCAGAAACCCCAGAAACTGGGACTGCATCCGGCAGGACAAGGTAGGATAGTGTAGCTAAAGCTCTTTACACTACTGCCATGGACTTGTGCGTTGGTAGCACATACACAGTTTCAGACAAGTGAAAGCATTATCTGTGAAGCATTAGCTACCATATCATGAGAAAAAGAGGATACCTGTATTTCTTAGCCCTGAGAGCATGCCTGTTTGGCTTCTAGGCTTTTTTTATTTCCTGAGATACAACTTGCAAAGACTGTGAGCCAACATAACACAGAAATACAATACATAGGGATATATCTGTGTACACATTATTAAGCATTAAAGGTAACGTTAGATTAGCAATAACCCAAATAAAATGGATTGTGATTGAATCATTAATTTTAATAATAACCAGTACAGTAATTTTCGTTCCTTTTTCCTTTTACAAAGCTCTTATTATTCAGTGTGAGAATGATCAGAGAACTAGAAAACATGACCTGCAACGAAAAATTGAACTAATTGGTTCTGTGCAATCTAGTGAAGAGAAAATGAAGCAGAGACCTGGTAATAGTTTTTAAATACATAAAAAGCTTCTGCAAAGAAGGGAGCTTTCCAATGTCTGCTTCCATAGTGGATAAGACAGAAAACAGTGGGCAAAAAAATACTCTGGCAGGACATCAGGAAGCATGTTGGCTTAGTTAAGGGCAGTAAAATCATGGAATAGCCCACTTGGGGAAGGTCCATCTGTAGGGTTCTTAAAGAAGAGGTTAGAGAAATGTTCTTTAGGCTGTCTGGCCTGCTGTAGGTGACATCTTAATGTCCTTTCCAGCTGTCCTCTCTATGGTTCTACATTTTACATGTATTTATTAAGGCTGTTTATGTGGTAGAAAGCCTCCTGTCTCACAACACTGCACTTAATGCGGTCATTGGCATCTGTCAGAAAAGGATTGGGCCAGTTGGGCTTTTCAAGAGCTGAGTACAGTGCAGGGATTTACATTGCTGCATGATTTTTATTTCTTCATATGTGTCAGGCCTTGCTTCAGCTTAAAGTCATGGGATAATGCTGCGGGTAAGTGACCTGTAGTGAGCACATTGTGTTTAGTAGCCTCAGAAACCAGAGGGTGGAATAAGAAAGGGTATTAATAACATTTCAGGCACCTCAGGAGTATGCAACAATTCAAGAACTTGCTGACAGAGACATTTTATATGAACCCAGTACTGTAACTTCTCTTGGGAGCATCAAGGGTCAAATGTGCAATCATATTTTATAAATACCCTATTGCATGCATTAGTAGAGTTCCCCTGCTACCAAAGTATGACATAGGGGGACGGGGCAAAAGCAGCCTCCTGTAGCGTGGGATGGAACAGAAGTCTGGCAGGCTTCTGCAAGGTCACTCAACAGCTTTATACAAGGGGGTTGTGAGAAATGTCATGACCAGTTAAAGTACAAGGGGAATTACAAACCATGTAGGGCATTTGGTGTGTTCACATCACCTGTTTTAAGCTCTCCTAGATATTTAATTTTGAAGCTTTGAATTCTCCCTTGAGGGAATCAGTGTTTCTTTGCAGACTCTTTAAGTGACTTGAGTACCTAAATTGGTTCCTAAGTTATGTGGCATGAGAACCACCCTGTGTAATTATCCTGGTATTTGTCTGCAATGCTATGTTTAACATCCCAACTGATGAGCAATAATGTACTGAATCCAGAACTGATGATCCTTGAACTTCAGAGGAAGTTGCATCAGTGTTTGGATTTCAGTGACATGGCTCACAACCATATTCTGGTCACACCAGTACGGCTCCTTGATGAAATACCTAGAGTCCTGATCCTAGTATATTGTAGCCCAGTGACAGCTTGTTCATGGGAGAAGCTTGCAAAAGGAATGTTAACTAGTTATAAAACCTGACTCTTTCTTCCCAGCCTTGATTCACTTGCATTTGCTATTTCTCATGCGGGTTACGTGTTGTGTAAATATGATAAATACAAAATACAAAGCATTTGAGCTATCTGCTATATAGCATGCACCTGGTCTGTGTCAAACAGGTGCTCTTTGTAACTGCAAGTTGATTAGGGACCAGCAAATGGCCAACTGACTTGCAGGCTGCATGGCTGTAAGTACTTGTCTCTTGAAAGAAAGAAGGAAGAGGGGTTTTCGAGTTTCACACAGCTCCTACCTCAGAAAGCCATATGCAAGCTTGATAAACTAGGAAATCTGGAAGCACAGTGAGCCCTTGCAATGATTCATCTCTCTTTCAACATGATGGGTAATGAAATGCCATGGTGGGACAACAGTCCAAGAGCCTGTTTGGAGCAAACTCATTTGGCGGTGATTCTTCACAGAGTCAACACTGTGTAAGAGCCCAACAGGCAGAAATCAGTGGGTGAGATGTGCATATTATCCTCTCATCTCTTGCTGATTTACAACACTTCACAGTCATTCTAGCAGAGACACCCACGGCTTCAATTTCTTCAATATTTAGGCAGGAAAACTTCCTAGGCAGAAATTTCCCCCCCCCCCCCCCAAGGTTTAAAACACATCGTAGCCCGCGTCTGCTTCACATGGGTGCAAGGGTGAGATTCCCCCAGCCAAAGCTTTTTGGAAGCTATTAGAAGAATCCCAGCTTTTAGCCAGAAAGTAAGCTGGTGTTCAAAGCACTTAAGCACATATGGCAAAGGCATTAGTACATGCTTAACGTTAACTCCTTTCCTGGCCTTAATTGGTGTCTTTTCCTGATTCTTGTCTTTTTTAATAGCTACATCAAGGCCTGCTCCACAGTCCTGCAAGGGAAATGGAAGACTCCTACTAATTTCAGTGAGATCTCAATGGCAGCCTTGCTTGCTTTATCTTTAGTCACAGCAACATTAGCTTTAACATCTTTAAATAGCGTGTGCCAACCATTACTTTCGTTTTCTACTACCTCTCTGATTGATCTACATGGAGATTTGCTGTCATCTGTGGGTAGCTGATGGACCTTGCAACAGAATTATATTCCTTGGCTCTTAGCTGTCAAGAAGCTTTATTTCACACACACACCCCCCACACCCCCCCATTATTTGAAGGGTTTCCAATTCAGGCAACAAAGTAATTAAGGGCACTGGATTTCACATTGACTGTAACAGGACTATCCATCCAAATTTGACTTACATTACCTAATTTTGATTTTTCCCTGCAGAACATTTACAAGGCCAGGCAGGTGTATTATCTCTGCATACCATTCATCATCGAGCATGACTAGAACAGGTGGCAACATACTGATGTGTGTTTAATGGAACAGACGTTCGAATGCATATTTCAAAACTGGGCAAATGGTTTCCTTTGTAACGCTGTCAGATCATGAGCAGTGACAGTTTCAGGAATATGCTGCCTCATCCCAAACTGTGGCTCACTTTCATGTCTAGCATCTGCTGACCAGGGTTCTATTTTTCAGAGTTTTGCAGTCTTCACTGCTGACCGTGCTTTGAAAAAATGGCATGAGTAGTCTTGGTATGTAACATCCTTGTTTTGAATCAACAGCGTGTAACGCTGCCTGGACTGAATGACCCCTGTGTGACTATCACCTTAGCTTCTGGGCCTTTCAGTCTACCAGCCTTCGAAATCAGTGGTAGTTGTATTTGTCTCCTGTGCTCAGCCCCTGATCTAGAAGTCAGCCTTGTGCCAACGTGCTTCTGCTGAAGTTTCAGAGCAGACCAGATGGCTGCAGCTGAGGATAGGAGCATCACTGTGTCATGTCTCCTAACTGGGGACCCACTCAGTTCATATGCCCTCTTCAGAAAGGTGTCATTCTCCTAGCTGCGTGCCTTCCTTCACTTAGGACAAACATAGCAAAGACTAGAGGTTTGCACAAGAAGTGGAGGCTTATTAACACTGCTAACACTAGGTGTGATTAGATATTTAACCCAAGTGCTGTCGGCCCACTTCTCTACAGGAAGGAGGTGTGCCCTTCCAAAGGGGGAGATCAAAGTGAAATACCCAAAGCACTCTTTGGTAGTTGGTATAAATGTTTCTTCAAGATTTCCACACTTACAGCTTTTTAGCTTTCACTCAGTGCTAGTGATGCCTGAATCTGTAATCTTTCAGACACAGATCCAGTTTTCAGTTACTTCAGCGGCAGCAAAGTAAAACCCTCAGAGAATCTCATTGTTTTCAGTGGAATGATTCAAGCCTGTGCAATTCAAAGGTTCAGCGCCTTCCTTAAAACAAGCACAGCTAATTTTGGTCCGCTTAGAATTTAAGTCCTTCATGGGTCTGAGAGTCTCAAGGAAAAAGGCTCTTCAAAGGAACCTGCTTTCACAGGGAGGGATGTGTGGACAGCCTGTGTGGCTGATGGAGATCATGCTGAAGTCAGTGACCACCTGTCTGTTTTAGTGTGACAGCCAACTGCAAGTCTCTGGCTGAGTTGAGACCACAGATAAGGTGTTTTATTTTATTATTGCCATTTTAGAGGCAAACCCAATACAATTTAGGAAACATTGACATAAACTCCTCACAGCTCTGAAATGCTAATGCCCCAGAATATTGGCGATACTTTTAACTGTATTTATTCTTTCCCTTCCCTTGTGACTTTGTTTTTTGCTTAATCATGCTGCTACCCACCAGCATAGTCACTGTACGTGTTTACAAGCTGTCATGTGTCAAAGTTAGTGTCAAAATACCATACAAATTGATTTTAGCCCACCTGAAACTGAAGGAATGGGAGCACTAGGCATTTTGAACAGTATGAGGCAGTAAAAAAAGCTTGAGAAGAATCAGCAACCATTGGGCAAATTGGGTAACACAAGGACTGAACACTCCAAATGGAGTGTTTTTCCAAAAGGAAAGCCTCCAATTGACAGAGATTTTACTGAATAGGAGTAAAGGGACCATTTTTTTTTGGTAAGCTGGAAATGACTAAAGACGACAGAGATTTTCGTTCAGTGCAAACACCAGACAACTGTTTCGTATGAGTGCGCGACTATTTCCAGCTATCTACCTGAATGAGCCTAGTCTGGGCAGGCTGACAGCATTTAGCACCTGCTTACTCTACAGCTGTCACTCATCAAAACTTCTGATCTTTAACTTCATGTCTAAACACAAGTGCTCTCAGCTGCTTCAAGACATTCAGCTCTCACACTCTGGCGTAGTTTCAAAAAGGGTCATAAATAGACAAAGAATCAAACAAATGCAGCAGAATGCTAACACAAAGAGAAATGCTTGGTCATATCCCCATTTTTACACATTGCATGCCCAATATGGAGTCAGGAATGGTGCAGAGATGATGATACACTGAGAAGTAGATAGCTAACAATGTTTGCAGGCATGTGAAAAAAGAACTTTGTAGAATTGTTTATACCAGCTCCAACATTAATAAGGAAATTGACTTATTAATAAATGCCAATCAACTTTAATCATCTGACTGGTGACTTAAGTGATCTTGTTAGTCACAGATATAAAGAAGAAGGAAAAGCAAGAGGTTGAGAGTTAGTGAGTTACTTCTATGTGGCTTCTCCATAATCTTTGGAAACTCAAGCAATGGGGAGGAAAAACTTTCAGTTCATTGATTTTTCTTGACGTTTGTTTGGTAGTGCTCTGGACACAATCAGTGTTTGGATGATGTCCTCACCTCAAGCTTCATGCAAACCACAGAGCCCCTCCTAAGTAAACTGCTCTTTAAGACATGTCTTTCCACTAAGCTTTCATTGGCATTAAGACATGTCTTTCCACTAAGCTTTCATTGGCTTCACTCAAGAAGTCTCCATTTTGCCTGACAAAGACTGGACTGATTACCACCAATCACTGCAAATGTATTCAGCAACCAAATCGTGTCAGCAAACACCCATGCAATAATTCTTTAATCCTAACTCAGTCATTTTATTCTCTAGGAAGGTCGCAAATATAAACAGTTTACTGTAATTTGTCTGCTTTATTTTCTCCATGGGTAATTCATTAGATAAGATGTCCACATTTATTTACTATGCTTCAAACGTATTGGGGATTAGTTGATTCCTGGGAAGCGCAGGTCTGACCCCATGTGCTGAACGTGAAGCTCACACAGATGATTTGTTGCAGTGCTGGCTGCCCAGATGTTGCTGGCAGCTTGCTTACTGCGAGTTGCTTGTCTCAAATACTCAATCACAATGTACCTGTTAGGTGATCAATAGATTTGAATGTGCATATTGCATGATGCCGCAATGTCTTTCAGAAAAAAAAAAAATGAATAAAAAGCACATCACCTTTTGTCCTCAGAAAAAGGTCCAGCTAGGCCCAAAACACCCTAACAGCCAAAAAGTAAAGTCAACCATGAAGTACACAGCCAAAAAAATAAGTGTAAGATGAGAACTTTTGACCTACCTCAAGCTGGAAATCCCAAAGCAAGGATGTATCTGACTGACAGTATGCCATAAATTTCCCTGCCCATATGGCATAGCAAATGTATGTGCTTGCCCTCCCTTATTTTCAAATAAATATGAGCATTCAAGTGGTTCTGTAAACCAAGTAACCTACAGAGTGGGTTAGGAGTAGACATGAATCAAACGAACCTCTCTTGTGCGCAATGGGGAGGAAAGTCTGTACTGTCTGGTCCAGGTGGTCATATAAAGCAAAACTCTTGGTTCTCCATGACAACGTAATTGTCTGTAAAGTGTTGTCGCTTTGTCTCAAAGATCCTTCTCAGATTCACTCAGAAACACTGCAAGTAGGTGTTTTGGGAGAATGGCAACACTGCAATGCCAAGTGGTGGCTGGACCTTCCACTACCTTGCCTTCACTCAAAGCTTGTGCTGACCAGCTGGAGCCTCTGTTAACACAACCCATTCTGCCTGGCTTTCCCACCTCCCTTACAAACAGGGGCCATAAAAACTAAGAGCATTCAGCTCGCACAGATAAAACCTAAATTCAAAGAGCAAAGTCTGTCAGACTGAATAAAACCGGAGGCTGTCTCAGCACATAAGCACAGCTGTACCTTTGCCCAATTTACCGTACATTTTGAAATGTACTTAAATAACAGTCTTTTCACTGCAGTCAGTTATAATGGTCATTAGAGCACTCTGCATCAGCTTTTCTTGATGCTCTCATGAGCCTGAATAGTACCAATTTATTACCCACGGGGCCATGCAGCTTCAATCTCCAGTGGCACAATGAGTGTTCTTTCATTACTATAGAGACGCTTCACTATGTTCATTCACCTTCCCTGAAGACAGCGAGACTGCCCCGGTGAGAATTAAGTACACAAATGTTCCACGCTGTATAATACATCCACAAGCATCTACCAGATTTTCCCCTGCTCTTTTGTAGGGTTTAGAAACAGACCAAACCATTTTCTGAAACCTGACAGTTTTAGCAAGGGCTGATCTGCACTTTCACTACACCTCCATGCCCCCAGCAAACAGGGTGACCTGAAGGATCTAGTTATGTCTCTCCTAGTGGAAGCAAAACCAAAAAGGACACTGTGGAAAGCAAACGCCTCACCTTCTCTGAGTGAGACAGGGGTCACCAATGCAGCAGTGCAATTTCTTAGCCAGGTGATACACATCCTTTGACACTGTTGGTGACTCAGGTGTACTTAATAGCAATGCTAAAGGATCTCTGCAGTCTCATTGACAATACCAGCATGCGAGGTGCTGGTATGACATGTTCTTCTGAGTCATCCACTTTTCTTTGAAAACTCTGCCTGTGTTTGAACCATTTCTTTAGGATGTATTCAGACTGTAGACAAAATTAAACTAGTTCATTTTCCTTCAGCCAGACTGTTCCACAATCAAATAATACATCCTATTGCTCTGGTTTTAAGCCTTTCAAGCAAAATAGAGAGAATACAACACAAGGTTCACCAATAGTATTCTGAAAGGTTCCCAGATTCCTCCAACAAATCAGTGAATACTCAAGTGATTTATAAAAAGGAAAAACACTGTTATTAAACCACAGCAGCTCATTGGAATTTTATTCTTTAGGACGGAGAGGTGACTGAATAATGAGTCAGTCGTAAAGTTTGTGGCCTGTGCTAAAATCAGACAGGGATGAGTTGCCTGTTCTAATGTACTCATTAGGGACAGACTAAGTACATCCCAGTACGCTTGAATAGAACAATTATTTCCTGCTGCAATTGAAATGAATTATCAAATGCCAAGTGAAAAGCTCTGTTCTGAGTCATCATTCATCAGGAAAGATTTGTTCACAGCATTATAAAAGTTTGCAAGATCAAACATTTATATAGGAATGCATTCTTTGTGTCAGCAACCAACACTTACAGCTGTTTCACAGACCTAAATGAAGTTTGCTTTCATCTTTGCTGCCAGCACTTGGAATGTACTTTGAATTGCCATTATCAAGACATGTAAGCGTGGTACTGTTCCCTTCACTGGTATTTACGTCACCTGTTTTGAATTTTCCTCAGTGGCAACATTATGCAATCAGTGGATTTTGCAGTGTGTATCTGCTGGGAACCTCATCCAGTGCATCTTGAGGAGCTCAGAAGTGAACCCGTGGGCAAGACACTAGCACAGCCAGCTGCAGACCTGTTGTGGTAGGGTAAAAACCATCTCGTTTTCTTCAAAGGTTAAAGTGACCTTGTCCAGCCAAATGGCAGTGAGGTCCCTGCTCCTCCCTTAAAGGTCATAGCGCAAGCTGCAGGATGTGTGGTGCTGGAAAACGCAATTCAACTCACCCTACAACAGGGCCCTTATTGTCAAAAGACAAAAAGAAACAGCAAAAGCAAGCTAAAAAATTAATCATGTCAAATTTATCATAGTGCTACTGGATTCCTTCTTATTTAGCTAAAGGCAAAGTTGATATTACTGCTGAACATATAAGCTTTATTAAGTAAATTACACTGAAAGATAAGAAGGCACAAAAAGTGAAATTAAAAAAAAAGAGGGTGACATTATATTAATAGCATTAAATCCTGGGATTTAACATGGGCACTTTAAAATTCTATCAAGTACAAATAACCAAACTTGTTAATTCATTTCTTCTAGGCACAAAATGGCAATTTTACCAGTATGATCTCCTTGCTACAGAGTACCTGAGCTACCAGAACTGAAATGGTGGATCACTTTGCGTCATTTCCTGCGTGTGAGGCATGCGCACATGCACATCTCAGTCATGTGCTTGCACTCCCTAGAAAACAGCTTTGACTGAGAGACCTTTCAGTGAGTAGTAGATAAACCTCATATTAAAAGCATGTACACATCCTATAGTTCCGCTACTAATGCTTTCAAGTCACGTACCCTATGGTTAACTGCTTCAGGTAAAACCAGGTATGTACTCAAGAGCCTTTGAGTCAGTCTGGCATGCAACTTAAATGGCCTCTCTGTACCTCCCACATCTTGGCACCTCACATTCATCCCTTTAGCCTGGACCCTCTCCTGTGAGCCTACTGGGACACTTTGTCTTCAGCTCTTGCACTGCCCTGCAAGCCTTTGTCTTACTGTCTTGGGCTCTTCATGAATTTCTCACCTTTTTGCATGCTTTGCCTTGTGCTGCCTCAGATGCTGTTGTAGTGGCTGGTTCGCACTCGCTTTTCACAGTGCCATTGTACTTGCCTCAGAAGATTTCTTGAAAATGAAAGACTCAATGGCTGAGCACTGCAAAGGCAGTTTCACAGATTTTGGGGATAAATGAAGGGGAGTAGGGAGGTAAAGGACTAAGGAAGCACTTCCCCCCAAAACACCTTCCTGCCCTGCTTACCCCTCTGGTTGCCATTTGTGGGAACAAGAATCATGCATGGCTTAAAATGGTCGTGATCCTTATGTAATGCCAGACTTTCTGGTTGAAAACTAAATCTGTAATTCAGACTGGGGATTAATACCTCCAGAACTGATAAACTAATAAATGACATATTCAAAAGAAAACTGCTTTACGCGGCTTCAAAGCAATTCCTGATCAGATTCAGGGCAGTTTTTTCAGTACCAAAAGCCAGAATAATTTCCTTCAAATTTTCTTTTAACTCTCTGTAGGACAGTGCAGTGCATTTTGGTGAGCGAGAGCTTTCTCAGGCTCCCGGAGCCAGGGCCGAGCCCATCTCTAGGATAATGTTGCCATCTATTGGACTCGGGAGGAATGCAGTTGCACAGAGCGAATCTCGGTAGCTTCGGTTTTAGGGAGCAGGGAGCCCCCGGCCAGAACCCTCGCCGGTGCCTCTCCAGGCACATGGACAGGAGAATGGGTCCCCATGCATCACCCTGCAGTGGGTGACCCCATGCACTGGGCACATGGATCTCAGCCGTAGTGATGGATGCTCTTTCAGATGCTAGGAGTGAGAGCTGGCCTTGAGGGGTGGGAGGCATCCGTTGGAGGCTTGCTCCAGAGCATCAGTCTGCAGGGCCTGAAGTGATGATCTCTGCTGGGGTCAGTCCCGATAGGGGAAAGAGCCAAGCCTGCATGCCCCAGGCTACTGCATGGTCCTTACCCTCAAGGGGTCTGTCTGCCTTCATCTCCCTGCCCAGCTACTCTCTGTTTTTATGAGCAAAGGAAACACTCTAGCACCACCTTAATGAAAATTGAACAGCAAAATCAATCTGATCACTGCTTTGTCCATCCCTGCGACCCTGGGTCTGTCTCCGGCCACCTGTACAAGGGGTCATGGAGTGGCTGGGGACAGTGAGTACTCACAGCCTGCCTGCCCAGCCATGAGGAGACCTTGCAAGCTGCCAGCACAGCGTGCAGAGATGTGCCTAGGAAATGGCCAGTGGCATGGACAGGAAGAGTCCCAAACCACCTTGCAGCACATAGTAAAATGGATACAGGCTTCAGCATGTGCTTGAAGCTTAGCAAATGCCCAGGCGCTCTCTCTGGATCAGGGCCAACACAAATGGGCACAGCAGCATTAGTTCTGGTGTCTTAAAATGTTATAATGTGCCCTGTATTGTCCACTGCAGGAGCTGGTTTTTTGCTTGAGATCTTCTACATTTAGGAAAAATTGAAGAGAGCATTTAACATGCTTCCTGTTTCCAATCAGAATTAAAAACTGACAGAGAGTAATTGCTAGCTGAAACAAGTGACAATTCTGTAATCTCTCCCAGTAGCTGGAGGAGAAAGACCAATACAACGGCGCTTGAAGAAAAAGTAAGAAGTTACTTCAAGCTGATAGGTACAGTACTGTGCACAGCGAGTCATTACATTTCAGTTATCTGGCCTACACCTCCAAGCACCAAAATTGCTTTGACAGACAATGCTTCTTGGGAACTGATTGCAGTATATGTCACCTCATCAAAATCACTAGCACATCCATTGGCACTTCTCAGAACAAGTATCAAAGCTCAAGGGCTGTATATGATGTTAAGTGGTTTAATATTGGAGGTAGAAGAGTGGCACTGGTGCTGCAGAAAAAACTACAACCTATTTGAAGGGTAATACCATTTCTGGGAGGTCACAGGCAATCAAGGAGGGGGAAGAATGTAATATTTAACTTTGTCTCTCATCTCCAGTATTTAATCACTTGCTACAATACATAATCCTTGATCTTTGATATTTGGAGCACCACAGGAATTGTCAGATTTTCTGAAGCATCCTTTTCTGTCCAAGAGAACTTGAGGTAGAAAGGATCAGTCAGCAATTCTCTTGCTGAATGAAGTGCTAGAGAATAAACTCGAATGAAATACTGTAACTACATTACACAGTATAGCCACCGCCTAATTTTCAGACTCCAGGCACTTTCGTGTGCTTTCAGCACTACTGACAGTCCATTCAAGGAGAATCTGCAGAATAAAGCCATGATATTCAAAATCAGCATCTTCTGTGCATTCGGTATCAGTGCTAAAATTCCCAGTGATCTTCAGTGTCACCATGTAACTAAGCCCTGCAAGATTTGTGTTTTCATCCATTTGTTGAATTAACATGAGCTGTGTTTTCACGGCAGATGATACAGATTAATTTAGATGAAATGGACACCTGAATTGTCAGGCTATTTCTATACCTTGCTCTTTCCCAAGTGCTATTCAGCTTATATTTTTTCCCAGAGCATTTTTTGCCCTAAATGAGCCTCTGTATTCCTCACTTCCACCTAGGGTTGAGATACAGGTAGATCACAAACCTTCATCCTCAGCAGCTACGTGCGTCTATGAATCGAAGGGAGTTAAAACACACACACGAGGATGTTTGGAAGACTCATATCTTGTTCTCCAGCCTGTGCCCTTGAGGAGGAAGTTATGGATACTCTCTAACATGAGGGCTGGAAAAGGAAAGCTACTTCTCATTCTACCAGAAGTCTAAGAGGATCAGATGAATGGTGAAAAGGAATCTTTTACAACTCACTTCCTAGTCAGGATTGAAGAGTCACATCAAAGCTCAGTAGCACTGCCACTCCTGGGGGGCTGGTAACAGCCTGTTGGAGGGGAGAGGCTCTCTGGTTGGACTTATAAGGAACAAATTATCATGGTGTCTGTCTGTCCCCAGTGTAAAATCCCTGAGCACAGTACAGGCCAGAGGGCTATAAATGCCATAAGCATCAGCAGGACAGGCAGAAGGACAAGCAGAGATCAGCTCAAACCATCTTGCTACCTAGAAATAGGTGTCTGAGTAATCCTGTCGCAATAGTTTCAGGCATGAAGGCACACACCCCCCCCCCCCCCCCCTTAGCACTCTTCTGCTGTTTTACTTCCTGTATAATTTTTGGCTCTCTGGTTGTCTCGGTTACTTCTTTAAACTCTCTGTAGAAACTTTCCTGCAGTAACTGATCAGACTCTTTGCTCAGCATTGGCATTAGCAGAGGACACGTGAAAGTTACTGCATATCTTCTGGACCTTTCATTAAAGAGCTAACCCTGCCCAAGGGTAGGAAAAAGAACTGTGTGCTTTTTGGGTTTGTGGTACCCTGTGTCCCGCATGTCTTTGTAGCACAGGTCCACAACCAGATTTCTTTCAGATGAAAAACACTAAGCCATTCCCTGCAGAAATGTGTAAGACTAACACAGCGATGCTGGCTGCCTGGTCAGAGGGTTGCAGAACCAGAACTCGTCGTGTTTCTGAAGAACAGATCCTTAGAGCCAATTGAGGAATTGCAAGAAATCCTTCGCCCAGCACTACCAGTTCTCAGCCTTTTCACCCAAGGCTTGATTTGCTTCAGCTTAGTCATACAAGGGCTAAGTACGTCTGAATACCTCTTCCAGGAAAAGAATGAAACGTGCAAACTCGTAACTGTAATAATAAGAATGCCGAGCTCAACTATTGTGTAGACAAGAAAGCATGCATCAGTGAAAGTGCATTTCATTCAGATAATTAGATCCTGCTGACATTTTCTGTGCAAGTAAGTTGAGGAGAGCCAGTGATTCTCGCTGTTGTTCAGATACCAGGAAGGAATATGAAGTAATTGCAGCCTACCATAAATAAAGCTGGCATGGAGCATTGCTTATTTTAGCCATTACTTTATTTTCACAAGGACTGTGAAGATTAACTTTATCATTGGGAATAATTGCTCTTTGTTAACTTAACCTAATAATTTTTTGGGTCCGTGTTGTTGCAGTAGCTAATGAAGCCACATGATACAACAGGGCCAGGTACTAACTAATCAGTAAGCCAGAGGGGAAAGGGGAGCCCTGGTGGGCTATCTCAGTGGTTATGAGGGGCAGATTAGGCTGGCTGGAAGAGTGATTGGTCCCCAGGGGAGTGTTGGGTACGTTTGCCAGTGGGCCATGTCTTCACAAGATACAGGTTCCCCCTGCAAACTTTGTGAAGACCTGTCTGCAACAGGAGTTTTGCTACAGCTGTCAATCAGTGCAGCCTACAGCGATGTATCTCCAGGGGCAAAATGAATGGTACTGGGAAAGTTGCTCTTTCTTACACTATTCATTTTCTGTACAATCAGTATATTGTCTAGTGGTAACTGCATATAACTGCTCACCAGGACTCCTGGACCAGAGGCTCATTCTTTGCTCACTAGCTTGCCATATGGCTTTCTCACTTCTCTGCTTCCTTTCTGCAAGGAAGAGTTCTACAGAAAGTTGTGAAACTTGGTATTTGTAAGATACTTGAGATCCATATGCAAAGGCCCTCCGCAGAGGCAAGGGTTTTGTTGTTAAAAACATTAAAGATATTATGCAGGGCTTTTTTTTTTTCCTCAAATGAAGCCATCAAAACATAGACTGTATACATGAAACTATTCCTCCTAACACCTTAGTCAGATGATGTAAAGATGGTTCATGTTAAACATATTTGGGGTAGGAACTTTCAGCAGGAGGAATCTGCTGGGAGTTTTGCAAGTCTGTATAAGTACAATGCACAGATTGCAGGTGGTAAACTAAGAAATAGCCATTATTTTTTAATGCAGATGCTAACAGAAGTGTGGTCTATCTCTCCCAGATGCAGCACCATTTATCTTTGTAACCATATTCCATATTCCAATAGCACAGTTGTGGCACAAACATTTTTTGCTTTTCTGCCTACAGACTAGAAAGCTGGAAAGAAATAAAGTTGTTGAGATGGCGATATGTAGTTTCACACACAGAACCAGGAAACGTGGCAGGGAGAGGAAGAAGACACTTGGAAGGGTACTCTTGGACTTTTCCATGCAAAAGCAACAGAGATTGGCCAACCATCAAGCCCAGCCATAGCTAGGCTGGAAGGCATCCAGAGCTCAGGAACAGATCCTGGCCACCCCAGAAGGATCCCGGACCTTCCCATAATAACTAATCTTCAAAACTAATACTGCCCCAAGGTGGTGATAAAACTGAGGCAGAAATACAATTGCATGCTTTATTGTTCTTACCATTTCTGTATTTTATTTATTGTGCTGCTAAGTAAAGAACAACTGTGATTTAAGATACTCCATCCCTTCCCAACAAAATACAAGTTATCCAGAATAATTTGAGAACAAGTTTGAAATGTGTCTAATCTCTTTTTGTGTCTCAAGTCCTGGGTGCTGAGTTTGATGCATTTCCCAGCTGTCTTAAATGAAACACATGCAAATGGAAGAATCTCTTGAAAACTTTAAGTGAGCATTCTTGCTGTTTAATTCTTTGGAGAGATTCCTTTGTTACAGTGCTGGCTCTTTTATATGACTGTGCTTGTGGAAGATCTTTAACTGGTTTTATTTGCAGTGTTAAATCACTGAAGGGAAAGCTAAATACAAGAAGAAAAATCTGTGCTCGCAGCATTCTAAGACACATGTGCAATAGACAACCTCTGCTTTTATCTCAGGTCCAGCTGCCTGTAAATATGTGAAGGAGGAGCATGACTCTTAGGCCTCTGAAAACCTTTATGTTTCAGTATTTTACTTTCAGGGATGCACCATCACCCACACATCAGCTCATCACCTTGAATAATAAAGTGCGCAAATGTAATTTCATCTTTTCCATGCCAAGTTGCCTGAAGAAAATAAGAGTACATCAGATTCCTTTGATTTGTGGCTTGTATACTTTGTGAACAGCTTTGCCAGAATCTGACAACATAAAGGTAATGGGACATTCCTTTCAAAGTCCCTGTGCTTACAGATCCTGTTATTATTTACATGTATAAGCTCTGAAATATTGCAATTAGTGGGATGAAGTTTGGAGGAATGCATCCAGAGGAACAATCAAGGCTTATTGTCTTGGAAGATGCAGAAGCTATTAGTGATCCCATGAAGTATTAGGAATGTTGATCCTGCTTCACTGAACAGCTTGGCATTTCCAGATCTTGCTTTTTACTGACAAGGCTATCAGAAATGCCACATTTGTCACATATAATTGAAAAATGGCTATCTGCCTTCTCAGAAATTCCTTTCATTTAGGTTTGTTGTGAGATATGCAAAGTATATTTGTGCCTGGCACATTGGAATGTTAAATTCAGTTCTCTAATGTCTGTCACTAGCCTGCGGGAAAACAATACACAGGTTCTTTCATGTACCCTGGGGACCATCAAGGAAAAACAACAGTTCCAGAAACCACTTGTGCTGCTGTGTTCTCAGGGCGCTGAGGTTAAGAAGAATCTCTACCAAAAAACACCCAATTACAAATATGCGTTGAGGCACTCAGCTCCTGTAAATGCTTTAAAAGACAGTTGCATGGATTCTCAAAGGTAGATGTCTGCAGGTGTTTTACATGCCCATCCTGTGTTTACCTCAGGTGTAAGCTATTGCCACACAGTTCAGCTGTTCGGATTAACTAGCTTCTGATGTGCTGCTTCAGATCAGTGCATGCATATGGAGGCATCCATAAGGCATGTAAAATTGTGAGAGTATGACTCCCTGTAATCAGCATGGCCCCCAAAACCCCATCCCAAGCCAGCACAGGACACCTGCAGGAAGGACCAGTTTTATTTCCGTCAATCACAATTTCAGCCTACCACATCAGTAGGACTGGTTGGAAAGTCAGGAGAAGAAGGAAAGTGGACCAGACCCCCATGGAAATAGCCACATTTGTGATCCCAGTGTTAAGATGATTCATCAGCTGTGACAGATGCTCAGTTTGTGGGGTTTTTTTACAACATGCTCTTGAAAGTAATTTTGACTTAGTTGTGTTAGAGGCCTATGGCACTGAGCTACAGATTCCAAGTACTGCTCTTCATCATCCCGTCAGAAGGGCTTTCACATCTCTCCAGGTGGAGATGAGCTTTCTGTCTCCAAGTTCAGCATCTTCCCTAAACAATCAGGCAGAAGAGTCAGCCTCGGTTGCTGTGCTTGGGAGATGGTGATTCACTGCAGGGGGAAGAAGGCAGGAGATGTTGCCAACAAGCATCGCAGGCTCATTGCAGGACATGGAAAGGAAGAGAAAACTGGGATGAGAAGGGAAAAATAAAACAACTTTCCAGTATGTGAAGATGAATTCATCCCCTCTGTTCCAATCTACCATCAAAATGTATACCCATCTGAGATTCATTGCCGTGCTTTCCACCACACAGTAGTGTGAGGCAGGATATGAAGAGACCAAAGCAGTTTCAGCCAGACAGCAGCAAGCTGTGTTGGTGAGGAGGCAGCTACGTACCCCTGTCCCTTTGGTCCTCACCTCCGTGTCTCTCCCCTCTCAGCCCATGCCTTGTTGGTGGTTAGCAGCTAGGAAATAGCACTGGAGGGTGATAGAAGTTGGTCACTGTGATAGACCCCTTAAAATGAGGATATTGAGAAGAAAACATTCTGCTGCTTTTGGGGAAGATTTTGCAGCTGCTAGGACAATTTGTCCATGTATTTGGCAGTCTTTGAGGATGAGATATTTAAGAAATCAGCTACTTCTTACTGGTATAAATGACAGAAAATCTCTACATATGAAAACAGCACACTAGATAGGCTCACTAGTGGGGCAAAATCACTGAGTACTAGGCTTTTAGGAGCTTTTTTTTTTCCCTGAGCCATTCTGCTTTAGTCAGTTGCAAGCCATGACACCATCTCAGACTCTCCTGTCTCTCTTTCTCTGATTTTACCTCATTTCTTGCTGTGCACCCTCACTCATGCATGCATTCAAAATCATTCACAAGCATAAACCCAACGAAATCCATAGAAGCTAGAGCACCCAGCCCATAAGGCACTCAGCCTGCAATTCTGACCTAGCTGGGAATAGCCCCTATGGAGCCTTGAAGGATGTGTCTTCAAGGGCAGACCCATTATCAACAAGTACTACCACAAACATAGCCATAACGCTGGTCCCTATAGAGCTACACATCACTGTGCACATACAGACAATATGATTGTGGGGCAGAAAGTTGTAAAGCCTTTCAAACACAACATGCATCGAACTCTTGGCTTTTCCCATGAACTCTTTTTTCCCATATTGCACAGTATATATGTCAGGAGAACCAATCAACGTATGAAAAATTGTATCTAAGTGGAGTGCAGATCTGATGATCTGCATCATCAGATGCTGAGATGCCTTTAAAATAAAAATCATGTTTTTAAGTTTCTTTAGAACTTGCAGTAGCCTTTTTCTGATTACTATGCTGATGCAAAAATGACGGGAAACAGCTTGTTGCCTCACTGTGAAGTCAAATAGGATCCTGTCTACCCCAGAGCATCCTGAGTGAAGACAGAAGAAAGCAGCACAAAGAGAAATGCGACTTTCCAACCTAGCAGTTTGGATATTCAGATGAGCAGGGAGAGAACTGTTTGCTTGGTTTTGCTCCCAAAAAAGTCTCTGTAATTTGCACAAATACGGAATCAATGCAAAAGGCATTTCTGGAGCTTGGGTCACACAACTATCAAGAGAGTGAAATATCTCAGTCCATTTTGAGCTTCCTCCTGTAAATCTGAGACTCTTCCTGCACAGCTGGACCCATGCATCTTCTTCCATTAGCATCTTCATAGCTTCCACTTGAAAGGGGGTGAGTCCTGTGTGTCTCTTGGTAGCCCCAAATTCACATGCTGACCACTTAAACAGATTTGCTTATTTTTCTTTAACAGGCTAATTTATCAAAGAAAAGCTGCAAGGGGAGGGTCTGGTCTATGAAGCTTGATTGGGAAATGGGTTAACCCTGCAGCCACACTGCCCAGTCAAGGCAGAAGCCAAAGTGGATTGCCTCAGGTAATAGTGATAAAAGGGAAGTTAGTATAAAAGGAGTGATGATGGTCAGGGGGGCATCCTAGAATGGGGTAAAATGTAGCTAAAGGTACAGTAAAATAGTGCTAAAAAGAGTTCAGGTTTCTTCTTGAATGCTTTCAGGTGATTAAAGTGTGTTTGAGGGAACCAGAGGTTGTGTAATAGATTAATGTTTAGGAATATAGCTTGACAGCAAAAGTAATAAAGTGGGGAAAGGGATCCTTAAACACAGAACAGGATTGAGGTTCAAAGCAAACAATATAGTGACACAAAGGACTATCTGGGGAGTGGAAAGCAGATGTCTGATTGCAGTCACTGTTCTGCACTTGAGGTCATCTCTGCTGCTTCAGAAAATGGGCCATGTGGGAGCACTACCTCTGGGTTCCCAAGTCTAGGATTTCCCCCCTTCCTTTGGTCTAAGTGGCCACTCTAGCTGTCAAACTCAAATCTCCAGTTTGTCCGACTGATTGCACACCACCCCCTCTTTCCTGTGAAACACAAAACTGTTTACAGATGGTGCTTTTGGCTTGTAAAGCAATTAACTCTCTTCTTTTACCTTACACATAGCGAAAGACTGAGCCAGCCTAATTCTATTGTAATGTTACCATCTGAGGATCTTCCACATCATAAAAAATACATGGTTCACCCCTTCTGAACACACACAATGGCATTTTAAAGAAGAATGACAAATCTTGGTTATTTTTTCCCCTGTGGTCACAAGTCCTATTTATAGGTTTATCTTCCCGTACTCCTGCGTGCCTCTCTTCAAGCCTAGCACTGAAGCAGAACCTGCACGTGCTTCCCTCCCTTCAGCACCCAGACCTGCTTGCTTAATGCTAAACACGAGATGGGAGATGTATCTTCCTTCAGGATATCCAGCCTCCCATTTATTGAACAAGATCTCTCCCTTTTGCAGGGAAGGAGGGCAAAAGAGTCATTGCAAACAAGGTGGGAAGATAACATACCCATGGCAGGCCACAGCAGCCTTCAGTAATTATATCAGACACCTGACACTGACTTCCCACACTAACACAGGAAAGCTGTTGCAGGGTATAAAGAAAATTGCTTGCTTATACCAATGGCTTTTGCTGTAACAAGATAACCCACTGGGCCTCTGCAGTCCTTGATGCTGTCATAAAGCGTCCGCGTGCGGAGCTGGCTCAATGGCTTCAGCTGGTTTAATGATCCCTCAGAAAAGGAAAGGCCTCAGCGAATAAAGGTAGGAAAAAAGACTGGGAAGCTATGGAAAGGAGAGAAAGTAGCAGGGATTGCTCTTTGCTGGTCCCACCTTCAGTGAGAGAAATATGCCCTTTACCAAAAACAGTAAAGGATTTCTTCCAGAATTTATGAGGACACACAAGTTTCTGCTTGACGTTTTACACCTCGGAATGTCAGTATTTGCATGACAGTACGTGTAACATATGAGGTATCCCAATGAAGGAAAAGTATTGCTCAGCTTACTGAAAAGCAAGCATGAACTAAAAGAATAAACTGCTCACTCAGATTCCCTGCCCCAAAGAGGCCATGGCTGCGGGCTGATTCCCTGCTGTCTGCTGCATAGTTTAACAGGAGTGATTGGCATCCTAGAAACAGATACGCTGAGTGAAGGTACGAGATCCACTGAAAAGCTGAGGCTGGGCTTCTGTTTCTTTGGCCACGAAGCTTATGAAAAGGCTTCTTTTTTCTTTGCACCTCCAAGCGAACAGGGAAGAGCTTTTGTGCCAAGCTGTGAAAGAGGAGAAGTTTCCTACTAAAGGCAAGTAAAAATATAAGGTTTCTTGTATGAATCTGTACTGGCTTTGCATGGCAGGGTAGGGGAGGACTACAGGGCTGGCTTTTGTGAGGGGCTGGTGGAAGCTTCCCCCGTGTCCAGTGGAACTAATTCCAGAGGTCTCCAAGGTGGACCCACTGTTGGCCAAGGCTTAACTATGTTACCCAGAGGCTCACTGGTAGTGGATAACATATTTAAGGGGGGGAAAGGGAGGATTTGTTGCACTGGAGCAATTGCAGCCAGAGAGAAGTAACAATATGTGAGAGAAACAGCTCTGCAGATACAAAGGCTAGTGAAGAAGGAGGGGAGGATGTGCTCCAGGCATCAGAGCAGAGATTCCCCTGCAGCCCATGGAGATCCATAGTGGAGCAGTTCTCCACCTGCAGCCCATGGAGGACCCCATGCTGGAGCAAGGGGATGCCCAAAGAGGGCTATGAACCCATGGGAAGCCTGTGCTGGAGCAGCTCCTGGCAGGACCTGTGGCCCCATGGAGAGAGGACCCACACTGGAGCAGGTTTGCTGCAGGACTGGTGACCCCACGGGGGACCCACACTGGGGCAGTTCAGCCCATGGGAAGGACCCACGTTGAGAAGTTCATGGAGGACTGTCTCGTGTGGGTGGACCCCCTGCTGGAGCAGGGGAAGAGTGTGGGGTCCTGTCTCTGAGGAGGAGGGAGGTGCATGGGACAACTGACCCATGCATGTGATGAACTGACAGCAAACACCATGCCTCGCCCCCTGTGCTTCAGGAATGAAGTTGAGCCAGGGAAGAAGGGAAGGGTGGGGAGAAGAGTTTTTTAAGATCTGGTTTATTTCTTATTACCATACTCTGAATTGATTGGTAGCAAATTAATTTCCCCAAGTCAAGTCTGTTTTACCCATGGATGAGCAACCTCACATCTCTGCTGGACGTTTTGGCCAGCACAAGGAGGACTCAGGCACTGATGCATGACACACAGAGCCTGGAATTACTTTATCAGCTCTTTCAGATGTTCAAGTCACTTGGGACCAGGTGCAACAGCTCGATTCCCTCCTGTGAGACCCCACCAAGTTAATGCATCTTTTGGATGCAGGGTTCAGGTCCACCCCACCACAGCCGCCTGCTGGGGGAGAAGCAGCACAGCCTACAGCTTACAAACAGCACTTACACTGACAAATACAAGTTCTAGCTCTGGAACAAGAAACGTTTTCTACTTTTTTTCCTTGAAGAAATAACCTTGTTAGGAAATGAACAAGGATTCCTTCAGGACAGGCATAGCAGCTCCCAGGAAGCGTAGTCACATCTCTTGCCCTTCATAAGGTACTGGGCAGTTCACACAGAAGTGCTTCTTTTAAATGGTGTATTCAATGCCAGACTTGAACGAATGATTCCTGTTTTGCTCCTGTTCACCAAGACCTCACTCGGTAATCACAAGAAGAACTGGTATTTGGGGTAGTGCTAACTTTGTTTGCTTGTTTACAGGACAGGGATGTTGGAGACTAAACTGGTTGTTTATATGAAGGATCATGCATTCAGCCCATCGATCTCCTAAAAAGCTTTTTGGGTTTGGACTGAGGTTTTCCCTTGTTTTAGTCTGTCTTTGCTAGCAGATGTTTGATGTGATGAGTCTCTGTCATGTTTCTGGACAGCCTGACTCAGCTTCCTCAGTGGTAATAAGCAGTTTAAGGAAGGAGGGAAGGAAGACCACCTACTCCATCTCTGTCTGTGCATCTGAAAATCCAGATCAGACTCTGCACTTGTTTGCTGATGGCAGTTTCTGAGGTTGTGGCACATTTTTCATAGGGGCTGATTATGAATTTTGTAGCCCGGTTCCATGTTTTGGCATTAGAACTAATATCCTGTCACCATTATCCTCGCAGGCCTTGCTCTCACTTTTAGCTAGTGTTGACCCCTATCAGGAACAGGATGCAAGATGAAAGGAATTGTCATTTAAACCCAGAGGAATATTTGTCACATTGAGGCAGGAAGAATAAATCAAGAACAACTAATGACTACACCTCGCAGCACTGGTTTTCCACACAGAGCTTTTATTTATCCAGGGATATTTGTTATACTTAAGAGAGATTTACATTTCACTTTTCAACCCTGCCTATTAGCTACCAGTCCATGAAACCATCACTCTCTGCAGCTGTGCTTTCCAATGCACACTTGCTGCAGAGCCTGTGAGGGGGCTGAGCTGGCGTGTCCTGCTGGCTCTGCTCTCGCTCCAGGTTTGGTGATTATACTTCTGGCAAGGAAGCATCTGATGCATCTGAGGCACTGCCTTTGCTCATCCATTCCTCTCTGGTTGCCTCAGCATCCTTTGGGTTCCTGGGTCCATGTTTCCAATTTATCTTGGTTTCCAAAGCAACCAAGTCTCATTCTTAGTGCTTCTTCCCAGCTGACTTGGTGGTTGTTCTGCTTTCTGCATATTCTGTGCCTGAGTTTTGTTTTGTTGTTTGTTTGTTCTTTAGGTATTACATTTGTGGCTTTTCTTCCTTCAATGTTTGCCATGTTTAATGGTGTGTCGAAGGACAGCTGCTGCGTTTTTCCCATTAGATCTCCCCTTTAATAAGGTTCCTCTGATCTTATTGCATTCTTCAGTGGAACAACCTCTTTTACTGGCATTTGGGGATTATATCAATGGAAAGATGCCATTAGTGGAAGTGGCACTGTACATACACTTTCATTTTCTGGCACCAGCACTTCTGTTGCTGCCATTTTCCTCTCCTGTGCTAGTAAAAACCTCGTAGGGTTTTTCCTGAAATGTTAAATTTCCATCTCTCCAGTCCTTCCGTGCACCTCCCTGTGAAGCCAATTGCACTGGGTAACTGCTCCCCTACTCCTTGTGTAAGTTTGTTCCTCCCTTCCTTCCGTCTTCTCTGCACTAGTTTTCTTCAGGCATTTCGCAGTACAGTCAAAGCTATCAGACACCCAAAGCCGTCCATACACCTTGAGGATCTCAGGAATGATAGGGTGTATATGCAGGCCACATGGTATGGGATGCATCAAGCATCAGGGACTCGGCTTCAGGGAAACACAACAAGGCCAGCTTGCTTGGAGGAGAGTCAGCACGATTTTGGGTTCACTCTCTTGGCTGCAACTGGGCATTGCTGTGCCTTGCGACAGCAGCAGAGCAGGCCACTGTGTGGAGCTCGTCGGGTCCGTGTCTGCACCACCTCAGGGATGCTTGCAGACACCGGGCAAACACAAACAGTATAAATCAGTCCCATTAGCAAAGGCAAAGGTGGGTGAAGCAGCAGCAGAGGTTCTGAACATCTGTTTCCCCACGTCTAAATATGTTTCTGTGTATAAGAGCGGAATGAAAATGTCAGCAGATTTTTGGTTTACTCTCCCTGACTTGGATTTTTCTTTTTTGTCTGACAGGTGAGATGAGCTGAATTATTCCCTTTGCAAGGTGTTTAAGGAACTACACCTCTTCCTCTTAAAAGTGAGTCATAATATAGAAGCCAATGCCTATTCTTGACAAGATTTTACTTCTGGAAACGAGGTTTTTTTTCTTCAATCTGTACATTTCTGCCATAAGGGCATCAGAGCGCTACGGACATCACATTGCGCTTTGTAAAAGGGTAGATCATTCGCTATTATTACTACTATCATAATGTGTTGGCTGATGCTTCTCAGGCGAGGTGATAGGCGCGTGTTCCCGCTGAGCGGGCTGGGGCTGGCAGGACGGAGAGCAGCTGGACAGCAGGGGGCAAGAGCGCTCCAGAAATGCTCTGCGCGCCTGCCCAGCCCCGACTCGCGGTGAGGGGCGCGGGGGGACGGCGCTACGCTGCGGCCGGGGTAGGGGAGGAGTGATGGAACAGCGGCAGGGAGGATGTGGGGAGTGGAAGGGTTAGCGGCGGGGAGTGTTCTCTTGTTCTGCACCCAATGGTGCAGCCTGCATCTCTGCCTTGTTCTCTCCGTTGTTGCTGTTGTTTTTGCTGCTGTTGTTGCGGTGTCGTTCAAGCTTTCTGGAGCTATGTTTGGAGAAACCAAGTCTGTTGGAAGTGTTTGTAATTCTAGGTGTTCCCATGTGCATCCCTGAGAGCTGTTGCATCCTTGCTACATGCAAAAAAAGCCCTTCTGCGTATGCATCGGTTTAAGACTGTGCATGGTCCAGTTGCCTTCCTAAAACAGAAAAAACAACCCCTAGCTGAAGTACCAATCCTCCAGTTGTTTGCTGCCACAATCAGCTGGGCAGCTGAAGTCACATTAAGAAGTGTCTCCAACCCAAACCATTCTATGGTTCTATGTCTGTATGAAGCCACTCTTTTTTACACTACAGCAATACACCTTCCAGGAAAGCATAGCCCATCTCTCAGTTACTGGGACTTTATTTCCATTCTGTAAATTGGTGGAATGTTGCCTTCTCTTTGGTTAGCTCCGTGTTTGTGATTTAGCTTGAAAAGCCTCTAACATTCCTTTACAGCAAGACTTTTCAGCAACAAATTCTCTTCCAAGATGTTTTACCTTTGAAACATCTCTGTAATGGAGGAAATCTGGGAAGGGAAATGGAACAAAAAATCTTTTTGTCTGAAGAGAGACAGAATCTGGCTTTGTTGGGTTTGTAAACTGGAATTTTCACAATGTCCCGTTTTCTTATGCATCTTCATTTAGGAAATGAATATGCAGGGAATTTGGAGCAAGTTTAGGGAAATAAAGGTAAGGGAGGAGGGCACTATCCTGGCCCTTTCCAAACTTCAGTATTGATGGAGAGAGCATATTTCCCCTTTTATTAGACATTTACACACTGTTTACTTCAAGGACATGGAAATTCATATTTATCATATACATCACTTGTTATTGTTCTTACTTCCTGACTGGCTGACTGAAAAAGGAAATTAAGCTGTGCTGAATGACTTGTGTTACTGATAGCACAGGAAAAGAGCAAACCTCACAGAAAGAGCCTAAACCATTGTAGAACTATGGTCCTTAAAGGTAACCAAGTATTGCTGGTAGAGGTGTTGCCTTAGCTGGACTAAAAGTCTGAGGACACAGAAAGGCAAGGTTGGTAGGGAGAGGTAATATGTTTTATATAGATTAATTCCTACAGATGGACATCTTTTGGTACTTTGGTACATCTCACAGGTAGTTTGACCCCATACAGAGTCTATAAGCATGTATTTACTTTACTTTTACTATAGGAGGTGTCATGAATGGACCACATCCCTTGGAAAGGAGTTTCCTTTCTGTGACTTTAATGCTGCAACATCACAGCTGCTGGTGGTGTCACTTGCATGGAGTCCCACTGCAGTGGAAAGTGGGAGCTCCCGGGTTACTGCAGCTTACTGGAGATATTTCTGCAGCTGAATGCCTTGCCCTCTTCAGCCTGGACATGTGCATCTCCTAACACTGTCAGCCAGACTCCAGGCTCTTCCTCTTCAACCACTATTGCTCACAGCAAGGCCTGAAGGCAGTTCACACTCCAACACCTGCAGATATGCCTGCATGGTTTTAGGCCTTTATAAATATTCTCTGTTAAATTTTTACAGCTGCAGCTTTGCCATCCATTTGGATTCTTCCTTCTGGTCCCTGTTCAGTGGTCTTTGAAGTCAACAGTGTTCTTTGAATCAAGCTATATGTCTGTATAGGCTTTGAAAAAGGAACTTCACCCGTTAGTGCAGTCCAGGTTAGGAATTCCTCTTTTCCAAGCTAATGTGCTGAATCTCCCCTTTACATTAATAAAGGCATATGGGAAGAGAGGAAAGCAACTTCCCTGTTTCATGCTAGGAGTTGTGACATTTGGAGGCTGCACATGCAAACATCTAGCTCCTCTAGGAAGCCTCGCTGCTTCTCCTAGCTGTGGGGGGAAGATGGAGGCAATAAGTTGATTCTGTTTTGGCCCAAACAGCCTGTGGAAACCAAAACAGAGTTTCCTGTGAAAACACCAAGATTCTGAAGCCTTCTGAGCCCACCAGTGACTGCAGCGTGGTGTCACACAGCCAGTCTCCCTCACTAGCTGCATGTGCATGGTTATTAGGCAGGGACAGCAAGGGTGGGCAATGGCACTTGTGGGCAAGCTGATAATTTGCTTGTGGGATTTTGCACAGGTGAAAGCAACGTTGTCCCTTAGGGACCTGTTTCTCACACAGGCTGTTAAGGACAATGCACAGGGGTGACATTTATAGCTTGGTGTGTCTGCAGGAGGCAATGGGGAACAGGTTGTGGTGGTGGCATCAGTGCCTGCTGCTTGCTTGCTGTTCATCAGTCAGCAAGTGTTCCCTGGACAAAATTGTTCAGACTTGTCTCATTGGCCACAGCTTGTTGCCAAAGTGTTTTTGTAGCCTCACTATAGTCCTGTGATCCCCCATAGCTTACAGCACTTTGAGACCAAGAAACAACAGCTCAAACAACCCCTCATTTTCAATCAGCTGTAGAGCATAAACAACCCTGTTCAAGTTTCCCAGGCTCAAATTCACAGGCTGCCCTCTACCTGTCAAGGTGTGATTTTCAGCTACTGATTGCCCTTGCTCGAAACACGCATAGGAGCAAGACCCAGCAACTGCAGTCTGACTGAGAGCATGGACATTTGTCCAAGTACCCTGCGAGACGTTATGTAAAGCGATCCTGACCATGGTTTGGGGTGCTGTCACTTGATATCTCCTGTCACCTTCTTTAACCACTTTGATGTTCTTCTACACATAGATTCCTAGGAACAGAAGATGATCATTTTGCTTCCGTCCTGGCACCTACTGGTAAGACCTCACAGTCAAAATGAGAACAATCATCCCATAAGGCAAATGCATGCAGTGTTTCAGACTGGCGCTTGTCTTCTTCACTCTCCAGCTGTGTTACAAGACCCGGCCGTTCCTCAGGAAGTCCCAGTTTTCTGGTAGGAGCTCAGGAGTCTGTGTCATTTTTTCAGTCACTTTTCCAGATGTAGATGCTGTAACATCCTGAAACACAACAGAGGATTAATAGCAAAGGGCAGCACAGCCCCTTGCAGTTATGGGCACCAACCCATGTAATGCCTTCCCAGAGTGTCACAGTATATCTTTGCAGTAGCTGGCAGTGGAGAGCAAAGCTAGGTGTCTTCCAATTCCTGGTCTAGGCATAGCTATGGATCACAGATATCTATTTGTCCTCATGCCAGCATTGCTCTTCAGCTTAAATGACTCTTCCTTTTTCCTTCCTCTGTGTTACAGACAGCAATTGTGCTTTCCACCTCCGCTTTACTAAAGTGTCCAAATCCTTCCATCACCTTTCATACACATGAAGCAAATACTGTTGTTCTTCTTTGAGGCAGTGGCTGCACATGGTATTTCTGACCCATTTGTCCTAAGATTCTGGGTTTTAGATACAGAAGGTCTTATCAAAGGTAGATCCGCAGCTGGCTTGAGGACAGTGCTTCCTGACCAGAGACAGTTAATCATCAACAGTATCCAGATGGTTTGTGACTGGGCCTAGTGGTGATGCACGTACTTGGGGAATTTCCAGGTTTTGTTCATGATTCATTCAGCTTTGACTTCCCCTGCTAAGAAGGGAAGATCTCACAAAACATAGTAATAGTTTGCATTATAGGGCACTTTACACGCAGCTTTGCACCAATTGAACTGGTGATTTTGAGATGACTCCTTTATTGGAACATCATAGTGTTACATCATGAGGTTGGATCTCTATCGTTTTTCCTCTTCTGTTGTGTACTAGCAGTGGTTCACTTGAGCCTTTTATAAGATTTGTTTTAGCTATCTTCAAGGCCATTTGCTGCTGCAATGGGAAAGGGCTTAGCTTGCCTTCCGGTCTGCCATTCTGCTTGCGTCCCTGCTTTAATAATGACAGTAACGCAAACTGGCACCCTCCTTTTATTCCAAAGGACTTTTTACAACCTGACACTAGGTTTGCATCTTAGAATACAACTGCTGTCATTCAAATGAGTGATAAGGAACGCAGCAGAGCATCCTTTTAGCACAACGATCATATGCATTTACCGTTGATGCTTCAATGATAATGAGATGCACCTTATCAGTGTGTTATGTGACCATCTGCAACATCCTTCAGATGTTGGTCCCACTGCAGCTAGCTGACAGGAATATGCTCGACTCAGAGGATGTAGTGGCAGTTTCAAGGTCAAATTGTGCATATTGCTCACAATCACTGTGCTTGGTATATTCTGTAGAGATTTCATGTAATAGGTTGGGGTTTGTTCTCCTTTTCATGGAGCAGAAACTTGCAGAAACTTACAAGACTGAATGTGCTCAGCTACTTGGGAGCACTGCTAGCAGCCACACCTACTTAGCGCAGGCTGTCTTCTGGTATCATCACTCTGCTCACACTATCTGCCTTTCACTATAGGTTGATGGCTGCTTTAAACCCCCACAAGCTCCTGCCCCTTGGGGCATGCTCTGCTTTTACCTCTGAGCTGCTGGGGATGGGGGACACAGTCACACAGCCGCGTGTAGTGTGTCTGTGTCCTCCCAGCACTTGTGAGCATCCCAGCTGCAGGCTGCGTGCCCTGCTCTCTGCCTGCGCCTGAGAGGATGCTCAGCTGGTAGGACCCTACTCCTCACAGGTGGCAGGGAGGCCTCCTGGGACCTGTATGCAGCCTGTATTCTTCACAATGACAGTACCCTGTTCCACCTCCTTCCTGCAGAAAGCTCTGTAACCAGTGAATATTATTCCACATTATTTAGTCTCTCCTGCAATACTCTGCTGGAAAGGCAGAGTCCTCGAGATACCTCAGTTGACATAGCTTCCTTTGCCCCCTGCAGCCTTTGTTCTTCCATCCCCACTCACCCCTCAGCTGACAGTCTCCATGGCTTGCCCCATGCTGTTACAGGCAAAGAGGAGACCCATTTCTCCACTGTGCCATTCCCCTCCCTTTGCGGATAACTCAGCCTTGCTGTGATTTCTTCAAGAACCAAGTTAATACCACCAATTAAAGAAAAAGAAAACAAACCGGAACATTCAGTCCTTCCAGCTTCTCAGCTGCTTCCTTTCCATTTCGATCTGCAGGCTCTCTGAGGCATCTCATTTTGTGTGCTGAACTGCATCAAGCACTGATGACAGAAATGCTCTGTTCTACCGGCCAGCACTGCCAGGATGTACAGGGACATCAAATACTCTGCAGAAGTATTTAATGTTTAGAAGTGCAGAACACTTTATCCATGTCCCTAGAGGCTCCAGGGAAGAACACTCGGGCAGGTACAGTAGGGTGGCAGTGCCAAACTGCTATTGGTCATCACTGTTCCATGGCCCAGGCATAAGTCCACGTCTCAGCTCCTCAGTGCTCTCGCACTCAGTCAAGGAGGGCAGAGGAGCTGCTCCACCTCAGGGCCCAGTGCAGCCCATCAGTATTTTGAACAGAGTGGTTTTCAGCTGTCTCATCTTTGATGTCTCTTCCCTCTTCTCTGTAGAAAAGAAATCAAAACCATGGAGGAAGCCTAGAACAGAAATGCTGTTGTTTTTCCAGAATGATAACGTCTCCCATGTACACCGCTCCTGCATGGTCACCTTCCCCACAATACCTCTAGAGAGGACAGTTTGCCATTTGAAAGTGCCCATTCAGTGCACGCTCAGACCTCAGAGGTGCAATCTGGTAGAGATCCTCCAAAACCAGCGCTTATTGAGGTCCAGGCAAGGCAACAAGAGCTTGGGGCTTTGCTCTCTGTGGTTGTGATCCGCCCAAGGTGCCTCAGCTATGCTTTTTGCATGTTCTCAAGTAGTGGCCTACCAAACACCTAAGAAAGGCCATTTTTGTGTTCAGCCCAATGACCTAATGCAATAGTTATCTTTTTGAAAACTAAGTAGGTTGATGTTGACTTTTTTTTTGGCCACATGCGGTTTTTAGAACACAGGAAATAATAGAAAACATCTTTTAATTACTATACCTGTTTTATTCTATATCTTTCTGACAGAGAAATATATCTTCCTGTTTATCACATTCGTTTCTTTTTTAGTAGACTTGTGTAAACTTAAACTTCTGTGATACACAATTCAATATCCTTTGGGTTTCAGAGACAGTGACAAAAGGAAGAAGGGGAAACATCCCTCAGTTTATTACTGCCCCTGGTATCCCACCACCCCACCCTCATTTGGGCTGTCAGATGAATAGATCTCCTTTAGGCTTCATTACTCAGAAAACAGAGGTTGCAGAACACTGAAAGGGCCTCCTGGAGGAGAAAGCTGATGGTCACTGCTAAAAGCACTGCTTCTCCTTGGAAGAGAAATTAAACTTGAGACCAAGAGTTTCTCCTCTTGTTGTACAGGATTTGATTCATTCTTAGCCTGCATGTGATAGAGTTACTTATCCCTGTGTAGCCCAAAAAGAAAACGGTGGTAAGAAATGCTTAGGAACGATATAGTGTCATGACTGTAAAATCTATAGGAAGACCAGATTTATTTCTCCATGGGATTAGTCTTTAACACAAACAACTGAGAATTAGTGCACTGCCTTTTTCTTTATACCAAGTTTATGCTTTCACCTTAAAGTTACTGAACAGGCAGCTGTGAGATCAAACTGCGGTGTTGAGTTTCCACATCGAAGTGCAAAAGTGACGACTCTGAAAAGAAGAGTTCCTCACCTGAACGGGGCCTTTAGCATGAAGTCAGCACAACTCCCACTGAGAGCTCTTGGGACTGAGCTCAGCTGAGGTGAAGGAACGTGTCGGGGGGTGCGTGCACAGCAGTGCATGAGCACACAGACACAGTAAGAGCAGCCAGGCGTGGTGCTGTAGATTTGCCGTGCGATTCTGAGTTATCCATGTGGACCCTGATCCTCAGGGGGGTCAGCAAGCAGCAGAGCAGAGCCCTGTAAGACGCAGCAGTAGCTGCTCCTGGTGCTGCCGCAGCCTCCCTGCAGGGCACAGGGCTGAGGGTCATCCCTGGAGACCCAGCCAGGGCAGACCCCTGTGCTGCAGGTTGGGGGTATAATTCACATTGACTCCTGCAGCACTGAGACATCAACATAGATACAGTGGTAATAACCTCTGCCCTCATGAAGGCGAGGCAAGTGTTGGTGTTACGAAGGACTGTCTGGCTCTCAGACATGGGTAAAAGACACTTGATGCATGCAACAAGACAAGGACTGCATGTACACTGTATGTAAATCTATAGACTAACTGATGCAAATGGGATGAAAACTGGCAAGCAGTCAGGCATGCAAGCACACTTTTCTGCTCCATAAGCCCGCAAACTTGCTCTTGCTTATGATTTTAGACCATCCCTGCTGCAATCCTACCACCGATCTATACAGAAATTAATTTGGATCAGTGTGGTGTTCTGTGGATGAGTGCAACTTAAATGTCAAAGAAATGTGTGGCAGTAAAGATGGAGCTGTGGTTTAAGCACTCTAGAGATGCAGGTTCATTTCTTTACAGCATCCTGAGTATTGCAGGCTGTGCTTAGGAGCTTTCCATCTCCTCAGATCAAGGTGCTCTTTCACAGATATGATGTTGGAATATTGTGGTGATTTAACATTTTGCGAGGTTTTAGAATGTGTCCCTTGGGTTTAATTCTCTATATTGATATCAAACCACAGACCTCGGTAAGAAAGAGACTTGGAGTAAGAAAAGCAAGGTAGAGCATATCAGAAGGTGAGACCAATTCACAGAAGCCTTAGAGGACTTAGAGGGAGAAGGTAAAAATGTTATGCTGCTATATTTCCTGGAATTTTGTGAGGAATCTGTGAGGAACTTTAGGCCACAAAGAACTTGATGTCAAACTTCTGACACCTTGGAGATTTCTCTTCATGAAATGGCAAGCTTTCCATACAGCCTGCTTACAGTATCACAGTGAGGACACACTCAAGTAGAGGGGAATAGAAAAGTCGGTTCTTTGGCTGTGGGGTCTTTCTAAAGTTCCCAGGGATTCAGAGAAAGCAGATGATCAAGCAGTTCCCTCTGCTGGAGTAGCCTTGGCCACCTGGAATATATCCTGTAACAGTGTGACATTGCTCCGGATTACTTCAGTAATCCAATAAATGTGAATTCAGCCCTGGGGAAATAGGACTGTGCAAAAATGGAATTATAGGCTTATAAAAGATCATACTTTGCTAATATTGCATTGCTTTCCCAAGAGAAATATATAACCCTGGGGACTGAAATGGGTGTGTATTTGCTACATCCACCATTACAATACATGTAATCATGAAGAAACTCCTTCAAAAACTGATTTTCAAATAATGTCACGTTCATTTCATTATGCCTCATATAAGAAGAATTCAAGGGTGCTTTTTCAAAGGATTAAATAGCAGCGGAACAAGGTCATCTCTCAGGTGTATTGGTGCCTATCTTATCCCACTGCTCTGTCAACAGCAATGCGGACACCCCATGGATGAGTGCTTCCTGGAGTACCAGCAGGCATTAACCAGCGTAGAAGGATTCAGGCAGAAGTCCAAGGATGATACTGAGGAAATTAAATCTAGAACTTCATTGCGTTTTGGTTGGTCAGCTTGGTCATTCCAAAAGGTGGTAAATTAGCCATCTAAAAGAAGATTGTTAGTAGTTGTTATTTCCATGCTGGCCAGTTCCATTCTGGACTTTTCCTCTAAGCTGTCACAGATGAGGCAAGTTAGCTTCTAAATTACTCTTACCACATGTGGCCTCTCTGCATAACCTGTTCCTCTTTGTAGCTTGGACCACATTGTTAGCGTGAAGTCACTACAGACATAATGTGCTGTGGTCTGCATGTATGAGCATAACTGTGTGGTGCTAAAAACAACTAATACTGATCTTTAAGAAGAATAACTTGTTAGCTATTTCCAAAGAAGCAGAGAAGAAAAAATCAGTGCAAAATGAAAATCACTATGTTTGGTGCTATCCTGCCAGCAACAGTGCTCAAAAATACCCATTGGAGGAGACAGGAAGACAGGAAGTGCTCAGTGATTTTTTTGGTCTACCGTATTTATCAGAATACATCATGCAAGTCTGTTAATGGTGTATCCTTGCAAAGAGAGCATCAGCCAGTCTTTGGCAACTCATGCTGCTCCTCAGAGTCCTGAACACATGGGGGTTTGCAGCTAGAGAACTGAGGATAGGTCTGTCATAGATGAACTTGTCCGTCGTCTTATTATTGAGAGCGTTTCTCCATACCATGCAAGGTCTTAAGCCTCTTAAAGTTGTTTTTTTTTTCCTTGGGTTTTTTCCCCCCCACAAAATCATTATCCTAAAATGTTCCTGCCTCATTTAACAGCAATTACTGCTAATACACTTCTATGGTGTAATATTGTAATGTAAATTTAGCTTGACTGCATGAGGATGCAGGGATTTGCAAGTGCTGTTGCAAATGTTGCCGTGGGAATCCATATTAAGCTGTGAAAGTAAGATCCTACACTTTGGCTACAATAAAGCAAAAGGGCTCCTGAGATCTTCTACTTTATCCTTCGGCCATGCCCAGCCTTGTAAAAGCTGGTTAAACCACGGCATGTAACTGAATTAGTCAAGAAAGGGATTCCTGCTGCCAAGCAGTGGCAGGACCTGCATTTTTGTCAGCAAGATCCCATATATAAAGCAGGAAGTACTGGAGTCCAGCAAGTGCCATCTGACCTCCTTCCACTTTGGGGTATTTGCAGACTAACAAAGCCCACCACAGCTCTAGCTTTAAAAAAACAAAATAATGCATCGTTAGTGCTATTTCAGCTCACAACTCAACATTTTCTTCCTCCCATCCTGAGGGCCTCGCACACCCTGTCCCAGGACTGCGAGAGCCCCGAGGGATGCAGGATGTGACCAAGCGCACTCTGGCCAGATCCATCATGCTGCAGTGGTGTTTGCAACTGCTATGCATGCAGGCTGATGACAAGCACTAACATAAGGGATGGCTGAGCCCTATAGCCTGGCAGAGGTGCCAGGCTGGCACCATGTGCCCCTGCGCTGTGCCAGGATGGGGCTGGCCAGGCTTGATGTGCTACAAGTTTCCAGGGGTATCCTGCCTTTGTCACTGGCTTCAAACACACCAGCAGGGAGGAAAAAACCCTACATGTTTGCTGTTTCCAAAGGAGAATTGCTTCAAAAAGCATGACATGAGAGATGAAGGGGGCTGCGGAGGGGAGTGTGTTCTGTTACTGTTTTCACCCATGAGATTAGGGAACTGCTGCTTTTCCTTTTTATCCCTACATAACATTCCTCCATTGCTCAAGTGCAGTTCAAGGAAAGGGGCCAAAGCAGCAGCAAGCCAAGGCCTCAGCGCCAGAGAGACTGCAAGGTATGGTAAACCCAATTTAAGCGAAGGGAGGCCTTTTGCCATGTCATTGAGATCTATAATGCCCAGACATTAGGTCACCCTGGCCTCTCTGAAGAACAAGCACATGTTCAAGGAAAGCAGATTGTCTTGGCTGTCAGTTCCTGATTTAGCCCCTATTCAGTATTTTCTGTTTGAATTTGACTACCCCAGCCAAACCCTGCTTGGATGATTGACATTTTTATAAGAGACTAGCAAATAGCAGATGACAAATGATTTACATCTCCTGCAGATTTACGAAGCTTTGGATTTATAAACATTTTCATGACTACACCACAGCTATCCAAATGTTTCCAAACAAAGAGAAACAGAAGCTCCTAATGAGTGAAGACCTCAGTATTAATGCATTATTACAGAAACTGGAGTTCTGTTATGGAACCAGCTCCAACACTTGACCTGCATTTTGCCCTTTGCTCCCTTGCTTCACTCTTTCACATTCATTGCCCACTTCTCCTTGTTCATCCTCCTGCTTGCCCATGGGCTTTCACCCTTTTGAGTTTTAATTCAAGTATGCAGAGACTTTTTGTGCTATGTTGATTTCTCATACATTCAAAAAGCTTAAGGATGCCGTTTTAAAAAGCCTCGAATATTAAAGCAACCAATGCATTTACAAGTCTGTGACTTTCAATGAAATGCAAGTATTTCACTTTCCATGTGACAGCCTGTTGTACCCATTCTCTCCTCCTGGTGCTTTACTGATAAACATGTTCTCCTACAAGCAAACAATGAAATAAATCTATTTCCTCAGGCATAGAGCTGCACCCAGCATGACAGCATTGCTCACTATCTGCAGTCCAGGAAACACCTTCCCACAGCCACCTTTGGAACACAGACTTTACAGGGCCACCACCCCTACCTAAGCCTCCCCATCACAGCGCTCCATATTTCCCTTGCCAACTCCATTGCATGTCTACTACAAAATGCCCTTATCCAGCCAGTTCCAGGTTTTGGACTAACACATAGGCTTGATGTGGGGACACAAAAGGTGCCAGCTAAGACTGACTCTCTTGAATGTAAAGCCTTACGTATGGTGCTGCAGCAGCAGTCATGACCTGTTTCTACCTAAACACGAACCTCCCATAACCTTCCTTTTTTAAATTCCTCATTCACTTCATTAACTGTAAGCCTATCTTTTCATATTACGTTGTCCCCTCTCCCAATCTAAGTCACCGCAACCTCCTCAAAACAAGGTGGTTGGCTTCATCACTGAAATTTGTAAGTGAACTTTTTATCTCATGTAGCGGTCAAAATGGGAGGCAAAAGTGCCAGCATGGGAATCCTCAGGTCCTGGTACGGTGCTATTGCAGCTCGCTGCTCAGCTGTAGAAAGTGTCAGGGTATTTTATGAAGTACCCCTAAGGGACATCAGCCTTTTCTGCCCCAGGATTGTGCCCACACTAAGCTCCTGATTTTCTCAACTGGCACAGACTGTGCTCCCAGTACAAATGCTGGGATGAGCTCTTCTCACTGGCTTTATTGTAGGACCCCATGGTTATAGTCACCAAAACCTGAGCAAAATCCCAGCATAATATCTGGCAGGAACCTCTTATGCTACGCTGGCTTCTTGGGAATACTTTTCCACCAGAGCAAACCTGTATCCCTTCAGACAGTTACAAAGCTCTGTGTGAATGCTCTGTTTGGAAGCAGATGGGAGTATAAACTGTTGGATGCCGTTTTATGTTGGTCATGCAGTTCTGTAATGCCTTCTCTCACACTGCCCTGGCTGCTGCTGGAAACCACCTTCTCACTCAGACAGAGCTAAAGCCTGTAGAGGGTTGCTGCAGGAGAGGTAAAGGGTTCATCCCACTACAAGTGAATGAAAGCACCAGGGACTTTGCTTCTGCAGCCTGATCTGCCCACCACTGTATTTCAGACTTTCCCTGTTGAGCTGCAAACAAGCATCCTGATGCTGAGCAAATCTACATCCAGGCACATCAGTGAATGCCACATTAGCAGCAATTCCTGCTCAGAGCTCTCCATCGTCTCCTCAATTTGAAACTGAGATCACTACCATCTAAAATAAGCTTTTCAAAAGGAGAGAGGAATGCCTGTCATTTGGAGCTATTCTTTTCCATCTATAACCACTAGGAGCAAGAAATGAGTTAGTGAGAGGTGCATGTGTGTATGTGCACATACACATGCACGCACATACATATCATAAATAGATTTTGTTTTGAAACAGCAGTAAGGCACATTTGCCAGCACATAAATTAAAGGCAAGGAGTCGTATATTAGGCAGGAAAGCCAGAACAGAGACCTGCAGGGAAACATCAGTCTCTCATTTGAGTATAAGAAAGAGTCTGTTGCTTACTCAGAGCAGCTTTCTCGCTCTTTCTCTTCTAACACAAAATTTTCTGCCTTTAAAGGCAAGCTGCCCCCCACAAGGGTTTGCTAAAAGGGTAAAAATGCGAGGGAAGCATCCCTCCTGGAGCAATGCTGCTGGAGCCTAATGACCTTAACCGACCTCAGGTGTCTCCATGCTCCAGCTCTGCATCTCCTCCGCTCCTTCCGCAGGAGCTACTTAACCTAATTAAGGAGGAGAAGACACCTCACCACTGTAGCAGGCGAGGAAGCGGGGGAGGGTGGGCAGTGGTGCTTCCGTCATGTGCCCTCAGGCATGATTTGTACAGGACGGAAGCAATCCCCCTTCCTTAAAACAGGACAAGCTCCACCTATGCGCTCATGGGCGAGGGGAGCTGGGAACCGTGCTCCCGGCTGCGCTTCCCGGCAGGCTGCGCTCCCGCATCGCCCCGGGCTCCAGCGCCGCTGCGTCCTGCGCCGAGGACACGTTATGTGGTACAGGTAGGTTGGGCTATGCAAGGACTGCGCCATCCCCTCCTCTTCCTACGGGTGGAGTCCAAAGCGAGCCGTGCAAACGGGTACGGGTTCGGTGTGGGTTTCCTGCCTTGGTGGCGATGGGAGGGTTGAGCTGGAGGCAGTGTGCAAGCTGTGGAAAATGGCAAACGGTTACAGGAAGAGCGAACACTTTTGTGTTTAATTCTTGTACCAGAGAATCAGGAGGGCATCTGAGCCTGGCGAAGTTTTCGTTCCTGATTTTCTTTGAGTTGCTTGTGGGACACCATGACAGCTGGAAATAGGACGAAATGAAGTGCTTCACTGGTGCTTTAGGACGAAATGAAGTGCTTCACTGGTGCTTTAGGACGAAATGAAGTGCTTCACTAGTGCTTTAGGACGAAATGAAGTGCTTCACTAGTGCTTTAGGACGAAATGAAGTGCTTCACTAGTGCTTTAGGACGACATGAAGTGTTTCACTGGTGCGTTAGAAAACTCTTGCTCTACAAGACGGGTGAAAAAAAGAAAGCATAAAAAGAGGCAAATCTCTCCTTAGGTCGTGCACGCACCTGCAACTTTCAGTAATTGTAAAGAAACTTCTTCAAATGGCAACTTAAGTTAAAGGCAAAATTTTCCACAATAGTTCATTTTTTTTATATATACCTTTTTCTGAAATGCTTATTTTAGTCATTCAGGGAAAAATACCATAAATAGAGGGGCAGTAAGAGTCCCCATAATAGCACTGTTTGAGATGTCTTTGAGAGCACATTATGGGTGAGTGGCACAAAACACAATCTCTGAGGTCTATAGCGGGCTGCGACAAGACACATCTGTGTGATTGGCGTCCCTGCCTTTTGCAGAAGGGTGGGGAGCTACTTCAGCCACTGCTGCCTGCAGTTTAGAGGCTTAGAGGAAGGGAGAAAGATGTTTTTTCTGTTAGAAGACCAAGGGGATCATCCCACAGGCTCCTTCCCTGTCCTTGTGTAAGGAGACCTGCAAATGGTTTTCCTCGGCAACACACAGAGCAGTTCAGCAGCAGAAATTGTGCTCTCTGCCGGGTAGAGAAGAGCCATGCAGTGCTCTATGGGAATAACAGTGCTGCTCTCCCACCCTGTTGTTGTGCCACATCACTAGCATGGTGGGGAAAGCAGGCTTGCCCTTTTTCTGCACAGTGCCTGGTGTAACAGGCTCCGGGAAGCAATGGGGACAGAATAAGCACATGACAGCTCTCCGGATCTGCTCACATTCTCACTTGGAGCTGAACCAAGCTTCGCAAGGGTTTATTTGTGAAATGGACGTTTTTCAGCATGGTCGCTTTCAAAACAAGCTGCTGGATGCCATCTCTAACACCACCTCCTCTTGCCTCAGGCAGCCTGGCCTGGGAAGCCGCACACACCGTGTGTGCCTTCCTGCTGAAACCTGGATAACACAACATGCAACACTGACGAAAGACTTTGGCTTCAACAAACCTGCAAACTGTGACGCAGTAGCATTTCACCACAGAAGAGGCAGCTAGCTGTAACCCTGGGCTGAGGTGTGACCTTCAGGCATGGTACAGTACAAACAAGAGCAGCAGCACAGCTGACTGATATATAGCAGAGAGTGGGAAGGCCAACAAGAGTGTATGAGTTAAATAGCATTGGTCCTGACCACACCACAAAGTGCCTAATGAGGAGATTTGACTGTATTCCTGAAAAATTGCAAAGCAATGCCTGTCAGAAGCTTTATAGTAATTCCCGTGGAATAGCATCTCTTCCACAACATCTGCTTTTCGGATCTGGCTCATCCCTGACCTCTGGACAGAGCGTGTAGATCACCAAATACACAGAATGGGACTTCTGGAAGCACGGAGTAGGCAATGGGTTTGGGTGGGGGTGAGTTTAATTCTAGCTTAACTCTTCTGTTATTTGATCGGCAGAATCTTACAGGCATGTAGGTAGATCTGGGAGGACCCCGAGGTCTTGGCTCAGTGCTTTTGTCACTGCCATCAGCAGCCCGAAGGATGCAGGGACATCTCTGCAGGGCGGGAGGTCAGGAAAGGAAATGGGCTCTGAAATGTCAAGTAAGTAGGAGAAAGCCTCAAATGAAGGGAAAAGCCTATCTCCTCCTTAGTTTGTCAGTGTAAATGGTACAGAATCACTCCAACTGTAAACACCATTGAGGGAAAAGGCACCAATCATGGAAGATTTGCTACAGCTTAATATATTCCGCTGTCCGTAATGCCTTCAGACTTTCTCCTGCAGAGAGGCAGAGAATGTGGAGGTCTGTTCATACATCCCAAATGTCCAAGCCTGACTTCTGTGGCCACGGGAGTGCCCCAGCACAAAACCTCGCAGTCCCACCCCGTGCTTTTTATGTGAGGCTTTTACTGAATTCCATGCCGTAGTGGCAGGCTTCAGAGCGGGATTTGAGAAAGCCCCGGTTGCGTTTACGACTTGGAGCTTGATGTAATTCACAGAGGGACTTTTCTGCTTGGGTGTGTTGAGAAGCATCACCCTCCCAAAACGGCCTCCGTGGTGTTCCCCCCGCCCCGGCCCGTTCCTGTACACTGCAGATCCTCTGACCTCTGCTGGCAGCAGAGGGGAGTTACAGAGGGTTTCTTCGTCCGTGTTAAAAGACCAGGACCGGAGGAGCCCCGGTGCCTTGATGAGCACGCATATGTGGCTCTAGGTAAAAATGCTTCAAAGCAGTTGAGTGGGTGTAAAGCTGCCTGAACCACCTCAAACACACACACAAATCCGCATTTTTCCTTTTCTGGGGGGACCCTTTTTTACTTATTTTACAGGTAATTATTTGGAAGGATAATTGGCGTTTTTTCTAGTTTTTATTGAGTAACTGTTGTCTGATCTTTGAGTGGAAATGCCCTAAATGGTTCGGTTACATGCACTTTCAAAAACTCACTTTTGCCTAAAACCTTTCACCAACTTTCAGAAAGCAACCCAGAAAACATGCTTTAAATGCACAGTGTTGGTTAGGCAGGCAGAGTTTCATATGGCAGCTTATTAATGTTGTTAATCTTAAATGTATTAATGTTGCAATCAATATTATATTTGGGGTGAAATTACCAGGCATAATAGACTGGAGATTAACTAAATCAAGTAAAAGTAGGAAAAAAAGAAAGAGAGGGTATGAAGACCTAAGGATAAAGAGGACATGCTTGAAGTTTCCTTAAGGGAAACTTAGCTGCTTCAGGAGCGTGGTGCTGGAAAGGGATAGGATCTTTGTAGTAGAGGACAAGTATACTTGTCCTTCCTAAGGGGAAAGAGCTTTTTCAGTGGTCCAGAAAAAACACATAATAAATGATGTTGAACTATCCTGAGCTCTGGACTCAAGGATGTCCACAAGCCAGGCTGATCTACAGGTTGCTGCCGTTAATACACGCGATGGTTCCCTCTGACTGAATGACCTGTCTCTTAATTGGATGGAGCAGACCAACCCTGTTGCACTGAAACAGATAGGCAGACTGATGAGAAACAGCTGAAATTTCAATAGAGGACCTAAATATAAGTTTCTGTGGGAGTTTCCAGAGAATTTAAATCAATTTAATTGATAACCCTTTGTTAAAATCATTAACCAACATTTTCTGCTTATCAAAACTGCAAGGTAAAAACGTTTGAAACGCTACCTCAATTTTAGCATCAATCTGGCACTGTTACAAAATACTGAAAGAGTGCAATATAATGACTTCTTTTTTGTGAAAAGTACTGCAATTATCAAGCGGGGTCATTTTTCACTGGAAAGCATCAATTGCCTCTGAATAAATAGAATACGCACAGACCCAGCACACTTTCTCCGTATCCTTTGGCAGCATACCTACCTTTGTCATATCCTCTTTTGTTCAGCTAAACTAAGAATGTCTACAAGTTTCAAAGCATTGGGATGTTATCCATGGAAATGTAAGGAAGGACCTTTGCAGAAATGGCTAGGACACTTTGGAGCAAAGGCCTCTCAGATCCTGGCTTCCTTGTGGAATTGTCCTCCGGCTTCTCTGAACAACTCAAAATTCTACTAAGCCTGTCCCAGGCCAAATGACCATAGCAATGTCTCACAAACAAATAAACACCGCTGCAGTTTGTCGGATTTGGGACTGCAGGAATACACCCTTGGCTTTTGAGAGGTCTGTTAGAGCAGCTTGGCTGTACCAAGGAAAATCAGCAAATAGCGCTTCCATTATATGCAGTTCCCTTTGATTCCTTGCGCTTGAATAAATGAATTGTTATTTTTCTTCAGAAGGAGGAACAAAAAGTGGGTAAGAGGCAAGTGGAGGTGCTTCCTTGACAATCAATCCCTCCTTTTGTCCTTTTCAGTGGAGTTTTGTTTGCAAATGCCCATTCTGCACAAGCTTTAACAGGCATAGCTTCTAACAATGCCGTGTCCTCATTGAGGCTGACCTGGAGAGGACCTCTATTTACCAAATATAAAGATGCTAATTATTTTGTGTATAGGCCTTAACGTGATTACAGCGAGCATGGACACTGGTTGTTGTTACAGCAGTTTGAATTAAATTATGCTTGTGCCAGCATAATTAGGATCCCCCTCCATGAGTTCATTGGGCTTGTATTTTAACAGGGCATCTCAGCAGCTTGGTGAAAACAACAACAATTTCACTTTGTGCCGGCTAAAGCGTGCGGGCTGGGAGACTGGAATTAAAACAAGGAATTTCTTGAGCAAACCCTGAGGAGGGAGGTGTGGGCTTTGTGTGCAGCCCAGAGATGGCTTTCCTGCCCCTCTGAACATTTCAGTGAGTGCTGATAAAAGAAGTAGGAACTGGAGTTATAAACTAAACTTAGGCCTTCCTTGTTAAATGAATGCTTTTGCGCAGTGGAAACAATTGTAGTCTTCAAGCCCTGCAACACAAATGATGTAATGAAGTCATTAGGGCTGGGCTATGCATGCATGGTGGGAGCATGGACTGCCCAGGGTCCAGCGGTGGCTCAAGCCTCGGGGAGCCCTGCTAAAGCAGGTGTACAGTGACAGGGTCTTTCAGGAAGCCAGGTGGGAAGATGAATGCAGCAAGGTGATGGATCAGTGCCTGTGGCCAGCGCTGGTCCTGGCCATAGCCAGGGGACCTCAGGCACTTTGCAGGAGGCAGGACATCCACTGAACGCCAGCAAGCCTCCAAGCTGCCCACCCACACCCCCTCAGCAGCTCCCTCAGCAGCGCTGTCCTACAGCAAGAGCTGCCTGCAGGTCTCTAACCTGTTGCCATCACTGTGGCCATACGACTGTCCCTCTGTCTCCATCCTGGAAGCCACACTGCACTGGCTGCAGCTTTATTGCATGGCTTTGGGAACAGCTGAAGGTGAAAGAGTGCCTTCCGCCTCCTTCCTGCTGTTTGGAGGACACGTGGTCGAAAGCTTGCTGAGGGCCACACAGCTGATGTTTCCAATGTAAGCGCTGCATCTGCAAGCTGCTCATGGCTGGCTCTGTTCCCAGTGAGTTGTGCCCAAGGACAAGAGCAAGGAGGGCATCCCTGCCATGCAGCAGGCCCACAGAAGCCCCATGCCACTGCCCACCGGTGAGGATACGCAGACCCAGAGCACTCCCTGAGAAGTGGCAGCAGAGGAGGGATGCACAGGAGATATTTATTGACATGTGCCTGTCCAAGTCATAACCATTGTCAGTCTTGTCAGGAGGGAAAAGGTGTTAAGTTACTTGCAGGAGCTCCAGCATGAGTAACTCTGACATGGGATTCAGCTTCTAAAAATGATGTTAGTCCATCAGAGGTGTGAGTCTTGTGGTAGCAGCAGGGATGCAAGTGATGCACTGGAAGCCTGTGTGGTCAGTACTACAGGGATCTCACCGAAGCAGAAAATCACTGTGTGGTACTTGGTGGGATGCTTAGTTTCCAGAAACACACAAAAAATAAGCTGAAATCTAGGCAAATGCATTGCAGCCTATGGGGTGGCACACACATTTTGTTTTATGCAGGTACTTAAGCAATTTGTGAAACCAGGGACTGTAGCTTACTTTCATTTCCAGCACTTTCCTAATCTGATTTTCTGTACGTAGTGTGAAGTCAGTGACAAGCAATAAGGTCATATCTACTGTACAGACAAGAATCACACATCTGCCACATACTTTCCAGGAACTTAGAAAGTTTTGGAATGTATGACCTTATTAGCCAGGGCTATGTTCTCTGGAGCCTTGGTAAGCCACGAAGGTGAAAGAGGCTGGGGAGAGCCAGTTCACAGGGGAATTCCTATGCAGCAGAGCTCAGCAATCTGACTGGTGTAAGACACTGCCTCTGGAATGTGAAAGACTGCAGCAACAGTAGAGCAGCGCGTACAGCTTCCCTGGTTCTTGCTATATTCCATGCCCCTCACAAACAGTAAAATGAAAAAGGAAACATTTCCTTAAAGGAAAAAGTACTTTCAAGTATATACTTGAAATGTAAATAATTCATTGCCCTAAGACTCGAATACTGTGGGAGGAAAACTTTGCAATGGATAATAATATTTGCAGTTAGGCTTGTTGCAGGGGTTAGGTAGGGTTAATCAACTCTCATCATAACTGACCACCAGATGGCTCACGGTAGATTTTACTCTCACCCCAGAGCTGTAGTGAGACAATGCTAGTGGGGTAATGCTGGAGGGTCAGATTCAAATCCCATGGGCTTCAGTGCTTGTTGAAAGCAAGAGTTGGCGAAGACTTTTTCTTGGAAATGGGATCACCACCCCATGCATTCATGTGTTCTGCTGTCAGTAAACATCCTCCTCTGTCCTGCTCTTTCTGTTTCTCCAAGGTTATTGGTTTTGCTACAGATTGCATCCATAGCGGGGTGCAGTGTCAGACCTGCTTACAGGGGGCTGCCCCATCGTGCTGGAAGCCCAAGAGTCTCAACAGTGCCAATTAAAATCATTTTGCCCATCCAGGGGTGACAACACCAACTCTGATGTCTCCCAGAACCTCTATAAGTGGTGTTATTCTCCAAAGAGAGCTCCTCCTTGGCCCAAATAGGCCCAACATTCAGATTGCAGTGCTTTGCCTTCCCTGGCTGATGGGTCCTCTCCCACTCCAGGCCACACCATTTTTGGCCTCTGGATCCTATTATTGAAGGAGCCAGTCAAGAGGTGCTGCCCAGCCTCTTGCCCAGGAACAGGGAGGAAGAAGGGTGATGGAGGTGGAAGGGTGCGCATTGTGGGGCTGGTTTGACATGGGCAGCAAAGCCACAGCTACACCTTTTTAGAACAGCCACCTCTGCTTGTGGCCAAAGCTAGCCCTGTACTCCAAGAGCAGGACCCAGCTATGAAAGCTGATGAAGAATCTTAATGATCACAGCAACTGAAGGGGAAAGGACAATTATTCATGCAAATAAATTTGGGGAAAATTTTCTTTTTCCAGGTGGTACCCAAAACAGGAGCACTCTCACAGCAGTGGTCTTTCTCCCATAAGGCTGCTCTCAAGATGATGCAGGTGGGTAATGGATTCATCTGCTATGGGTGTCTCAGCACAGCAAGGCAGGGGGGATCTTCTTGTTGTTAGCAGTCACAGTGACTGCATTTTATCTAGATTCCATCTATGGATCTTAATATAGATCTTTGTTACACGAGATTGAGTGCTGTTCCTGTGAAAGCACTGCCTTTTGGAGCAACATTTCAATGAGTTTATTATAAGAGCACTCATCAAACGGGGGGAGAACAAGCTATTTTAGGCACTGAAAATGAACTCACGATATGTAGTATTGAGCAGTCTTATAGGCACCTTCAGACTTAAAAAAAAGTAAAGAATCAGGCTTCAATAAAAGCAAATGCAGATCTTTATGTGACGTGTGTCAGTTCCCTGCGGCCCGTAAAGATAACTCAGCACAAACCCAACCGTAGGAATTTATGAAACAGCTCTTATAAGCTCAGCTGATGCTATAGGGCATGGCCTAAAGCAGTCGAATAGTTTACCAAAGTAATGTGACACAGAGATACTGAGAGGGCACACATAATAGTCTGGCTTCATTGCCACATTGGCATGGCACTTTGAAGTGAAGGAGCAAACCCAGTGCATTATTCCTGCAAAGGTCTCCTCGTACCAGTGCAGTCTGGAAGCCGATACCGTTAGTACTGCTGGATGTTCTACGCTGACTTGGCTTTTGCTGTTCCTTCCTCAATTAGAGAACTCTTTATTGGTAACTCTCGTTATGTTGCCATACACGGAGGCTGTGCGGAGGAGGCAGCCGGACAGTTTTCCTCAGCTATTAATTCCTTTCCCCACTAGATGGCCCAGATCTCTACCCATGAGCAAGGGAAAGACTCCTTCTCTGCACATAATGCAGCTCTACAGAGATCCCACACCGGCAGGGAGGCTCTGCAGGCTGACAGCCCCGTGAGGGGCAACCTGCTCCCTGCTGCCCTACCCCTGGCATCGCTGAGGGTTCTGTTTTGGACATCACATCCTCTGTATCTAGGTAGAGAGAGATGGCTCCTGAGCCCTGCTACCCGTTCCATTTCACATACAGCTATCCACCGGAGAACCAGTGCCAATGCTGATGGTGTTTTTCCAGAAAACTGTATTTGGGATCTGGTATCCTGGATTTAAAGGCGACTTCCCTGATTTTACAGCTTGCAGATATTTCATTTGCATGTTAATATTCCTCTAGCTGCTGCACAGAGACATTTATGCAGTGTTGAGCAGGTCTGACACTGACAACAAAAAGCAGGGTGCATCCTCCTTTATATCTACATTTGCATGCTCTTAGGTACCTAACTCTCTCCCCACACTGAAGCGGAAAAAACTATCCCCTTCAAAAATACTCCAGCTATATTAATTTGTGGAGATAAAAATATGTAAGTTCCTCTTTGTGCCCCAGTCAGGACAGGGAAAGAAAGCAACCCACTGTTAGCATATTTACTTACAGTTGCAGAGCAGGAAGACTGGGATATTGCAGGCAAAAAATGTAATCTCTTCAGCAGTGAGCAAAACCAACATTTGTTTTAGTCAAGGAACTCAGAACCAGGTAAACTGGAAAAGCTCATGTTCTCACCCCAAAACCAGAGTTGTCATGCTAAGACAGGAATCAGATGCACCGTGAGGGAAAAACTCTTCTGCTACAGATTTTATGGTACGACCATCTCCTTGCTTTGCATCTGCACTGCTCTCGACGATCTGTCAAAATCATGCAGCCTAAGGAACTCATGTCCTTATGGCGGAGGCATAAAATATACATACACATTATTAAAGTTGCATTAGTTTTGTTCAATCTGCAACAGAAGACCTTGGAGGCATTGTTGCCTTGAAGATCAAACACTGGGTTTGGTAGTTAAGGAGTATAAATGCTAATTCTTTCTCTGATATTCACCTGGCTTGAAACTTCAGCTGTGTCACTTATGCTGCAGTTTCCTTATTTGTGAAGTACAGAGGAAATAGTGGTGCGTTTGCCTTCCAGGGGTGTCTTGAACTGTTAATGGCTGAACTGTGCCTTGAATGCATACAGGGGTGCTGCTTAATGTCTCTGTATTTTTAAAACACACTTCTTTTTCAAGAAGTCAGAGGTCTTTTCAGTGATTCATCTGGTTTTCCCTTGATCACCCGTGTGACAGGCTGTGATGCAGTTCTGGAGGAGAGAAGGAAGGGATATCGAATGGCAGGGCATGCTGCCTTTCAGAGGGACACTGCAGCTGCTGCCCGTGTAGAACAGCCTGGTGATGCATCGAGCCTGGCTTGTATTGCCCGCAGTGGCCCCTGCAGTGTGCTCCAGAGGAAATGGGAGTCATTCTGCCATAATTCATCCCGTCAGGTGGTCAATATTATACTACAGGACAAGCTATGCATTCCTGACCTCCTCTGCCACACATGCCAAGAAAGAGGATTAATGACCCCTGTAAGGACCAGAATAGAAATGGTACTAGCAAATATCAATCTTCCTCCTTTATGTGCTATCCAGATTTGTACCTTAGCATAGACCAAGCCTGCTTCTACAGTTGCCCATGATCCTATTCAAAAGCACCAAAGTCCTCATGCCAGGCTGCACTGTCAATTTGAGGTGCTCCTATCAACCTTTGGTGCTCTGGAAGGCTCTGTTTGCCGCTCTTCCTAGGCAAAGAACCTTGCCTGCCTCACACATCCTGACAGACCCAGCATTACTGTACTTCATGACCCTCAAGGAAGAAGTATGACCATCTCTAGCCACTGCACATCCATAGGAATTTACCCTAGCCATTGCTATAGGGTCTCTGTCTCTCAAGCTACTGATGGTGTGACCATCTTATGTCCATTCAAGACAGGCAACCATAAGGTTGATGTGTCCAGCCATGGCTAGTGTATGGAAAGGCTTAAGATCCTTGGGTCATAGGAATAAAAGATTGTGCTAATTTGATAGGCAGCAAAATACAGTGTGTAACTTGTGGGCAGTCTGCTGTTAATCAGCTCAGGGGAGCCAGAACTAAAGGTATACCCTTGGTGGAGCTGGTGTAGGACTGCAGCCTTTCTCCCTCTCCAACATACATGGCAGGGATCTCTTTTCTTCTTCAGTAATTAGAAGTGAGGCCTCAAAATAAAAAGCAATCAGTATAATACAGCTGCAGTACTGATGTCAGATGTGCATAACCCAGGGCATGGAGAAAGAAAGCAAGAACACATTGCATATGAATAACAGGTCTCCATGAAGCCATATGACCTGTCAGTTGGTGGATTAACAGTTTTAGTGGCTGTTCCCACCAAACTGACTCTCCTGAGGGAAAGCAGAAGAGAAAAGCTTCCCCCCCCCCCCCCTTTTCCCTGGGATAGAGACCCTCTGTAATGGAGTCCTTAGTATCAAATAATGCATCAACCTATAACTATGATACTGATTTTCATTATGTCTCCCACAGAGCCAGCAATCCTTTTAGCCACCAGAGTTTGGTCACTGGAGAAATGCAGCCGGAGATACTACAGATGTATGCATCAGGGTGAGTAACTGACTCGACCAATTTCCACATTTCCATGATGCTAGGCTGTTGGTGTGCTCTTAGATTAGGGACAGAGCTGTATACAAGCACTTGGAGGAGAAGCAGATTTCAGTTTTGATCTTTCTGTGGTCACCAGAAGGTAAGCTTCATTTTAGGTCTGGTCTCAAACACTGAAGTTCCCTTTAAGCTGAGATTTTGAAATTCATTCTGGCCCTCTCATTATGGAAGAACAAAAGAACTTTAAAGCTTCGTATTTCTGTCACAGAAAGGTAATCACACTGATATCTTATTGTTCTATTTTGTTTTCCATCTGTGGACATGTAGGACATGAAACTTCAAATTTGGAGGCACTAAGTCATCTTAGGTCACTATTTCAGTTTCTAAGCTTTAGGCAAGCCACCTCTCAAAGGGAAGCAAATGCATAGCAGACATAGATGCTGCTTGTCACTGTGAGCTAACAGGTGAGCTGCAGTCAGTTAACAAAGCCTAGAGGTCTGTACAGGAGGATCCTCATTTTGGATGAATCTGAGCACACATACACGGGACCTTCCGCAATAAATAACACTAATTCAGCAACATGCTAGGTCCAGAACCTAGGAATTATTTAGCTGTCGAAGAGTAAAATCACTGGGAGAAAAGTGTCTTAAAGCACCACGGAAGGTGCTTCAAGCATTTCAAATTGCTGAGCATCACATTATTGACACCTCTTTCTCTCTGAAAAGCACACTACCATCTTTTCTAATCTTCTTCTAAAAAGAGTTTCCATGTTCAAAATCGGAAATCTCATGGAGTTTGTGAGGAATTTTACTATTGCTAATAATTTTCCAGGTTCTCAGAGCCTATGGCAGGCAGTTGTAAGTCTTCGTCTAGGCATAAGTACTTAAGTCTCTACTGTAGTTAAGTTTCATCCTAAGTAGACCTGTGATATGCCAATCAGAGGACAAGTCAGTGCTGATGGAATGTCTCTGCAATGCTGAGGAACAGCACAGTGATTGTGAAGGCAGTTTAGGTCAATGATTATGAAATTCTGCACCCAAAAAGACATACAGATAATCTATATAAATCTTTAAAGCCCTCACAAGATTGAGTTTAAAATGATCTAATATCAGGCTAATGCTTTCCTCTCAAAGAAGAGAACACACTGCTTCTGAGCAAGAGCTGTAGGCAAGCGTCAAATCATTTCTTTCCAGCTAGTCACAATGTAGTGGGTCACTAATCGAAGCTTTTCTTCCCTTTCCTTAAGTGTCCACCTAAGAAAAGGCTATTTCCAGGATAGGGAAACTGAAAGACCAGAGGAATGTAAGTGTCCAAAATCTTCCATATTTCTTTAAGTTCTCACGTGGAATAAAAACCTCACAGATGTGCCTCAAGCCCTCTAAGAAACCAGTACTTGACTCAAAAGCCTGAGTCACTTTGAAATGTAACTTGGATGAACTATCCTCAGCACACTGTGATAGAAAGCTGCTGCTTCTCTCTTACCTACCACATTAATTCTAAGCAGAAGCTGGATTAGCATAGGTTGGGAAAGCAACAGGATTTGAAGAGGAAGCTGGGAGACTGAACATCCTCTCTGTCATAATCTATGAAGCACTTTTTTAATCCTGGTGTACTTTCTCTGTAGGCTTCCTAAAATATTCTCCCACAAAAGAGCAAACTATTGTGCATTTGCTCATGCAGCAGTTACTCCACAAAGGATAAAGTAATTCCTGCCTTTCCTCTAAGTTCTCCCTACATGTCTGCCCTTTGACTGGGAGCTTCTCTGATCAGAGAGTGCTTGGCACGTTTCTAACACGTACTTGTGATTAATTAATTGCAATCAAAGAGAGACCTGTAGGTACAGGCAGATTTCTCATCTCCCTGGAGAAAACCTTGCCTTTCTCATGTCCGATATCAGCAAATGAAACGAGAGCCCCATACACCACCCTTTGTAATCAGTCTGTTGGAAAATTTATATTCAGGGGCTAACAGTGTTAAAGGCAGCAATATATCCCACTCAAGAGCTCTGAGTAAACTTCCATCCCTTTCTCTATTACAACCATGACGTAAGGCTATTGGGATGTGGAGAAGACATCCATCTCTGAACTACTGGAGCTGAATCCTGGTGAGTTCCCTGCCATCTGTGGGCAGCACAAACCTAGCAGTCCTGAGGAGTAACCAAGAGCCCTACAACAGCAATGGAAACTCCTCATGAGCAACACTCTGCATCTCCCTTCCCTAAAATCCTCTCAACATAAAAAGCAAAAAACAAGCTCCAGAACAAAGGAACAAAAGGAAGGAGGCAGCGAATATAAATCTAGAGGAGACTCCTCCACACACCCTTTTCCACACCTGCGTTCATGCAGCACGCATCACCAGAGAAACTTACTCTGGTAATCAAACTCAGCAATTACAGCGTCTCTTGGAAGGTTTTTGGTGCAAAATACAACCTGACCAAACCGCAGAATCACAGTTACCAAATAGCCCAGGTTTGAAGGAACCTCAACAGATCATCTGGTTGGAAGGAACTTCAACAGACCTTCTGGTCCAACCTTTCAAGGGAAAGGGAGCCTAAGTAAGATTATCCAGCACCCTGTACTGTCACATCTTGAAAACCTCCAGCAACAGGGACTTTACCACATCCCCGAAGAGGTTGTTCCTCTTAAGTGTTTATGTTGCTTAGAAGCCAGCTGATTCTGCGGCAAGTCAACACACACAACGAGCCATCCTCCTGCCAGTTGCAGCAAGGATTTGACAAGACAAAAGGTATAAGTAGCTACTCATGGGAAAACAGTAACAACTGATCTGTGACCAGAACCAGCCTGCATGACTTGGACATGCAGGACAGTGAAGCATGTTAGTATGACACACTCAGATGTGTGGCTTTTCTACCTTTTTTGAGTGCTGAGTGTAACAGAGGGCATTTCCAACAGCAACCAAACAATTCAGTTTCTTCCAGAAGCAGCACTATTAACACTCAGGAAGGTGGATGACTAATGCTGGACAAATTAATTTTGTTGCAACATTTGTGTTATGAAAAGCCTCAAATGAACCTGTTTAGTTTATTTTCCAGAAAGCTCTTTACTGGTGGCTGACTTTTACTGATGGCATTCTTAGAAACCTCCAAATGATCAGTTTGGGAATTGTCAGTGTGGTTATTTGCAGGTGATGAAGAAAGGAAGTAAATAAAAATATGATTTGACATTTCATTAGTAATGCTAGAGATGGCTGTGCACAGAGCAGAGGCAGTGAATATTGCACCTGCTGGAGTGCAAGCAATAAAGGCAAATACATAGCCTGCTCTGACCTCTAGCCTTCATTACCCAGAACAGTATGCCGTTCCCTGTACCGAAATCACACTATGCTTGTGATAGCAGCAACCAGTGGCTGGATTTACATCCACCCAGCCAGAGCTAAATTGCTATGATTCAGCTACCTCCTTCCTTTCTCTCTCGAACGTAACCTGTCTTCTAGCTAGACTGCTGCCTTTCCAGTTGGGAATAAGCCACTGTTTTAAAGAAAAAGAGCTGTGTGGGTGGAATGAAAAGCTTGGAGGATATATGCTCTGCCATTTAGATAATTTTTCTCCTAACAAAGAAAGGGTGCAAAAAAGATGCCAGAATCCAAAGCACAAACCCGAGTGTGCAACTGTATCTTTGAGCTTCTTGCTTGATCATTTAGATAACCAGATAAAAAAGGCAGAACACAAGGTTCAAATTTCCAGACTGACTCCAAGCAATCAGTGGTGACTTGTCCAAATATTTTTATGGTAACAAAGATTATAATTTAAGTGGTATCTTCATATTCTTCTTTATAGAGGAATATGCAGTCTACAGTGGTTTAAATAAGATCAGACTTTGACCCTGTATGAACACATAATCAATCAGTGAGCTACCCTGGGAACAAAAAGCCATTTCCTTGTACTTGATACTTGAAGCGATTATGAGAAAATGGTATGTTTTGTATAAAACGTAGGGCACAGGCTTGTGTCAGTGCAGCTTGAAGGAAAGGTTACATTCCAAACCAGTTATTAATAAGAACTTCATTTTTCTCTCCATCATCTAGCCCTTCACTTGAAAATAAGAGCATTGACAAAACACTGTGTTGGTTTTGATCTGCTGGGGTGATAAAAACAATTTCCCAACTCCAGTCTTGAATCAGATGCCCAGATTTGGCTCCAAGAGGACTAATGGTCTGTCTCAGGACAAGCTGGCATTTGGAATCAACCTCCATCTGTGAATCTATAGAGAGAGATGCGTAGAAAAGATATAAATTTACCTGTGTGTAAATATATATAAGGATAGATATAGATATAAAGATCTAAAATACATAGAAATATAATATATCCTCCTTTGCAGATGGGCTTCAAAACATTTTTCATGTCCAGTGATTCCCAGTCTCTGACAGCTTCTGCTTGCTGGGTTAGCCTTCCCCCTCTTCCTCTTTTGGCCACCTTCCACCAAAGAACGAGTGATTTACACTGCTTTATGCCTGAATTAATTAATGTTGCATTCTAGTGTGGATGGAAATCAACCTTTTCATTGACTTGGCTGCTCACATGCACACACACCTTTCCAGGACACAATTCAATGCACCCAGGAAGCTTGGATTAAGGTATGGCCTCATGGCAATGGTGAGAAAACTAAACAGTTGCTCACTGGAAACTAATAAGGAGGAACTATGATGGTGGAAACATCACCTAGGTGCTGCACAAAGGGCAGAGCCCTTCTTAGAGACTTGGGAGATATACAAAGCATTAGGCATAAACTTTCCTACTTAGCCCTGAATTCAGATCCAAAGTTACTCTACCGGTACCTTTGTTTCAGCTTAACCTTGCTCTCCAGTTCAGAGGAATATTGCAGGCAGCAAAGAACAGAGCTTCCAGAAGTTATCAACACGGCTGTATCTTTAGGTACCCGCTAGTATAGTGTTTGTGGCATTCATCAGATTGGTGGGAAAAACAAGCGAGTTCACTCGGGTGGAAAGTGAAGTGGAACCCCTGTCCCTGTAGGCAGGTACAAGCTGCAACTACAGAGCTCTAAGATGTACCAGCAACTGTTCCACCTCTCTTCCAGCCTCTGCCCTGCATGACAAATGGTCCACGAAAGATGTTCAGTTGTAATAAACAAGGGGTTTGACAGTAAATAAAACCTGCCTGCAGAAAAGAAAGTGCTCAGCTCTACTTCTGCATCATGTAACCGTTTATGAGAATATTGGCCTAATCCAGTAGAAACCTTCAGCAGGTTCCAGTGTGAAACAGAAGAAAGAAGAAAAAAAAAGGAAAGAAAGAAAATGAAACCTTCCCAGTAGCATAATGATTTATTGCTTACTTTTAGAGTGCAAAGGGCAGGTGGGGCATCTGACTCTTGTTGGTATTCAGTGGAAGTCAGCATTTCTGTGCCCTCTGAAAAGCTTCCCTTGTAATTTCTGTCAAAAAGACAGTGAGAAAGAAGGAAGTTTCATGATGATCTGGAGAAGTGAACTAAGAGTCCATCTTACTGTGGCATCTGCACAGATAATAGTCTGAGCAGGCTGGTTTCTGATCCCTTGTGAATCACACCGTCACTCTACAAGGCTGTAATAGAGACAGTACCTAGTCTTACATATCACTTACAATCTGTAGCACTCAAAGTGCAGGACTAATCCTTTGAATGACTTACTCAAATATGGACTCAGGTGTTCACAATTTCTTCCCAAAAGAGGGAAAGGGAAGTAGCAGCAACGTTCTTATTTTGTCTGGTTAAAATCAAAGCTTTTGAATACACCGAGTAAACCAAGAACCACAGGTTCAGGCAGCAATGTCAATTAAATACAGTCAAGATAGCAAGCATAGAGTCTGGGGACTGCAGGTAAGTACATGTTTAAAGCCAAGAATGCACCCTTCACTGCTACATTCACCAAAAGCAAATGTCCAGCACCTTTGAAGCGCGTCTTTGAACCGTGGTCTCTGGATCTGGGCCAAGAGAGAAACAAATTCCTGGCTCCAGTGAGCTTTGCAACCTGCCCTCAGGTATATAAATCTCAAGGCACCTCCTCTAATTACAGTTTCAAGAGCAAAATATTGGAGGAAGTAGTTTTAAAGAAACCGTGCCATCACTTCTGCCACATAGATATTTATGATCTCATATCTGTCTGCAGGGTCAATACTTCCACCTAGAGGTGGTTCGCCATAAGGATGTCAAATTTATGTTGATGCTTTTGTAGAGCTGTTCTGCAGACACGCATGGGCTGGAGACTGGGGAAGCTCATGTCTGCAGCCAGCTATTCCAGTTTGGCAGGACTCCTTCCTTCTGTTTCTAAGTGGTGGCCTATCACTTCCCTGTGATTCACTCACACTTCAGTGTTAAACCAATGGACATACCTAGTGCAAAGCTTAGATGCAGCCAGAAGGCTCCAGTCAGTGGTTCAGAGGAGCTAAAAGTCTGACCTGTTTACTTTTAAAATCAAACCTTGTCTTTCCTGGCTTGATGGAGGGTTAGAGACAGTGTAAAGAGAGCTTTATCACCCTTGCATTGATGATCGCTCCAGAAGTCTCTGCTTGGAGGGGATGAAATCCTCTCTCCTATAAGTAGAAGACATCTGCAAAACTTCATCCTTAAAACACTTCAGAAGCATTGCATAGGACCCTTTACACAGAGGTGAATTTTACGGAGCAGTGGCACATGGATTCCTTTAGAACACACACATCTGAAAATCCAGCAGTCTGGTCTTACTTCATAAATGAACAGTTAGCACCACATTTTTGCATTAGGTGGCCCCGATTCTGTTTTCATGTGCGTATCTCATACCCTGGTATAACTTTAAGCATACTCAGATACAGTTGCTCTAATTGCTGATGACAGAACACCTAGAATGGGTCACATTTATTTCATAGTTGTGCCTTAATACAGAGGCAAGTGGTAAGTGCGTTTGTTTTAAAAGTATCAAATTGTTTTCAGCTTTAAACTGTCCTTTTGATTTGGGAATGCAATTGGTGTTATGTTATTCTGCCCTGTGAGAACCCTCAACAGTTACACTGTTCTTGGAATGCCAGGAACATTGAGTCTGTCAAAACCACGAATGCTGCCTTACTGACTACAAACTAAATCGTGATTGCACTGAAAACAGTTGTACAGTTCAATTGGATTTCAGGGTAGTCAGAAATTTATTACCAACCATAATTACTCTGAAACTGGATGCGCTACTGGATGCGCTCCCCTTGTGGGGGCTTTCTACAGAGCTTCGTGTCTGGGTCTGCGGAATTTAACTGGATGTCAGGTCTTTGAAAACTCTTGATGGGAAACGTCCTGCTTTGATGCCTCCATGTTTAAAATTGCATTCTTTTTTTATCTAAGTGTGTTTTATGAAATAAGTTGGGTACCTGAGATGCGCTTCAAACAAACAGCTTGTTGGGTCTTCGGGTATGGGGGATTTTGCTGGGTATTTTCATGTTTTGGGTTGTTTGGGGTTTATTTGCTCTGGAAATGCTGATCAGCCATCAGCTTTGTGTTGAGGGGATGAGAATGCTGCGGTGTGCCAAGTGGTGCCCTGTTCCCCCCAGCTGCTGGTGTCCTGCTGCCCAGCACACATCATCGCCCCTGGAGCCCACAGAAGCTCCCTCTCAGTCCTCCTGTGTTGTGCTTCCATGACAGGGTGCAAGTCTTGCTCTTTGTTCTGGTTTCCTGAATGAACAGGAGCAAAGAATTCAGGCACTTATCATCCTGGTGTCTTTGGTGTAAAATGGGAATAATGAGCTGGTTCTGCCTTGCAGAAACCCCATGAGGATGCAGTAGGGATGTTAAAATCCAGCTCAGGTCTGAAACTCACTGACACACAGCATCCAAAAATGCCCTGTTTGTTCCCCTGCTGACCCCTGTGCATCTCCTAACAAGAGAAAAAGATGGCATGCAGGACTGTGGGTCTCTCATGTCTTTTGATAGGCTTCACCTGTGGTGGGGAAGTCTGTTTCTTTTTATTACTATTATTTTATAGTTTAGGAAAAGAGTCTGCAGGTGACACATGTGAAAACCTTTTCTGTATCATTTGGACCTTTTACTTAGTTTAATGGTATTTAAAGCTGGTTCCTTAGAGGAAAAGGAATGAACTGCATCAAGAAACTTTGTCTTTACTTTCACACCTTGTCACTTACCAGTACAGTCACACCAAAATCCACATTCTATGGCCGTACTTGGACTCCAGATGTGTATCAGTACAAAAGCGTGGTGAGCCTGTGAACCTTTACATGTGAAGAATCTTTCTTCACAGGTAAAGACACTTCACTCTTTTGTCAATACTAATCAGCGTTAATCAAACCTCCCCATTAAAACACCAGATGAGTAATGCCCAACCTTTTCTGTCTCAGCAAGCAATGCGGCTTTTCCAGCAGCAGCAGAAGTCCTTCTGCTCTACCCTTGTTTGCATGCTGCTGCAAGATGCAGCAAGGCTGGTCACCGTACCCCAAGTCAACACAGTGCATTCGCAAGATGCTGTTGGAAGGAGGCTCATGGCCTGATATGTTTGGGCAGCCTGTAACTGGTTGACAGGACATCAACTGAGCATCCCATCATCAGACAAAGTCCAGGGCAGTCTCATTGCCCTGGCAAGCTAACAGACCTCAGCAACAGGAAATAAAGCTCTCCATGCTAATTCCAGATGAAATCTAGGGAAAAATCCAGCAAAACTCTTAAGCGTATCTGATACTGCCTCTTGAATTTGTTGGTAATTTGTCACTCCTCATCCATTAGACCTTGCCCCAAATCAGTTAATGGCACCAAAGACCAGTGGCTATGGCAGGGGACCACACTGTTCCTTGCGGAATGCTTGGGAGTACTATGGCCAAGTGAAACGTGCCTTGGAGATAACAAGGGTCAATCTAAGCACAGCACAGAAAGAAGCAAGATTGGTATCAAAGAAATTAAGTATTTATGCTGCTCCCTGAGTCCCTTTTACCTGTACTCGGAAAACTTTGCAGAGTTGGAGCCAGCGCCCTGGACTTAGATTTCTGTAGGAGCGGAGGGGGGAACCTTCTTACTCCAAATATATAAGTGGGTAATCCATCTCAAGGAGAAAAGCATGATCGCATGGTGAAAAAAGTTGCTAATATGGTCTTTTTTCCAATATTCTCTTATACACAAAGCAAGTTAATAGTTAACCTGCTAGGTCCACATGGTATGTTTGATAGTAGAGAGGGTGTGAATGAGGAAGATTAAGGGTTGTAGAAGCAGTCGTGCAGCTATTCGAGCTGATTTGTATGGATGCCCTGGTGGTTTTACCCATGCTTCTTCCTTTTTTTCTGCTTTTAAGGAAACATGTTGGACGCAATCCTGGTGTCTCTGAGATGAATGGAAAAGAACATTGACTCACTTTGTGTGGGCACTGCGGAAGAAAGCGGTGGGTATTTTTTCAGGGGGAACTGAAATAACAGGCTGGATGGACCGGCGTAGTGAAAGACGGCCGAGACTGCTGTGCAAAAGTGGTTGGCGGTGTTGTGATTTCTTACTTTTTAAAAGAAACTAGGGCAGGAAAAAGATTGTAGGTGGCTTGTTACTTCATTGGGGGGTGGAGGATGGCGGGGTGAGCAGAGCCATTTTGGAGAGCTGAGCACATAGTGTCGTTGAGTAGTGTCAGTCACAGTTCTGAGCTGGGAACATCAGGAGCTGCAGTTTTATTCTGACTTTTAACAGCAATTGAAGGTTCATGCCAGGCAAATGACTTCACCAGTGCTGCTTTCTCCAGGCCCCTTCTCCACCACTGCCCCTGCAGGGCAAAGCAGCGTTTCTGAGTCTGTGTTTCTCAATGAATGGTTTAGCTAGAAAACCCTAAGTTGTTTCAGACTTGCTCTTCCTCTCCCTTGAGATCATACAGGTGGGCTTCTGCTGCTGGACCACACCTCACGGCAGCAGGCTGGCGGCCACCCTGATGCTAGGGCTTTCCCTCCCTGCTCAGTGGTGCAGCTGTACCCATGGCAGCATACACCATGCACACAGGGATCCCGACTTTGCTCCCACAGGCATTGACTTGGAGAAGTCCTCAAGCACGGCTTTGTACTCACACTTTTGGCAAAGTCACCTGATGTATTAGCTGTCGCGTTCTCGTACCCTCCTGTTGTAATGCAAACACTAAATAATGAATACAAATGGCAGGAATTACTATGACTAAATGTTATCCAGACTATAAAACTCAAACAGAAAGAACAAAAAACTGTTTCGCTGCATAACTAAGCTAGAAATATTTCAGGCATTTAGTAGTGTGAAGTAACATCAATAAAGAGAAATAGGGCACTCCTTAGCCTAAAAATAAATAAATATTTATTTGAAAACTGATAATTGAACAAATTATGTTCAGTCTCTTTGAAAGAGACTGAATATTTTCTGTTTAAGTCAGAGATCCATGACTTGGCTGAGCCATAGACAAAGCTGCTGAGTAGGTGATGTGCTGTAGGCTATTTATACTTTGCTCTTCGCCCCAGTTTTAGGGCACAAAGCTGCCTGCAAGCCATTGCCTGAGAATCACTTCTTTGCACCAATGTTGTCCACCCTTTTGGCCACAGCAGACTAGATACCTGCCTCCTCCAGCAAATGAGCAGGTTTTGTCTTGTGTTGGCTTTTTATCTTTCCCAACACAGGAGAAGCATTGTCATACAACCCCATCAAACAATTTGACACATGAATAAGGGGGAATCTCTGTTTTGGTCACTTAAGATATATGTGTCTTGTTAGCGCAGACAGGCAGGGTGAGGTCCCTAAGAAAGATGATAGCAGGAAGCAAGACAAAACATACCAAACCTTTGAGCTGGGAACAGTATTTGCTCCTGCTCCAGGTTTGACAGGCTTCAGGGGAAACAAGGAGCAAGTAATGGACTGGTTTAAATCTTGTGACAGGGCTGAACTCTGCACACTGGAAATGATTGCATTTTTCACAATATATATATAGTGGCAATTTATTAGTACCCCGTATTGGATCCATGCGTTTTGCATGACTACAGTAATAGTAACAAAATCGTTAGGGCTTTTTTATCAGCACTTAAAAACTACAAGGCTATCCACCCTTGAGTGATACCAACACAGTCTTGCTGGCTTAGCTGCATTAACATCAGACCTCTTTCACTGGTTAGGTCAGCAATCATAGAATCATAAATCAGAATGGTTTGGGTTGGAAGGGACACCTTCCATTAGACCAGGTTGCTCACAGCCCCATCCAACCTGGCTTTGAACACTGCCAGGGATGGGGCATCCACAGCTTCTCTGGTTCAGGTATCTCATCAATCTTGCAGTAAAGAATTTCTTCCTAATACCTAATCTAAATGTCCCCTCTTCCAGTTTAAAGCCATTCACCCTTGTCCTGTCACTACATGCACTTGTAAAAAGTCCCTCTCCAGGTTTCTTGTGGGCCCCTTTTAGGTACTGGAAGCTGCTATAAGGTCTCCCCTGAGCCTTCTCTTCTCCAGGCTGAACAGGCTCAGCTCTCTCAGCCTGTCTTCATAGCAGAGGTGCTTCAGCCCTGGAATCATCTTCATGGCCCTCCTCTGGACTCACTCCAACAGGTCCATGTATTGTGTTGTCAGCCCCAGAGCTGAACATGGTACTGCAGGTGGAGCCTCATGAGAGCAGAGTAGAGGGGCAGGATCACCTCCTTCAACCTGGTGGTCACGCTGCTTTTGATGCAGCCCAGGATACGGTTGGCTTTCTGGGCTGCGAGCGCACACTGGAGCTGGCTCATGTTGAGCTTCTCGTCAACAGGTATCCCCTAGTCCTCGGGGCTGCTCTCAATTCATTCTCCACCCAGCCTGTAGCTGTGCTTGGGATTGCCCTGGTCCATGTGCAGGACCTTGCACTTGGCCTCTCTTCAGCTCCTGGCATAAAGTAGGGTATGCTCAATTTATCCATGTTCCAGCAAGTTATCTTCCCAGGAATTTTCATTGTCACAACTAAAAGAAATATAATTCCTTTGTCATAAAAGATGGGCAGGCCTGTCTCTTAGAGATTACTGCTGTGATGAACTCTATACTTTAATATGAGCTAACATATTACGTCCATTCTAAAATAAGATGCAGGAAAAGGTCCTTAGTTTTAGAGCATTGTAGCTCTGTTGATTTCCATGCAGCTATACTAATTTACATGAAATGTACTTCCAGCTTTGCATTTCCAGTCCAACCTTCTCAAATGGAGAGTAGGAAAAAAGTATAGAAAATACATGAAGATGTAAGACTGTAGATCTAGTCCCTCAAACATAGTCAAGATTACAGAAAGACATGAACCAGGGAGTAAAATCCTGACCTTATTTCTACCTGTGTACATTCTTTTCTTGGGATCATTTTTCATTTGCTCAGTTTGGTTCAGGCACATAGAATATAGATCATACCTTTGCGGCTCCCTCGTATTCAACATCTAATAGTGCTTATCAGCTACTGATTCTAAAGGGCAGAAGTCATCACGTAATTGATGTCTTATCTGCAAGAAATAATTCTCTTGATAGAAGTCTCTGAGCAACACAAAACCAATTATTATTTCCAGGAACTTTTAACTAAAGAAAAATGTATCCTTGAAAAACATCAATCTTAATTCCTAGTGGTAAACCTTGTAGCTCAAGTGTTCCATTCACTCTTAATAATTTTCAGGCTGTCCCCTGCAGAAAACTATGTGAGGTCATCACAGTGGTCATCAAATGAGATGAGGTGAACTTTCTGATACTCTTAATTAATTGTCCTGTGCCCATTGGTCTGTGTCTAACAAGAGCTTGTGGTGGCTTCATGAACTAGGGCATTGCAAAATATAAAACCAATCACTTATCTGCGGCTGATAAACCAACCTCATCTGCTCCTTAAAGCTATTGTTCGTCTTCCCCTGAACAGTCAAACCCAAGTTTTTGGCTTACCGCTGTGGACACCAAACCCCATCCTCTGCAATCACAGGCAGCCACTTGGCTGTCATCACTGCGTGCTTATCGCCTGTTCTCTGTACAACTGGCTTTTCAATATTACCCATTTGAAATCATTGATTCACAAATGCTCTAGAAGATGCCCAAAATTTGGCAGTGTTTCACTATAATACAGCTATGAATCAGAGAAAGGATCAGTTAAGAAATAAGTGAGTTTTGATTAAAGGATGCAGCATCATTTTTTGTAAGAACCTGTGGGAATATAACACGGAGGGTGGTTGGCCTTGTCCATCTTACCTGAGTCTGGCTGAACAGGAACAGCTGTAAATCAGAAAGAGCAGTGCCAGTGAGGTAGTGCTACCACTTCTCTTTCTTTCCTTGGGAGCAAGAAATGCCAGGTCTGACTTACCTTTTCCTATAGAGGTGAACGGGATGATTTCATGTGTCAGTGAGGAAACCTTGACAGTCTAAATGAAAGTTATAGCAGTTAATGTCTGAGAAAGTCACCTAAATGGACTAGTCTCGCTGTCAATAAAAATAAATGATCTAAACCAGTAGCTAAATCACAAAGAAAAGAGTATTCTGAGCAAATGGATCTCAACAAAAAAAGCTGTTCTGGAAATACGTAATTCCTCGAGTGGTTTTGTAGAAAAGAGCACGCTGTAAACACAGCCGTCAGTCCAAACAGAAACACAGGTTAAGACTGAGCGAATTACTTTCTGTATGAAGATCTACTGTGAGTACGTTTACTTCTTGGGGAAAACCACGTTATGTTTAAGATAAATTCATGCTCCCTTGTACATGTATGTTATATGATACCTGAGCAGATTGTCTTAAGGCATTTTAAAAGCCATTCAGTAGTTTGCATTAATATTTTCAAAACCCTTCTAAGGTTATTTTCTATGAGGCAGTAAATTGCAGGACAGTTCCCTAATAAATAGCTCATTTCTTTTTGCAGGATCTGGGCCACATTCAATGGTGAGCTCTATGTAACACACTCATCAATAGCTTCACTCTAGTGTCCCTTTCTCTCTGGTGTCACTACCCTCAGAGAAGCAGAACAATTTCTGGGGACCAAATGACAAGAGACTCAATGATCGGGCAAAAACTGATCATGGAGGGCTTGCGGGGGGGGGGGGGGGACGGGACAATGTACCTCTGCTGACATCAGGACATTTTACATCCATCTAGATCTGAGGTGGTGTAACTGGCATTTGATCAGCTGAAAACACTGTGTGGATTCAGTGGAGCTGCAAAAATTTAATCCAAAAGATTAAATTCAGATTGGAGATAGTTCTTGCCAAAACCACTGATAACAAGGTAAAAGTATGGCTTCAGGTATGAAGGAACGTATGGACACATGTTAAATCAGGAAGATGCCTGCTTTCTCATCTTTTACTAACACTGCTCTTTAGTATATCCATCACATTAGTTTTGTACAGTCAGATGGTACAAGCTCTAATGCCTTGTAATCTATGTATTTTTTTCTGACCAACCTGTTAACGCCTTCAGTTACCTGTCCTAACGTCTCTCTTGCCTATATTTGATTGGTTTTTACTAAAAAAAATATTCAAGCAGGTTTTGCTTGGAGAATTTTTTATAACTGTGAAACAAACTTGAAAGCTTTTAAATTTTGCTAAGAATCACTACATAGTTTGTATCATACTTAGAATCATAGAATCATAGAATAGTTAAGGTTGGAAAGGACCTTAAGATCATCTAGTTCCAACCCCCCTGCCATGGGCAGGGACACCTCACTCTAAACCATGCCACCCAAGGCTATGTCCAGTCCGGCCTTGAACACCGCCAGAGATGGAGCATTCACAACTTCCCTGGGCAACCCATTCCAGTGCCTCACCACCCTTACAGTAAAGAATTTCTTCCTCATATCCAGTCTAAACTGTCAGCTTAAAGCCATTCTCCCTTCTCCTGTCATTCTTTGCTCCAAACTGCTTTTTTTAACCCAAAAAATAAAAAAAAAAAAAACCAAACAAGCAACAACAACAAAAAAAAACCAAACAAAAAATGGAATTCTTTGTTGAAGAAACAATAAAATGATTACAAGAAACTCTCAAACCCAGAATAGAAGTGAGGTCATACGAAATATATTTTTCATATAGTTCTCTTTGAGTTGTTTGTTTTATGTTTGAATGACAAATGAATTCTGTTGTGGTCAGTCTTAAGACACTCCTCCCGCTCCCTGCAGGCCAATGCAATCAGACCTGTGGCGTTTATATACCTACTTCTGCTTGAACAAATACAATTAAAGGGCAAGGTAAGATACAAGGCAGTGGTATATCAGGCCTTTTGTCTTTAAGGGTGATGTTTGTGCCTTGCCTATACAATTTAGGCAGGAGTCCAGCAGGAAGAGTTGACACAGCTGGCCTCTAGAGGTAGTATTGCTTTTCTGTAGTGTAAACTATGATAAAGTCTATATGGCTAAACCTATGCAGAGGCTGAAACAGATTATCACAGAGTGTTTGGGAGTTATGAATGACACCAGTGTAATTTCTGCTATTTGCTGCACTGAGTAGATTTAGATACAGCTGAGAATATTATTTCCTGCCTGGGAATTTCCTGTTTGTTTGTCTCTTTTGTGCTCTCGAAGACAGCCTAGAGCACATTAAGAGGTTTAATAGATACCAGCAATAACAAGTTACATTTGTAATAGTTCACAGGTTCTAAACAAGCTCCTGCCAATAAATTCTGTCAATTGGTTCTAATGTCCTAAAGCAAAATTCAATGTTTCAAACACAATGCTTAATTTTTTCTTAGTGGACTTGTTTTAACTTCTGGCTCTTGGTTTTAAGAAAGAAAAGCTGTGTATGGTGGAAAATGTGCCATAGGACTTTGGCTGACATGAAAAAGCTACATCATCTTGAACTGCAGACATGCAACTTCATTCTTAAAACGCATGCGTAATTATGCAGCATAATTACATGGTCTATCCAGGTAATTGCATGTGAAATTGAGCATGGTGTCATGTGCTAATAAGGTTTACAGCTGCATTTACATTTTTGTGTGTATGATTGCATTGATTAAGATATTTTAAATCTGCTCTTAATCCTAAGGGTTATTATATTGTCTGGTCTAAACTACTTCCAGCAGGTGAAAATCTACCCACACAGAAGTTTAGCACAAGACCTTTTCATCACTGATATTTTCCAAGTAGGAATTAAATGTGAGCTCTTTCCGCTGTTGGTCCAGTTTCTCTGTAAAAAGCTGCCTAGCAATGATCCATTTCTTTTGTGCTATTGGAAATCAGGAATAAACAGGAGAAATCAGGAAAATTGCTGAGGTGCTGCTACCACTGTCATGTGTCAATACGCTGTGTACAGAATGGTAGATAAAGCGTGTCATGTACAAGCTGGGTGTTTAGTGCTGACATATCAGAGTGGTATAGAGATGGTTATCTTATTGCCTCAGGGAGGGAGCAGGAGGAAGGCGTGGTAGACCTGCTTCAGTGTGGTTTTGCTCCTCAGGGTGATGGAAGGTATGTCCTGCACCTCTCAGAAAGCTCCTGCCTGTGTTATTTCAGTACATTGTGGAGCCCCAACAGTCAATTTGAGGCTCCATACTCTCCATAAATCCTGCAGAGGCCACTGTCCCCAGAAAACTTGCAGCATTCCATGGTTCCTGGTGGTTGGGACCACTTGCAACAACCACCAGATCTCAGGGACCGTCCCTCCTATCGCAGCCCCCAGGCACGCTTGCATCCTGCCCTTCTCCATGCTTGTCCTCCATCCTGACTTCTGTATGCTCTGTTACCAGGCACTGGAAAGCAGGGGAGGCTCCACAGCAACAGCAGTGGCTGGCCAAGTGACCATTCTAGGGATCCCATCATCATCACCATCTGTGGGTATGGTAAGGCTGAATAGTCCAGGAAAGTAGGCATAGGGACATGTGCCTGACCAAAGAAATCAGAGACACAAGATGTGCTTATTTACAAAGGGAGGTGAGATCATACTGGAACACAGCATGTGGCCTTCCTTTAAGTTTATAATACTGACACCTGCTCATATGACAAGAATGCCCCATTAGTAAAATGATTTTGCTCACACTGACTCGCAGTTGTCTTTCCTTTCACTGAAAAGGATACATTAGCACCAAAATCTTCTGCTGCTGTTTTCCCACTGGCTACAGTAATGCTGGAATCAACCTAAATGTGAACATAATTGAGAACTTGTTTGAATAAAATTATCTTATTCAGGCACACTGGTTCTAGGAAGTCAGGCTAATACAATCATTACAGTAGTAGTCTAGAAGTCCAGGGCTGCTTACTTCTACCCCTGATTTGCGTACTGACTTGTTTTATGGCTTTAGAAACAACTTTTCTGTGATTGATCTCCTTCAGCTGGAAGATGGATATGATAATGTTTGTTTATTTCAATTAAGTCGAGTGGTTTAAAAGGGATTAATTAACCTCCATCTGACAATTTTGAAAGGCACTAATGCATAGTGTTAATAATACCCTAATAACCCTAAATATGAGGAGAGGAGAGGGCATTTTAGAAGTTGCAGAGCTTTAAGCTTAAAGGCAGTCTAAATAGAAAAGACAGCATTTTTATGAGTGGGAATAGAGAAATTATTGAGCCATCTAGTCCATTCTTGAGCAAGACATGTTATATTTTGCATTTTATTTATCAGGGAACCATGTATCTTCTCATTCCTCCTTGGCTGCTAATTCATCCATTTAAGTTGGGGAATGTTTACACCTGTCCCCATAAGGTCCCATTCATACCTCTCACTATTTCAAGTTCATTAGCCTTGCTCAAACTTGGGTATGAGCAAATTAATCCCTTCAAGGATATCTTACACCGTTAACACATCCAGTGCACAGTGTGTCAGATCATACCACCTTGCCCCGAAAGAGCAGTAGGTTTGCAGCCTACTCCCAGCCAGCTGATATTCTAAGTGACCTGAAGTGGATCACTGTAATTTCTCTGAAGGCAACTGAAATACATTTATCCACAATAGCTGAGGCTCTATTCCTGCCGTAACAATTAAAAGTTGTGTCAGTGTCAAAAAAAAAGTACAGTCTGAATCTGTACTTATTTGTGTATTTTTAACCAAAAAAATCAGTCCTAAACTCAGTCCTCTGTTACAACTGCAAATAAGCACTGTAGATTCTTCCTGTCATAAATGTCATCTTTCTCTGTAGTTTTCAGTGGAAAGCACAAATCTGAAGACTTTTAGGCTACAAGATCCACCTCTTTCTATGAGTAGGCTGGGCGTAAATGGTGCTCCGAAGGTAGAGCTTATAAGTGCTGGTGTGTGTTGCCGAGTTATCATTTAAACTCCCTCATGTTTTCTGAGGACTTTTAAGGCAATTATGTCATTGCATTTTACAGGTTATATCTATAATGAACAGAGCCTTGAATTAGTCCTGTTTGGAACAGTTGCAAATACACAGATAAACTAAAAACAGTCATCATTCTTTATGCAGTTGACCAATTTCACCCCATGTCATCAGTAAGTTAAATAATGCTAGAACCAAAGTATTCTGAAGACCTCAGTCAGTCCTCCTCCATGGAAAGATGGTTCACTTCTGCTGTAGTGTTGAACACCTTCTATATAATAGCGCCTTCCTCTGTAGAGGAGCTATTCCTCTCCAAATATTAGTTGATTTTAATTAGACTTTATAGGTCCCTCAATACACCACTTGGTCTCATCTGCAGGTAGCTTCCACAGTTTTCCTTGGTGGATTTATTATGAACGCAGTATTAGTGGCATTTCAGTCTTTGCAGTGAGTGGCTGTTTCTAAGTATTGCTCCTAGGGAACTTGTTGGTAACATTTCCAGAATCACCTAAGAGCCCAAGTTCCACTTTCAATGGTGAGTGAGATGCCCACATCTCCAGTCGAAGCAGTGTACAGGCAGCCAAATGGCCATTTTCAGCACAGGCCATGCAGCAGCTGTGGCCCAGCATTACAGGGTGCAGAAATCTCAATTCTTCTCGTCATAATGGTCTGCTGAAGAGAAACTCACGCTTATAGAGGCTTCTGGATATCTCCTACCTCATCTGCGCTCATTCAGTATCCCTATGGCAACTACAGCAATTGCTCACTTGGAATAGTCATCTTAGCAAGTGTCATGCAATTTCTTCTTTTACGTGATTTAGCAATTGAAAATAAAAGAAAACAGTAGAACAGCATCAGTGACCCAATAGCCCTATGGAGACAACATACAACTGCTTAACAGGATCAGGAAAGGTCCAAAGACTGCTGCTTGAGTGGAACTGAACTCAGCAGAAAGTTACAGCCTTCCTCTTGGGCAGCTCAGCACTTTTCCTTGGCACTAATTAGAATGGGAAGTGGGGGAAATAACCCTTAAATCTGAAAGAATTCTCAAAAGTTACATTTAAGGAAGGAGCAGCTTTTATTTAGGTCAGTGCTTCTGAGGTCTATAACCTCTTGAAAGGGTTTTGCATCTGTAAACTGAAATTCTTTATCAGGGCTCTAAATGACAATGAAAATTATACAGTGAAGGGCTCAGACATTATTGAGATATGTTTCTCTTCTCCATCGGTATTGCTTGGAATCCATAACAATGTGGTGGGCTTTATTTCATACAGCTACTATGGAAGCATTACACTAACTATATGCTAGTAAAGCTTTGATTGGTATCAGGGTGTTTCTCTTGTCTCCATCTGAAGCCATTAAATGGAAAACGTCTGTTAAAATTCTCAGGTCTTCACGGTTTGCACAGGTTTGTGGTGTTTCACTTTGGAGATCCGAGCTGAATCTGCAGTGTCAGCAAAGGTGAAGCCAGTCAGACCATTTCAAGGCATCTACACCACTTTAAAACCAATATAATCATGTCAAGAGATACAAGTGATGTACAATACTTGTGTTGGGCCTTCTTTTGTTCTTTGAGAGCACATATAAAAACATTCCCACATTTTCCAGGTCCCTTTCAACTTGGGGTCTTCTATGATTCTATGATTTTGATTTTTTTTTAGATACAGATTCCCAAACTGGTCTCGTCTGGATTGGCATGCTTGGATTTCATTCACCTCCAGTCTGCTCAGCTTTCAAGCTGAATACTGCAACATGTGAATGTGCCCCAGGTCACTAAATCGTAAGCTTAGCTTAAAGGTTGGAAGATTTTTAAATAGGCAAATCTTGAGGCTTGATAAACTGTGGCTTTATGTAACACAGTGATCTTCGTAACACTCGCTGTGAAGTTTGGTCCTAAGTTTGGAAAACACTGACTGCTGTAGAACTAAGAAATGCATTAAAGGTTCTGTGTTTGGTTGCCATCAAACGTTTTCAGGAAAACATCGCATATGGGTGATGCAGTGGTCCTGACCACACAGTCAGAGGCAAGCTGATAAAACTCTTCTTTCATGGAAAAGAAATCTTTTTTGTCTAGGTGAGAGCAAAAAAAGGAACCAAAAATCATTGCAAGTCATTTCTATATCTAAAAACCAAAACAACACACCTTCATGCACTTTCACTTCAAGCCTATCATGTTTTCTCTTATATTAAACAAGACTGAGAGGAATCTCTGTTTCTGTATGTTTGTATGCATCTGGTGACACAAATATTTCAAAACATTACTGAAATAACACATTTGAGGATGAAATTAAATCTGTTTCATCAACTTCAACATGTCCATCCTTACTTGTAATTGTGTCTTGACACTGAAACTCCAAACTTCAGTGCACTAACTGGAAATGCTTAATTTGCTGTCAGTGGAATCAGTCTCTCCCCTCATAGTTTATTATGGATGGTTGTTCCCATGAAATTAAGAGGAGTTGTAAAAAGCAGGAATAGAAATCAGATTTTCCACTGATACATGGGAAATCAGACTGGCAACAACATTCAGACATACTGAGATGAAAATCTGAAGATACAAGCTTGGGCTGAGATAATTGGAAATACAGAGTTTGCTTAGTTCAGAACTGAGAAATGTTGACAATTTTAACTACTTCATATATTAATATTCATTTCTTCTTTGGTTACATGTAAACATGAAAAGTTTCAAAATAGAAATACATGCTTTTGCAAATTTATTCTTCAAAATGTATTTTTTTCTAATAAATTTCCCTTTTCACATATTTTTAAACATTGGATTTCTATATGAGTCACAAAAATAAATCAGAAAAAAAAGAAAAGGAACACATATAGATATGTACATACTTTTAAAATCAACATATGTTCAATTAAAATGTATTTTGCAATGAGGTCGGCCTCCTGCTTCAGAAGCTTTCCTGAAAAATACATTTGTGTGGATGAATCATTTTAAGACTCAACAGTCAGTGGAAGTTGACAGAGGCTTTTCATGTGAAATATTACACAACCTTATGAGCATCAAAATTATATGGCAGGAACTCTTCTGTTGAGCACTACAGTCACTTTTCCAGGATCAGATCAATACATTTTCTGTCAAAGAACAGATCTGCTAAAACCACCAGAAAATTTTTGCAAGAAAACGTTATTTTTAATGCAGCTAACTGTAATTCTACAGCAATACAGATAGGCTTTTTAACATGATTTCTTATTGAAGTAAACTGAGGAGGTACCACGGAGATTTCTTAGTTCATTTTCAAATCTTGGGCCCATCTTGCAAAAGCTTATGGACATGCTTAACCTTTCACAGAGGTATGTTTATTTCAGTAGGATAGGTCTGTGTCTGCAAAGTAAGCACATGCAGTAAATCTTCTCAAAAGCAGGGTCTTTGGTTCTGATCATACAGGCAACTGTATAAGCTCATCCCTCTAACTTGGCTAAATCCCACTTACAAGTCCAAGGGTTGTCTTCACAAACAGCTTTCAAAGTATAGCCAACCTCTGGAAACATTCTACATATGCATAGCTTTTCAGGGGCGGCATAATTAAAGACTGCGTTATTGAATCCCAGTGGAGATAGCCGTGGTTGTGGAATTGGTTTTAAAGACTTTTTATGTATTGGCTGCAGCTCTTTATGCACGCCTCATGGAACCTTCTGAGTTACTGTAAAGGAGTGCCAAGAACTCTTTCTGTATGATACTAGACACAAAGATAGAAGGGGTTGATATTTGCTTGGGTTTTAAGAAATTAGAGTTACGATTTGAAGGACCAGTCATCAATCAATCTCTTTGTTTCGATAGTCCTTTATTCCCATTCTCTAGCAGACAATATTCCACAGGAGGTAAAGAGTTAGTTAGTAAAAATAATTGGTTTCTTGTGTTGGATTAAAAATAATGGCATCATATTGATGGTTGCAATCATTGTAATGGGGTGAAGAAATAAAATAGCTGGGTCTGTGGTTCGGGTTGAAGAATGTGTTTGAAATGCACAAACTTGATTGTTTGATGCAGGGATCCCTGGGTTCTTATTTTAAATTCAGTGGATAGGAAGTTAGCATTTTTGAGGTTCTCTGTTCTTCAAAATCTTCCTACAGGAAAGCTACATGGAATTGTGACACCACCTACCTTTAGGCACCTAAGAACCTCTGCCAAAAGGCCATCTCCTCAGATTCTGTTTATAGACGGTGAGGGCAGCCGAGCAACCACCAAAAGAAATCCAGAGTAAGTATAGGTCCAAGAGGATCCTGTATGTCTCTTCACCGTTTACACAAGGTGTTTAAGGAGATCTAGCTTAAACTGAATCCCCACCTAATTTCACTTGTTCTAGGCCTCATCGTCTATTGCTTTCATATTCAGAGGACCTTAATCACTTAACAGAGACAATAGAACTTAATCTCCCCATTCACAAATGGTGGTTATGAGCCTGTGCACCAGCCCAGTTAGTCATTCACAGATTCTCCTTGAAAAACATGCCCGGAGTTATGCTTTTTTCTCCAGATTAAAGCACGTAGGTGGACAATAACAATGGCTTTGTTTGTCCTTCACCTCTTGCAAGAGGCTTGAGATGCCTCGAGGCTGTCTCTGCTTGGAGAAAGAGATGGAGTAAGGGCTGCACGACACCTGATGAAGCAGCCACAGAAGAGGGCAGGGCAGTGCCTGATGTCTGAAAGGGAAGCCTCACACACATACGCAGAGCTTTTCATGCCCACCTCCACCTCAGTGGTGTTTCCATGTACAATGAGGTTCTGAAAAGGTGTCCTCCTCTTCCCTGATGAGCTGTCATCAACCATATCACTTTGCGTCAGGTAAACCCAATATGAGTATCTGCTGTTGTTAGTATTGGAATACCAGCTTGCTCCTGTGGCTAGGAGTGAATTTCTCTGACAGGAAGGACCACGTGTCTGGACTCAAGACTGCTTTTTGAACTCCTGCTAGTGCCAGAAATCTCTTCAATTTCTTAGCTACTACACAGGCTCCCTGGAGATTGGGAAAGGTACATTCCTTTTTCTTATCAGAGGTCATAGCGGAACATTCCTTCAGTAATGTCAAGGTCTACAAGCCCCATTTTAGCATCTGGGTGATGCAGGCCATGGTGTGAGAGACTCAGTCCATCGCTGGCTCAGACTTCTCATCCTTGGATTACTGGAAGAAAGAGAGAAGAAAAGAAACCAAGCCCTGGGCTTTGCCCCTCCAAGGACATCAGAAAAGCCACAGTTCACCTCAAGCATGCTTGGACAAGTTGCACCCGTCAATCTGCAGTACTGTTTAGTTTCAGCCCACCTGTATGTCAGGACTGGCTCTGGTAGAGGTGACTATCCGTGTGCTGAGGATTTAAGCAGTCCTGTGTTTGGACCTGCAGTGCCAGCAACAGTGAATGTGCTAATTTTTAATTCAAATTCTCTTCAACCATTTCTTTTTACAGAACAGTGAGACACTGAGTTTTCACTGTCTCCAGCCAAGAGAGAATGTAAATGGCCCCAACAGGTGCAGCAAAGAAGCACTTCAGAATCCACTCCTAACTCAACAGACATAGAGTAAATGTATGAAATAAATATTTCATTTTGACACATAGTACATATTGAAATTTAACCAAACGCTATAGCCAAAGGGATGCTTACAAAGAGTTTGACACAAAAGAAATACCAAAGCATCAAATGAACATTTTCCTGAACAAAGATATTTTTGTACTTTGAAGGATTTTTCAGTTATTCATTGAGTACCATTCATGTGCTCTGTACTGCTGAGAATGTGGAGCCAGCCCTGGGATAAATATTTTCAGAGCCATCCAAGTGATTTGAAGACTAAGACCCTCTGACCGTCAGTAGTTATTAGGTGCTTCTGATGGTGTTACCTGCCTTGTGCAGCCCACAGGGCTCACTATCCAAACCCCTGAGGTCATTAAGAGACTTTCCATTTACTTCAAAGGCTCTGTGTCAGGCCTGCAAGGTGCTGTAAGCTCTCTACGAGGAGGTGGGAACCTTTCTGGAGCAACAGATTGCTTTGGACTAAGAGAGATCGTTTACTGAGGATAACACAAAGCGTTTTTAAGTAGGTGATGCTCGCTGCTAAACTGCAAACAGCTGAGGGAGTGGCACTAGGGTAGTACTGAACATGCATTTGGTCCTTTCCAGTGAACTAAGAAGAAAACCTACAAAAACAACAGCACAGTTTGCTTCAAATTTGCTGCAGTCTTCACTGACACCTTAGCCAGGGAAAACTCAAGTAATCTTTGGCAAACCTGCAGCATCCCATCAAGATTAGCAAGGAGAAAAAAATGACTCACCTTGCTCTCGCGAATGTAAAAGAATCAGGGCCACCTTTTGTTAAGAAACCCAACCTTGTGTGGATTCCAAGCTGATGAGCATGAGTGCCTGAAAGTATCAGAAAACTGTGATTTAGCAAGAGAAATAGGGAGCGAGTGGAGGAGCCATCCTGTTGATTTTGGAAGGAGCAGCAAAAGTTCCACTGACTTCAGCTGGGCACGAGCCAGGCCCACTGGGCATAAAAATCAACTTGGCATCTCTTCCATCTTCCACACACAATACTGACAGGGGTCCTATGGACAAAATTTAATTGATTGTGGCACTCAGACATCACCCAGAAATTGTTTCTTTGTAGTAGAGTTTACCAGTGTATAAAGAGTCAGCACAAATAGGACTATGAGGGACTTGGATGGTGCATAAACCTTGTTTTGTTCCTCTGCATAATTGAATTCCACCCTTGGAGAATAAGCAAGGAAGTCTGTTTCTTAGTGCTTAGTTTTCTGTCACAACACACGATGGATGATTGTTTTTTAAAATATTTGTAAAGGCATGTATGCATTATGCTAAAGAAAAGAGTTTGGTAGCGCTGGGGAATGAAACCTTGGATTTAGTCAGAGGTAAGAATCAACCCCTTAATACTTTCATAAAATCTCTGGTTGAAATGAAGATACAGCAGCATCCTATGGCTTCCTCAGCCCCCAGCATCACAGCTGTTTCCTAACAGCCTTTCACAGAGCTTAATACAGAGGACAAAGATCAACAGGATGCTATGATCAAGCACCATGTGCTGGAAAAGGATAAATGCTGAAGCAGTCTGTGCTAGTGTCCTTGTATTATCTCTTCATCACAGATAGTGAGGAAATGAGGGCTTCTAAAAGTTATTTCACCTGAATTTGATCTTCATCGTATACTGGAACACTGCTTCACTAGTCCCAAAGTGGACTAGGGCAATTGCCATACTGAAACCTTTGAATTTTTTAGGACACTATTCCCCTCTTCATTTCACACAGCCACACATGCCTGTTCAGAGTGAAAACCAACTAGCTAGGGGTCCACAGACACTCCACACACATTGACATACCCGAAATCACGGTCCAGCTCATAAAATGAACCAGATGCAGTGAGTAAGCTTTCTGCTCTCAATCTGCTCAGGAAAGCTGCTTCTGCAAGAACACAGAAGTTTTCAAAACAAAGCAATGAGTTCCAGTGGCAATGTATGTACTTGGTCACTGACACAAGAAAGCAGGCTACCCCTAGAGACGTCAGTACAGGGAGGACAGCCTGACAAAACCACACCGTGGGCTTACTTCACTGCCACTGTAAAAGCTCTGGACAAAGCTGGAGAACAAAAGACTCCAACCAGTATTTTAAATAAGAATCAGTATTCTAGCAAAACCCAAGATTTCGCTAGCTGGGTCTTTTCTTGAGACGATGCTGAGTGGCCTTAACAGGGAAGGTAGCAACCACACACAATAGTCTTGGTGTTACAGATAAGCCAAAATCAAATAATACCCTTGGAGAACAGGCATTATTATTTATGGTAACAGGAAAATGGTTAAAAGTATTTGGGCCCTTCCATTAAACCACTGCAGCTGACTACATAAACACTTTTGAGGAAGGATTCTATATCTATTACTGGCCCTAAACCGTAAAGGACTATAGATGTGAACAAACTCATTTTTCCTTGATTAAAACTGCTACTAAGCTTGTGTGCAGCATAAGGAGACATTCTGTAATAAGGAAAGCAATAAAATAAGCTAGGAATGCCCATCCAAGTGCAAGCAGGGTGAAAAAACAGTGCAGAGAAAGATAGCAAGAGGAGCGAAGGTGGTGAAGGAAACACAAGAAGCAGAGTGTGCCCCATATTCAAATTGAATGTGTCTTGGAGGACAAGGGGTGTTCCAGCCCTTCCTGCCGTGACAGTACAACTCAGCAGAAAGCCCAACACAGCAACAGTCAGCAAGTTTTTCTCTCGGGGGGCAATGCTTGCAGTCAAAAATCAAACTAAGTTAATACAAAGGCAATGCTGACAGAAGAGTAATTATCAAAACTCCTTAGCGTAGAACCACCTGCTTCAATACCAGAGTTTTGATGTATGATGGCATCCCTGTACTCCCATTTTCCTGGAAGATACTTTCTTATTGGGCTACGGACAGATTAGACCTAACCTGAATGTCAAAGAAGAGGTGCTTATTCACTAGCCATTCTTCTAGTAAGAGCCATTCAAATTCATAGCCTCCCAAGCACACAATGTGCCTAACTGCTGAATGATTTAGAGGCACTGATGTTCAAAGCAGCTCAGACTGGAACTAGGCTCTTCCACCTAACACCATTCTGAAGCCATTGCTGCTAGTTCATTTGGACTGGCAATACCTCAGACAATTCATTAGCGTAAAACATCTCAAATTACTGAACCAGCAGATAGCTAAGGAGATTCTTTCCTAGTTCCCAGTAAGTTTTTTCCAGTCACTATTGATACCCAATAGTTCCAGTCCACATTTCATGTTTGTATACACCATAACTTCATGGTGTTTTTCTTTTCCCTGCCCCATTTCAGAAGCATTCTAGAAATGGGCTTGCCAATTAGATGTTCAAAACCATAGGGATATATGTTCGTAGAATCAGAATCATAGAAGGATTTGGGTTGGAAGGGACCTTAAAAATCACTTAGTTTAAATCCACTTGCCAGGGACACCTTCCATTAGGCCAGGTTTCTCAAAGCCCCATCCAACCTGGCCTTAAACACTTTCAGGGATGGGATAGCCACAATTTCACTAAGCAACCTGTTCCAGTGCCTCACAACCCTCACAGCAAAGAGCTTCCTAATATTTAATCTAAATGTCCCCTCTTTCAGTTTAAAGCCATTACCCCTTGTCCTGTCACTACATGCCCTTGTAAAAAGTCCCTCTCCAGATTCCTTGTAGGCTCCCTTTAGGCACTGGAAGCTGCTCTAAGGCCTCCCCAGAGCCTTGTCTTCTCCAGGCTGAACAAGCCCAAGTCTCTCAGCCTGTCTGCATATGCGAGGTGCTCCAACCATCTGATCATCTTTGTGGCCCTCCTCAGTGCAACAGGACAACATCCTTCTTATGTTGGGGGTATACTCATGCTGTTTCTTATGGTGAAATGCACTAATTTAGGGAAAACTTGTATTTTGGGCATGTTCATCCCATGTGTGCATAGGATGAACCTCACAAACATACATGGTGAATACACATTTTATGTAGTGCACTTACCCCTGGCAATAACCTGTATTCAGACTTCCATGCTTACCCCGTTTCCATGTATTTACCTGTTTCTGCTTGTAAATCTGTGTATATAATGAACCTCAGTCCAGTATTCGCTCTGTAAGTATATTAACAGGCAGGTGGAACTGTGAAGACCTCATTCATGTTGGTGGGCATTTACTTAGGTCATTGTACCTGCTGCGAAAGTGCTTGCCAAGATGTATTACAGCTCCTCAATCTAGCCTCACATAATCAGGTTCTGCCTGTATGTGGTTAGAGACCTTCACAATGAAGCATTTCCATTCCCTGAAAAGGAGAGCTGCATGTGGAATCGAGCAAGCAGATATTTTTATCCATACAATTTTCCTCTTGCCAGGAAGCTGGTTGGGTTTTATTTGGGTTTTGTTTGCTTGCTTGTTTGTTTTATGAGAATGTCCATCGGAAACATCATTTCCACTTTATTTATTTATTTATTTTGATAGTAGATGCAAGCAATTCGATGAAGACAAATGTTCTGCTTGGTAGATGTTGCACAAGGAATAGGAAAAAATTCTAATGCAACGTATTCATTTGAAATGGGAAGGTGAAGGGGTTCCTGTCAACTATGATGTGAAAGACTAGGAGGATTTGTCCTTGAGGAAATAACACTTCCCACATCAGTTCACACTCTGTGTGGTAAGGAAAGGAAACAGAAGAGGTTGCATGGTCACAGCTTCTCCTCCACTCATCCACGCATGCCTGTTACACCTGCATGCGTGGATGCAGAGATGCCAAGCTCTAAATTATACCAATGCCATCGGAACAGCAGAGCTTTGAGAACCACCCTGAGCTGTCTGACACAAATGTGATCCTTTCCAGTAACTCTAATGGGGTTCAGTACACGAGCCATTCTTAGAAAGGGTTTACACAGCATCGCCAACTTTGTGTATCAGCTTGTGAGGGCAGCCAGGGAGAAACTTCACTTTTTTAGACTAGCCAGCATTTTAGTTCATGATTCTTCATTAAACAATGCATGCACAGAGTGCCCTAAAAATACATTTAACAGAATCGTTCCAACCGCTTTCAGCTGACTGAGGAGTTGCACTGGTGCAGGACCAAACCACGAGTGTGAACAGATAGGAGTGCATGACAGTTTGAACTTATTCAGGTATATGACAACATTGAGAGTACATCAGAAAATAGAAAGCCATGTGGACATTAGAAATCAGTCATGATGACTTGATTTAGGGGATCCCTGTGCTGGTTCACAGGGTGGCCACAGGCATAGGGATAGTTCTGCGTGTATGTTTCTAACTTCAGGTTGCAGAAGATTCAGTTTATTTTCCTGTTTGGCCACGTTAGATTCGTAGATTATAGTAATCTACATGTTAGCACCATGAGTAAAAGAATGGATACAGGACTGGACTCTGGTCCTGAACCTTAGTTGCTACTGGATCAGAAGGCAGTTTAGGTAAAGCCACTCACTCTTCTCTCTATCTTTTCAGTGACTCAATGCTGCAAGGGCTTCTTGAGATCTTTAGGCTCCCTCACAGCCCACTACAGCCAATACCAAATCCCTCTGCAAGGCTGCTACAAGCCCTTTGTGTCAGCAATTTTTTGTAGTCCAGTACATACACATGCACACTCATGTTACTATTAGCACGGAGAGATATTACCATTACCTCACACTTCAGCTGCTTGAGACACTTAACCTATCCCCTGTTCCAGCACAGCATCTGCCAGATTTTTCCCCAAATCCATAGGGCCATATTCTACTGTCTTCATATACTTGAAGGGTGAGGGCCCAAGTCAATTTGTCTACTTCCTCATCTGCTTTTATAACTTACATTTAATGCAATGGGCCTCTGGTGCAGCAGCTGGCAGAGAAGAGGAGTTGAGGGAGAGAGTGCAGGGGCTTTCCCTGCACTAAAGCTGATGCACTGATGTGTGAACCCTGCTCAGTGGCCAGTGCCATGACCCCACCTTGTAATGAGTTTCATCAGCACTCAGGATGACTTTTTCCCAAAGGAAGCATTAGCTCCACCCCCATTAGCAAGCACCATAGACAACATTTCATGCTCAGATAAAAATTACTTTTTACCCCAGAAGTATGAATACTAGGAGTATTCTCTTCTTATTGAAGTATGTGGAGGCTGAATTTGATGCAGTGAGGGGCAGTTTCTGTGTGGCTTTCGGTACTTCACATACCCATCATATTAAAAGCTATATAAGCAAATGAGGTTATACCAACTGATTCCCTCAGTTCTTTCCAGTAACAAAAGTTGGTGAAATGAGAAATATCAGACCAGGTCTTCAGTCTTGCCATTGCCGTCTGTATTATGAAATAAGAGACCAGTACTTATAAACTGAGGATAGCAGGAGAATATCTTCCTGTAGTCAGGAGAGCTCCATCGCTGCTTTTTATGCTGTCAGGATTTCACCCCCTTACTGCAAAATTTTGGAGCAAGAAATGCGTCTCAACACAAAGCTTCAGCTTCATAAGGAAGATGGAGAAGCGACAGACCTTTAAAGCCAGAGTTACTTGTTTCTAGGCAGGTCTTCTTGGCAGGACCAAGATCATGCATTAAGAGTTCCCTTAAAGTTAACAGATGAGTATATAAACCTCCCTTTGACTGGGACCTAGGTGAGGATGTAAGGCGCCCTACTACTTTTTCGAATAAGGTTTTTATGTGTGTAGGAAAAGTGGAGTGGAAGCAACAAGTCAGCCTGGAAATTTAAGAATGAAGGGGAAATAACTATTAACTTAATCTGAGCACTGCTGAGCATGCCTGACTTGAGTTCCTCTCGGTAGGACTCCAGCAGAGTCACATATTTAAGGTTTCTTTATGAACACCCAGTTCATCACAGACCATAAATCTCACCAGAGATCTCTGCATGCCTTCCACAACTTCCATTTGAAATAAAGAAATGTGGAGGGTTATGCAAACCATCGATTTTTCAAACTGCTGGAAGTTAAAAAAAGAAAATATGGGACAACAGATCACTTGTGTTAACACGGACTGATTCTTTTTCAAACCCTTATGTTGATGCAAAGTGATGCTGAAAGCCAGGAAAGTGCACTAAAAATGCTATGTTTCAGGTCTGAGTGTTTTTGAGGATTTCTTTTTTAATTGAAACACAAAAATGTTTAATTTAGAAAGCATTTGAAAACTTAAACTTCTGTATGAAAATACACTTATACCTTCCCTCCCTCCCCTTACAGAAATACAATCCTCCAAGCCATCAATTGACAAAACTCATCATTTGAAAGAAATAGGCCAGTATTACCACACTGATTTTATTGCTGATAAAGTTAGAACATGGATCAGCTCCACCACTTGCCTTTTCCAGAAGTATGAGAGGCAGCACTGCAACTGGCAAAAGGCTGCAGATTTTAGTGATGCAGAGAGCTCATCACAAACAAGCATTTCAGTGAGAGCTGCAGACAGTCAGAACAAGGGAAACGCACACCCACCATGGGTGTTTGAGGGCTAAACCAAGCAGGACTGGCAGACAGACTCCAGTGTGAAATTCGCCTACTTTACAGAGTAAAATACTTTCCTTGCAACAGCACTGGCACTGGGGCAAGCCATGAGAACTGCTGACTCCAGGGAAAAGCCACATGAAGAGGGTATGCAGGAAGGCAGGCTGTATCATTTTAAAAGGGCCAGTTCTCATGTTGGAGCAGGGAGGAGCAGGAGGAAGTGCCCTTCTTAGGTTTCACCTTCTTGTCCATTTTAATCCAGTGGGACAGAAACAATACAATCTTCTGATTTAATTTCCTCTCGTGAGGCCTCTCACCTGGATGCACTGAAGCAGTGCACAGCCTTGGTCCTGCAGGAATATTTATAGTTGGGTTGCACTAGTCCAAGACATGAATTATTTCCTCCTTCCTTTCTTTCTTTTTTCTCCTGAAAGGCCTCAAGATCCATCCAGTTTTGTTCCCCACCCTACCTCATTCTTCAGAGCTGGTGTTTTTCATTCCAAAAGCAATTCCTCAAGAAAGGAAGGCTAGATGCAGTCCCCTGTCTCTGGGTTCCACTGGATTGGATGCTTCTTCCCTGCCTCAGGAGCTGAGCCAAAACTCCTTCACTGTGTCCCCACATGATCACTACCTGAAGGAATAAAATTCTGATCTCTGCCTCTTTGATGTGTCTCCCTCGCAGAGATGAACAAGATCACTAATATTAGGTATGTGGTGCTCTCCATTTCCCTAGCTATAACAAGTTAAGAGTCGAATACCATGTCTTTGAGTAGTTCAGTGACTGATGCATGATGTTGTTATTTAGGGTCAAATGGTCACTTGCTTTGTTTTCTTTACAAATGGTAGCAGCATCGTGCAGCCAAAGAAGTGTGCTGCGGTCTCAAAATGGGCATAACTATGAGCATGACAGTTGGCAATGAGACATACACCTGAGAAACTCACCAAGCTGTAAGAATTCATGCTTGGACCTAATCGGTGCTGCTCTTTCACCTGAGTCACTGCTGGGACCTGCTGCTTGTCAAGCACAGGCTCAATGACATCCTCTTTAGTTAAGCAGTGGGCTTGGTAGGCTAAAAACTTCTGGTCCTCAATTGCCCTGGTTCTTCTAGCCAGAATAAATACATGTCTGTGAGGTATCTCTTAAGTCTGTGGTGGTATATTAAAGGTTGGAGGAGGGCACTGGAGCAGAGTTGTAGCTTATTTAAAGCACCATGAACATTTATAGAAAAGGGAAAACAAGCAAAAAAACAAATAAATGTTTGAATAGTACCAGGAACAGAGATAGGAAAAAGAGGCCCTTGGGCAGAGGAGGGAGAGAGCTACTTGCTGGCACTAAAATGTAATAAGGGGCAAACAGTGTAAAACTGAAAAATGAGTTCCAATTACATTTTATGCTTAAAGCAGTTAAATATTATTGCACTTTACATGAGAGTTAAAGCAGTATCTGTAAAAATTAAAAGTGTGGGGTTGAGGGAAAGCTTGTATCATTTGGCCCAGTTTTTAATGGGGACTTTGTCAGTAAGTCTGAAGGAATCCTAAGTTACTGGATGTGAATGACAGACCCACTGCTCTCTTGTGTGTTGCTGGCTACGAAAACTGATTTACTTGCACTAGGCTAACTCAATGGGCTACATAACCTGAGGTGAGTGGGTCTGACCTGATCTACATACTTTTTGTAATGCAATGTACTTGTATAAGGGCAAGGAAAATCTACCGAGTTTACAGCTTAGCAAACAATTGCTTCATTATTGAAGCTGTATATTTCCCATACACTACTATGTTAAGCAGTTAACATATGTACTAGTTTAACATATATTTAAATGTCTTTCAGAACCAGGAGGAGTTTTTACAGATGTGATAGACTCAAATGGTTCTGGATGCTCTGGCTAACCTATTACTCAATTCTTCCGAAACAGGAAAAAATGGTAAATAGCTCCTCAAGGTGTAGTAATATTTCTCTGAAAAAGGGAGGTGCTATGAAAGAGAAGTCTCAGAGTAACAAGGAAAGAAATGTATGGAGCAATGAACTGCAAGGGAGAAGCCCAGATTTGATTCCTAACTTTGCTGCTTCCATACTGTGAGACTCCTGGCAAGTCATTTCACCTTCCTACTCTCTTCTAACTTGTCAAACTAAACTGCTAGGAGCTTAGGCAAGAGGTTGCTTATAGGATCTAACGCTCTTAGTGGCTGGTTCTGTTAGAGCGATGCACTTCTTAATGCTCCACTAGCAAAGAGAGTTAACAGGACACATATGCACAAGCATAGAAAGAGAACATGCAGAAGCAGCATCTCAAAATTATAAAGAACATATCCTGATTACTTTAGTGCTGTGAAATAACAGGAATAAGAAATAGAGGCAAAGAAACGCAATCAACGTTTAACTGTGTGCTCCTACAGAGAAACCAACAGAACAAGTTGGGCCTTTCTTTGACTTCTACAAACTTCTGTTGAGTTCTCAAGAAACCGAAAGTGTTCCTAAAAAGGGCTGAGGTGGGAACAGTAACTTCCTAAAAGCGTGGTTCTTGAATAATGGCTGTACTGCACTGATCCTGTGGCTCTGCTCCTACTCTAAAGTGGATATTCTGCAGCTTTAGTTCCGATAAAATGCCTGCTCCCTTCAGTGCTTGCACATGAATTCCTATTAATGTTACCATGTTATACAAGTGCATTGGGGAGGAAAATAAGCCCGCTAATGCACTGTCCTGCTCCAGTGTTTTTTAACCTGGAGGATGCCACGCTGTTCCATGGGCTGTGGGTGGGCACAAGCAACAGAGGTGGGACAGGCTCCATAAGGCTGCGTCTGCCTCACCCTTTCTTCCCCAGGCTGTGTGCAAAGCTTAGCGCAGATAAAGCATATGCTCCCAGAGTTGCCTTATGGCCTTCCTTCCCTGCTCACATGACAACCGTCACTTGTACTCAGCCATGGTAGCAGCTCAAAGGGATGCAGGGCCTGCAGGCTCAGGCTGCAGCTGGCTGGTCCAAGCTTCCTTTTTATTATCTGCATACATTTCGAATAGCCATGGAAGCATGCATCTCTCCCAGCCCGGGAGAGCCACCAGTGGTCAGCTCAGCTCCACAGGCAGCAGGTAGCTCCTGCCCCGGGCAGGAGGAGGACAGACAATGGTAATCAAGGACCACACTCAGCCCACCTCCAGCGTTAGCGAGCTCCACGGCAGGCCCCAAAGGAAGGGAACAGAACAAGTCCCGATTACTATAATTTATTTCAACGCTATTATTTTTCCTGGCTTTACTATTAAATAACAACAGAGTGAAGGGGAGTATTTATTTCCCTTTTGACAGAGCACAGACACATGGCTACTTATGTCTTTTATGTTGTGCCATGGATTAATTCAGAGGGGACAGGCGCTGGGAGGGCGATACTCCACCGTCAGCTGACCACAAAACAGGCAAACCCGGATGAACTCAAACAAACGCAACAAACGTGCAACTTACAAGCCCCAAATCCTGCTGTGTGTGCATCCGAGAGAACTGCTTGATCCGTGCTGAACTGCACTGACTGCAGCGGAGCGCTGGCCGTGTCCAGCAGTGAACAGGACACAAGGTAGGGCTGGGGCATCGTTCTTTTAAAACCTAATGCCAATTACACAGAAGCGACAGAAAAGTGCCACTTGATGATATGGGTGTCTGCAGAAAAATCTGGAGATGCAACTTGGGCAGAGTTTTAAAGCTACCAATAATGAGCCTTTCAGCAGTCGCCGTCCCTCGAAAAATTCCTCATGGACTCTGGGTAGCACCTTGTAACTCTTGATAACAGTGACTGACTAAAGCCGGAATTACCTCCAAGTGGGCAGGCAAAGAGATTAATTTGCCTAAAATTACATATAGAGAAATGGAAACCCAGAAACATTTATTGTCCTCGCCCCCTCTTGACCTCAGTGTTTGCAGAAGGTCCCAGATTGGTAGCCCAAAAAAGTACAGCCCTCTCTTTCACCATGGACACAATAAATCCAAGGCAGTGGAAACTCAAGCGTTTTATTTTCTGACCATGCCACCATAGCTTAGCTTATCCATCTCTCTTAAAGGGTGACAAAATACTTCTGCATCTACAGGCCAAATAGGTGGCCTGCCTTGCAACTCCTGAGCCGTATGTAACTGCACAAAGTGGACACAAAGCACGATTGTTCTACTTAGTACCACTGTATACGCACTTCATATAGTTGCAGACAACTGCATTACATGGAATCTGATGCATGTAATTTCTTGACCTCTTTTCTGAAACGGCCAGTAAAGGTGTCAAGTGTAATAGAGTCCTGTTAACAACAAAACAGAGCATCCTTTAAAAATCAATTTCATGTATACTATCAAGTGTATCACCAATATCGCTCAGAATTACTGACTTTGGCAGAATTTTAGCAATGAAGAGATAAGATAGGCTCCATGGTGTGCTATTGTTAACATGGGTAAAAGAATCCAAGAAACAAGGCAATAATACTGACAACTCAGAAACTGAGTATCTAAGTTTTAAGCCATATAAGTTTTAATTATCTGGCTCAGACCTCTTACTCTTACCAGCAACTGCTTATGCATTCTGAAAAGATGCTGCTTACCTACAATTGCAAAACACTTCACAATCTAGAAACGATAGGAGGGAGCTCTGCCCAAAAATTAGGCCAACCTTTTCATATGTGACTAATGAAATCTGTGTGTGCCTTCTCTTGCCAGTATCCCAACCTGTGACACCTGACATGCACCTGACTCCAGTGGACGGATGGTCAGCTCTGCTTTCTTAGCACTGAATCTGAAAACATGAGGTGGAATGCATTAACTACAGAACATGATTATCCTGCTATTTTTACATTATCCAGGCACTGACTAACACGCCCCTGCTTACAAGAAGCAAGACGCTGGGGCATTTAGAATACTTTTCTCATGTCTTAACAAAAAAATGCGCAGACAAATTCAAAATGACTTCTCAGAAACACGGATACAAATTTTCTCAAATCAGCTTGTAGTTTACCCCACGATTTTATTCAGGCGTAAGAAATATTACTTTACAGTTACCATAACTCTGCCATAAAGAAAAATGTGTGTGTGTTTGTGTGAAAGAAGAGTAGGCAAGCCACGGGAAGATGCTGAAATCAGCCATACTACAATGGAAGAAAGCTCAGGCCAGAGAACGTATGTAATAACCTCTGCAACATCCTTAGAGTGCTGGGTATGTAAAGCTGCTGTGAAGCACAAACATTGCTCTTTTATTGGAAAAAAATCAGTGCACTTCAGTTTGTTGCTTTTGTTACTATTAGTGTTTCTGACCTTTTTTGTTTTAATATGCCAATTACTGACTGGAAGTCAGAGTCCCACCTGGAGACAGCACCATGCTAAAATGAGTACTTCCTAACTGTAAGCATAAATGCCATGTGTTTTCTCCTTAAAAAACATACAGGTCTCGCGTTGCATATATTCAAACCCTTGTGAACATCAGCACGTTGGGGGTCAGTGCACACAGGACGCTTTCACGTCGTGTTTTCCTTTGGGAAAGGAGATTTCCCAAAAAGCCAAGCTAGGTTTCCGCAGGGCTTTTCCAACACCCGTCAGCACAATCGCCACGCAGCCACCCAAAAGCTGCTGGCCTCACGCTGTCGCTTTGTCCCTATCAGTTTGCGAGTGACACATTCTCAGCTGAATTTCACATCCATGTGGCTGGTGATGTACGCGAGGTTTAGGGCAGAGAACCGGAGCGCGGTGCCCATGCCAGCCTTACACTTTACCACTCCTGCCAAGCGGGCGCCCGCTGCCCCCACGGAACGCCGATGTGCGGGCGGCCGTGCTGTCGATGCTGGGCCGGTGTGGGCCTCTCCGCCACGTTTGGGCGATTACCACGGCGGCAGGCACCACCCGGTGCTCTGCCGCATCCCCGTGCAGTGTCACTGCCTGAAAGACCCCGGCCGGGTCAAAGAGCGACCGCCGGCCTCAGCCCGGCTGCCCGGCACCCCCCGGGGGCTGGCTTCGGGGCTGGCTTCCCGTGTTTACTCCCCGAGCAGGGGCTGTGCGGATGCGCTGCTGCCTCACTGAACTTCTCCGTTCGCCCTGTCTCGGCCTCTGAATGAAACCCGCCCAACTCGACAGAGCAAGTTACCGGGGGGCTGCGGGGGGGGCCGCTGGGGCCGGGCCCGAGCGGGGCCGTGCCCGCCGCCCGTACCCCGGAGCGGCCGTTACCCCGCGGCGCTGCCCCGGGCAGGCGTAGTTTACTCTCGCAGCCCTCTCCGGGCGGCCAATGGACAGCGGCTGCCGGCGCTGTGACCGGCACGACTCCGCGCTCCCCCCAGCTCCGGGGGCCGGTGGCCGCCGCTACCTGCCCCACTGCCGGCTCCTCTAACACTGCGAGGAGCAGCGCGACGATCTTTGTGTGAGTGTGTGCGGAGAGTGTGTGCGCCAGCGGCTCCCTCGCGGGCCGCGGGTGTAACGGCACCACCGAATGGCTGGCGCGCCCGTCTCTCAGAGAGCCGGCCAATGGCGGGCCGGCTTATATCCCGGGGAGTGTTGTGGCGCTGCCCGGGTTGCATGGCTCTGCGTGGAGCCGCGTTCCGCGGGCGCCGAGGCGGAGGGGCTCCGCTGCTCTCCGCGCTTCGCTCCGGCCCAGCGCCGCGCTGCTCGCCCGCCCGCCGGCCCCGCCGAGGTGAGTGCGCGGGGCTCGACACCCCTCGCCGGGCGGCAGGGACACGGGCAGGGACGGGCAGCGGCGGGCGGGGAGAGGGGTGCCCTCGCTCCATACTTTCCCCTCCGCACCCCGGCGGCGGGGCTGCCCCCCGGCCCCTCCCGCGGCGGTGGCAGCCGGGAGGGAGGCGCGGAGCTTCTCGTGCCCTGCGCGGCGGCTGCCGTGGTTCCCAATCACTTTTCCTGCCTCCCGTCAGCCTTGCCTTCGCTTCAAAGTTTGGGCAGGGGAGGACGGGTAGGTTGGTGCCGTCAGCCCTGTGCCCGGCCGGGAGGGCAGGGGCTGTGTTACCGCGGGGCGAGGTGAGTTGTAATAGAGCGCAGGGCATTTAAAACAGGGAAAGACAGAAAAAGCCCCAACAAGCCTGTTAGAAGCAGGCGGCAGGGGTAGGCCAGCCAGTGCCAGGCTGCGTTTGAAACCAGGCACCTCTCGCAGCCAGAGAGAGAGAGGCGAGAGCAGCGGCGGCCGCGGCGGAGGGAGGAAGGGGAAGGAGGGCGAGAAGGAGGAGGGATGGCCACCGGCCGCCGCTCGGTGTGTGTCTCCGGGGGGACTTGACAGGGAGACCGCGGCAGGCAGAAACGAAACTTCATCCCGAGGGGCGGCGAGGCGAGGCGCGGGGGAGAGTGCGCGGATCGGTATCAGCTGCCGGCGGCCTGGGGGGCTCCGCGCCGCCGCCGGGAGAAAGGGAGGGGGGCATAAACCCGGAGAGGGCGACGGAGCCGATCCGGCGGCCGCCTGGGGCGGGGTGGGGGGGAGGCGGGAGGAAAAACCCCGGCGCCGACCCCGACAACAACAGCGGCCGTGCTCGGCCGGAGAGTTGGGCTGTGCGTTTTCCGGTAGTCATCGGCGGCGATGCGCCCGGGGCGGCGGCGGCCCCGGTGGGCAGCGGGGAGGGTGGGGGGGGGGGGGGGGGGCGGAGACGGGCGGCCCTGCCGGAGTTTCGCGTGGATGTGGGATTATGTTGTGTCAATAAGTTTAAGGTGGAAAGGGAGGACGGGAGGCGGGCGGGGGCCGGGGGGAGGCGGCGGCAGGCCTCGGCCGCGCGAAGTCCTATTTCCGAAGGTAAGTTGTGACATTGGGTGGTCGCGATGACAGAGAACTTGGCGAGGGGCGCCCCGGGGAGGGGGCTGCCGCCTCAGGGGCACTCTCCCCGCCGCCGGGAGCCGGATGGGTGCTCGCCTGATATTTGCTGCTGCGAGATCGGGTCGCTGGTAAATTACAGAAAGCAGCCCTCCTCCTTCCCCCCCACCCCCCCCTCTCCCCCGGCAGCCGCTTCGCTCTTCCTCCTCTCGGGTTTATTTGCAATGTATGAAACTTGCATGGCTGTGAGAAGAGCCGATTCAGTGTAGGTTTGCGAGGAGGAGGAGGAGGACGGGGAAGGAAGGGTTGGAGGCAGGGGAAAAGGGAGGCGATCGCGTTAATCCCGGGCGCCGCACGGCAGCAGGTTTGCGTTGCGAATACCGGCGGCAGCCCGCCGCCGCTGAATGAGGAAGGTAAAACGAAGCGATGCGAGAGCCGCCGAGGCGACATGTACGGCGGCGGGGCGAGAGGCACCGGCAGGCGGCTGCCCGCCCCCTCCCTGCCTGCCTGCTTCCCTGCCTGCCTCCTCCCTCTCTCCCTCCCTCCCTCCCCGCCGGGGCGGGGAAGGACCGTGCCCGGGTCTCCCCCGCTCGCCGCCAGCCGAGCCGGGGGGCCGCGGGGCTTTAACCGTGTGCGGGGCTGATTCGCCACTTTTTCCGGGGGAGGCCCGCGGTTAAAAGTTTTTTTCCGGAGGTGAGTGTGTGCGGGGAGGCCGGGGCGCCGCCAGGCCGGCGGTGGTCACTCGGGCCTGGGGCGCCGAAACCATTGCCCGTCCTGCTGGTGACACGTCCAAGTCCCGCAGCCCGGCGGGGCGGCGGAGGGGCCCGGCCCGACCGAAGGAGCAGGGACGGGGGTGCCGGTCTCCATGTGGCTCTCCCGGCGGCGGCGGCACCTCCTCCCCGGTGGCAGCGGCAGCGGCGGCGGCGGCAGCAGCGGGATCATCGCCCGGGCCCGCGGGGAGGAGGAGGGGAGCAGCAGGGAGGTGTTTGCTGCCAGCCTGCCTCGCCAGATCCCGCCGGGGAGGGCAGCTGGGAGGGCCGGGAGCCCCCCGCGCCCCCTCCCCGCGCCGCCGCCCCTTCCCTGCCCGCCCGCACGCCCCCAAAGGTGTTGTGCAGACTTTTCCCCCGGGAGGGTGAGATTTATGCGCTGCATTATTGCTCCTCTCCTCCCCCCTCAAAGCAAGATGGACTCTCTCTTCTCTCTCTCTCTCTCGCACTCACTCACACACACTCTCTTTCTCTCCCCCTCTCCCTGTGTCTTGTCAGCCTTCAAGATCGACATTTTGTAACTAGGATGCAAACTTGATGGTGACCGGGGGCGGCGGGTGGGGGGGGCTCGGGGAAGGGGGGGAGACGGGGAAGCCCTGGGTCACGGCGGTCTCTCTCCATGTTTAATACCTTTTCTTTCCACCCCACCCGGGAGCCCGGATTCCGGTGGCCCTGCACTTGGCACGGGCGGCGGCCGGGGGTCTGTCCGCTTTCCCCGCGGGCTGCGGCGGTGGAGGGGCCGGCTGGGCGGTCGCAGGACTCCGGGCGGCTCGGCTGGGCTGTGCCGGGGGTTGGGGGGGGGGGGAACGGGCATTACCTGAAACTGTGTTACAGCGTTGCAGCCGTCCGTCCGTCCGTCCCCCTCGCTCTCGCTCTCTCGGTCTGTCTGTCTGTCTCAGCGGGTGGATCTCGTACCTGCAGTCTGTCGGCTTGTTCTTGTTAATTTCGCGTTGTTTGGCTTATCCACGCGCGGGGATTGATCGCTCACTTGTGTAAGTTCCCGGGGGTTATTGTTGTGTGTGCCTCCTTGCAGATGGTGGTCAACTTTGTGCCTTTTATTTTGGTAATGCGTGCGTGTTTCTCTGTGTGTGCATGTAAATAATTACGTGATGCATCCCTGTGTGTATGTATATGTGTCTGTGTACTCGCATAAACATGAATCCGTGTGTGTGTGTACGAGAGAGACAGGAAAAATAACCCACCCTGCTGCTGCGCACTCCGTGATTTGCTCCATTTGCCCAGTCCTGGTGCCCTTTAAAGACACGGTGCATCTTTTGTTCGTTCCTCACGGTTTGCTACGACTGTCATCTTGCTATAATGACAACTTAGCTGGGGTGGGGGCGAGGAGGAAGCAAGTTTCAAGTTTTGGGATCTTTCCTCTCGTTGGCGTTGCAGCGAGTTGCAATATTGTAAAATCATGATGTGCTGATGGTGTGCCTTTATTTGATACTTTATAGGTCACTATCACATGACAAAGGCTTTGAGACAGCTTCATCTTCATCTGCCTGTAATTTCCATTTGCCTTCCCGGGTAAGTATGTAAACTGTACACACGGAAAAAGAACTCGGTTGTTGTTGATAAGGTAGAGGTCCTCGTGCTTCCACTTCTTACATGGAAGATGCTTGTTCAGGCTTTAGCGCCTCAGAAAACATGTCTTCTCCAGGTGCTCGTAACAACTGCTAGATAATGAAGTTTGTTGTGTAGGGGTGGGTTTGAATAACCTGAAATTGAAAGACTCTGCATATTCAGATCTCTCTTCACTTCTTTTCTCCTCTCTTGTTTTTCTTTAAACCTTGTTTTGTAAAGATAATCAGCTGATTGACTTGGGGCAAACGTTTTAAACCAGAGTAGCACTAGAATATGCAAAGCGCAGCACACAGGTCAGAAACTGAATGGGCATGTAAAGTCCTTTTAAAATTCAGTGGTAGGGAAACCAGGAAAATATAAACAAAATGGGTAATTGGAAATCTCTGGAGGTCAAGAATCAGTGAGAAGTTTAGCAGAACTGTGCTACTACTGCCACCGGAGTTGGTTCAGTTTTAACACCAAAACTGGGAGCTAATTAGAATTCTATCCGTGTTCTTCCTGTGTTACTGTTTTTTCTTTTGGCATTGATTAATGCAGGTGGCTATTGGTTTGAAAGATGAATCTCGGTGACTAACTTACTAGTATTTGTAAGCTTTCAGGTACACAACCGTTATTTTACCTGTATGCTGGGAAGAGTTTGGACACCTTTTTGAAGGGTTCGAAATCTTTTAAGCTGGAGTAGAAGCAGCGGCTTCAAGAAGAGCTTTTAAATTTCTGGGGTCACGTTCATAGATGACATAAAATAAGTGGCACTTGGAGCGCTTTTCGTACAATAGCCCATGGCTGCTCTGAACTGCCTTTGGCCCAAAATGGGGAAGTGGGAGGTAGTATCTGTTTTTAATGGTGCTGTTGTGAACAGAGTTAAAGCAAGACAAGACACATATGTGGGGTGAGGTTAGTTCTCATAAATGCGAATGATTAATAACATGCTCTTGACCTTTTCCAGTCAGTGTATAGCAGACATAGGATAAGTGATGGTCCCAAACATGCTGGCTTGAAGGGGACTGTTGGGAACAGCTGTTGTGGTGTGATATTATGACCACAAAGCTAGTCTTAAGGCTGGGATAACTACTGTGGGGAGGTGGTTCGAGGGGAGGATTCTGCTTGTTCTCCAGTTCCTGTAGAATTACACCCAAACTTCAGTTTTTTGGATTTTGTGGGCAGTGAGGTTGGTATGTGTAGGTCTGAAAGTATGAACACCGAATTGAATTACTGACATTCTTTATGACAGACTAGTTGCATAGGAGAACATGGCTTTCAGTTTTATGGCGTTACTGACAATGATCATGTCCTGTGTAGAGTTAAGTGGTGCAGCAGCTTTCGCAAAATCAGAATACATTGGGAAATTCAGAAGCTGGCAGATAAGCTGCAAACTGTAGTTCAGAGCTGAATACAAATGCCCTGATTTTTGAACTTTTATTTTCCATGTTTTCAGGTAAGAGTCAGATTAGGGTGCTGTAAGTGCCAAGGACTTTGTCTTCATTTGGAGTAGTAGTAGTGGGGTACTGAACATGAATAGTTCAGGGACCTTGCTTGAGGTAGTACCTTCAGTCATTACCTGGTTTTAGTTTCACGAGTTGAAGACTTTGAGATGCCTGGAATTTTGATCCTAGAAATCAAGTGGGGATCATAATCTGCCCACAGCTTTAAGAGGAGTGGACCTCGATTTTTGTGCATCATACTAACTTTAAGTCTTGCCTGATGTTGAGCTGGCATGAAATTACAAAGAAGAGAAGGGTGGGGTACCTTTCTGATGAAAAAGGCATAATAAAAGCTTTAGAGGAAGAAGGGAAAGATTTCCTTGTAGCTTAAAAAAAGGTAATAGAAGCAATGTGCTTAGTCAAGGGGAGAGTAGAGATTCCGTTAGTTTTGTCCATTACTAGAAACTTCCATTTACTTTAGTAAAAGGGAAGCTTTATTATAGAGTTCTCAGTAAAATAACTGAATGCAGTTTAGTAATTCAGTCTTAACCTGCAGGAGAGATGCTGGAGTTCTGGTCTTGGTTAACAAGTGTTAGTGTGTTTTAAGCCAAACAGGAGTGAGCTGCTAGCCAAGGGCTTTGGGAATGTTTCAGGAAGGTCTCAGAAGTTCTGTGAGTACCCCTGTCCCTCCTGGCTCAGCAAGCTGAATAACCATTTCAAGCAGAAGCATAGTTAGGCATAAATGTGCCTGGCCTCTCTGTTGAGGTAAACTCAAACTATTAAGAAGCTTGCCCTCAACGCTTTTGATTTTATTTTTTGAGGGGAGGGGGCTTCTGCTTCCTCTAAACCCATCGCCTGCAAAACTTCCCCTGGTTTCAGCAGGAGGCTTATTAGGAATGATGGTGAGAGGGATTTGTCTGCGTTTATTTTCCCATTCAAGGAAGAAAACCTTTCTCTTTCATAGCTGTTGTGTGAATAATTAAAGATATTAAATGTCAGTTTTCCACAGAAAATATCAGAGGTAATCATGCAGTTATTTTATAGGCAACATTTTTCTTTTTCATCCAGAATGATCTTAATACACTTTGTTTGTACATTAATGGTTCCATAGCTTGTGATCATGTAAGCATGGGAATATCTTTGAGCAGATGACGAGCCTTGTAAAATTCACTGATACCGTTGCTTGCATTCAGAGCTTAGTTACTCCAGGTTGCTGCTGCTGGTGATCTGCAGGCTGAGGATGCAGGACATCTCTGAAGCTCAGACAACATGGTATTAGGTAGGGCAGTCTTGTGGCATAGAGCTGTTAGCAGAGTGATACGAAGGAAGGAAATTTTGACCAAGTGAGCTGAGGAGAGTTGTTCTTCCACTGTGTGTAGCAGTGGGGAAGGTGCAGGTAAGGTAAATGAGACCTGCAGTGTGCAAGGCTCTGCTGTACAGCGCGGGTTGTAAAGGCACCTGCAGTGAAATCTGGGCACCTGGGAAGTGAAACGCTGCCTCTCCTTTGGTGGTACGTGGCACGTGTAAGTGTTCAGGCCTCCCTCTTTATCTGAAAGTAGTTCCTCGGTGGAACCACCAAGTTCCAACTTTAATTTACAGTAAGTTAAGATTGGAGCAGAGCTGAAACTCTGGTCTTAATTTCTGCACGTGTACGAGGCTGGCTGTGTGAGCTCTGGTGAGTGATGTAGTCAAAACCAGTGGCCACTTCATGCATTTTGGACCCACGTCAGACTTGCTGTGCCCTGCCACAGGGGTAGCCCACCACAGCCTCTGGTAGAGTCAGTGGCACTGCTGTGGCCCACTGCTGGCTTCCAGGGATGGAGTTTACTCTTGGAAGCACAGCTGTGTGTCCCTTTGCCACCTGCGAATGGAGACTAATGACACTTCCCCATATTATTAAATCGTGTGGTGCCCATATATAAGGACAGTTTTCCTGAGTGAATTAAGTTTGCTTTGTAGTAGTATGGATACTGTTTTACCTTACCGTAACCTTAATCATTTATGTTTTCTTTATTACTTAGAGTCTGTGGCACTGTGTTGCAGTAATAGCCATATGTATTTCAAAATATTCTTGGGAAGAAACAGGACCAAGTCAGCTTTCTGACTTCTGTAGTATTGACTTGACTTCTTTTCCTTCTACTATGTTTTCCCCCCATTTCCTGGGGTGTCACTGTCAGAAGCTGTTTCATTCTGCTCTATGTAAAACAAAAATATATGGACTTACTTCCTTGGTGCTATTTTATTTTTGTTTCAGATCAGAAATGATCAAGTGTTTCTGTTTGAGAGCAGTGTGGGGAGCCTGGTACTAGTGGACATGGGAATTTCACAAGACTCCTATAGCTGTCACCCTTGACAGTTTCAGGAAGACTAAGACCTGATCCAGCATAAGGAGTACTAAGAATGGCTTGATGGGCTGCTGTTAGGTTGCATTGCTTGGAAAAGGAAAAAACAACGCACGTTATTCTCTCAATAACAGTGATACTATTAATAATTGGCAGTTATAGGCATTGCCTTTTTCATGTGCTTATGTTGTCCTGTCTGGCCAAGTACATAAGCCATACTGTAATCACACACCTCAAAACAAGGAACAGTCATTTTTATCCCTATTCTAGGCATCTGAGATAAAATGCAGTGAAGGAGTGTAGGCTTGCCTGCAGTCGCTTACCAGGTTAGCATTAGCAGGGAATGGAATAAAATCCGCATCTGACTCCTTAGTTTTGTGTCCTTTCCCTTGATGAATGCTACAGCTCTGAAGCTGTCCTAGTAAATGCCTGTCTTTACATGTGAGTAGTCTCACTGAATTCTGTGCCAGTTGGGCATCTTTTGCTAATACTCAACTTCCATTCATAATGCTGCCTTAAAAAAAACACCCAAACACCTTCAGAATAGTGTGAAGTTACTGACTTCCAATTCAGTTATATTTATTGACAGGATAGGCTAAAGCAGGATGAGAACTTGCTTATGAGTTTCTGCCATTAAAGACGGTATTTAAACTGCTTGTATATTATACTGTTTACTGTATTACACAATCTATTGAACATAAGCTTACTTGTATTTTATTAAGTGAGATAATGGTTTTCGTAGCGGAGTTTTTAAAATATGCATTCATGTGAAATAGGTCCTTTAATTATTTTTTGTGTTCATAATCTAATGTAAAATCACAACTACTTTTCATACGGAACGTGGAATTGACAGAAGCAGCTACTTTGCCACTCTGGCAGTATTGTGATAAATAGAGTACCTTGCTAATTTAAGCTTCCATTTCTAAACGTGCTAAGCGTATTTCATCTTGTAAGAGTTTCAGATTTGCTGATTACTGGTGTTTTGTTACTGAGAATATGAGCTGGCTTTGGTTTTAAAACAGGAGCTGTATTTGGGGAGTAGAGCATACTTAATGCCTGAGTGTATACCTAATTGTACTATTTTCACAATGATAGCAGCATTTTAGTATTTTTAATGTTTATCAATTCTCTTGCACGAAAAAATGAATCGCCGAAGAGGAAAAGCATGAGTTTGACACTTTCCAGTGCGTGTGCCTTTTACTTTATAGCGCACAACTGCATAATGTAATAGCAAGTCCTTATAAGCGTGGACAATTCAGCATGTGAAAATAAACTAGCTTCAGGCATATCTGAGCACAAAGAAAGTACAATTTTTAGCACGGGCAAGGAAAGTTAACAGGATTTTATGAGGCTGCATTAAGAAAATCAGTTGCTTAGGAAGCATGGAATTTTTATTGTCAGAAATCATCCACGTGGGTGTTTTGATAGAAGAGATTTTACAAAACGTGTCAATTGCTGTAAATAAGAAACAGCGTTTTATTGACCCTTCATGTCACAGAGGCTCATTCAGCAAAGATAAAAATAATTCAGTGGACTTGCACAACATGGGATCTGTGGAACTTCATTCAAGTGGAATACAAGAAGCTTAACAAGTCCTGTCTGCACCTTCCGTCACCGAGGGGAAGTGGGAAGGTGTCTTCCCTCTGCCTGTTTGGTGGGTTTTGTTTGTTTGTTTTCTATTATTGTGTCTTTCTGAAAGGCAATATATATGCAAGATGTAGCTAATTGGTGGGGAGCCTGCTTTGAGACATGGAGGAACGATGCTTAACTGCGTGCCCGGCCATGGGGTTACTCTGCTGTTACGTAGGTGTAGCAACAGGGAGATTTCTGCCTTCCATGCTCTCAGAAGGGGCTTTGTCCAGCTCTTCTGAAACCCAGAATTCAGGGCAGGGCGTACACATTAAAGGCCTGCTCTGTTGTACGGTTGGTGAGAACTGAACTTGCTTGTGGATGGATTTAAGTGAGGAAAGCTTCAACCTGGTCCTGGGCCTCTGGTGGGATGGGTCATGGATTGGTGACTACATTGCACTGCTGAGTGTGCCAGGCAGTACTTCACCGCTGTTGGGTTGATGGCTTTCAAGCTACACCTTTCAGTTCTTTCCCCAGTGTGCTTTTTATGCCAGCTGCATAAAGACTTTTAAACATACGCCTTGTCAGAAGTTGTCTGTCTTCTGGGTTTGTTTTTTTTGTTCTGTTTGTTTTTCATCTGTACCCGTGTCCTACACAATCAGGAGTTATCCAGCAATGGCAGTGGGTAAAGCATGTTGCACGATAATAGTCAGGATTATAACACTTGTGGTAGAATCGTAAGTCTTCACTCTTCAGCCTGTGTGTTCTTTTATGAAGCAAATAATCCTAGGGTTTTGTTTGTGTATGTGAGGGAATGCATTATTTTGTGGTTGTCAAAGCAATATTTAAGAGAAAGACATCACGAGAGATTTGGAGATGAAGCTGGATAAAGAAAACCACTGGGAAAGAACAAGGGAGAACTTGATTTTGTTTTTTAACTTATTTCATCCTCTTCAGTGTGAAGTAATTCCATGGAAGTCAGTGGAGCTGAAGTGTTTTGATGTTCTGCATTAAAATCTCTGTGTGAAAGTTGGGAGGAAGTTGCTTTCTTTTGCCAGGTTGATGAAAAAGGCATTTTTGTGGTTGGCCATGTTTTGATTTACTTTCCAGAAGTGGTCTTTGAGCTACATCATGTCTGCAGTGATCTACAGTTAGCAGCATCATGCTGATTGTTATTTTATGGGGTGAAGTACAGGAACATCAATGTATCTTGTCGAAACTACTGAAGAGCTCAGTCCTGCAGCTGTAGCTGTGCAGTTGCATTCCTGAACAAAAAGCCAGAACCAGAGCTGCATCAGCAGCGTGCACTCCTTTGCAGGTCGTCCAGCTGAAGTTTCTGGTGGCCTTTAATTCCTCAGGGAAACTGCACATTCCACATCATTCATAGTATTATTGATGTGCAGATAGTCCTGCTGGGGTCATACAGCTGTTGTACTCAGTGATTGGTGCACCAGCTTATAGGCAGTCCCTTACCTGATGATGAGCAATGCATGAAGGGGTAGGAAAAGAGACATTGCTGAAACATGCAGAATTCCCATTATTGAGAAGAGGGTAGAAGAGCGTAAGGTGTGAGAATGACATTTGGTAAATGGTAGATCTTTTGACGCATATGCCATTTCATTTATGTTTCCTTCCCAACTATGTGGCTAGGCAGACAAAGCATTCTGATGTACTGCACGTCAGTGGTTGAAGACAGATTTGAAAAGAAGTGGCATTATCACCTTCACTTCATTGGTGAGTCTGGCTTCAGATGTTCTTCCTCTTTGCTAAAGTGTTCTTTATACCCAGGTTTCACGTTGAATAGTGCAGACTTCCTGCCTGGCTCAGTGCTTATCGGAGAGTGCTGCATGCCACGAACTTCTGAGTTACAGGGTTTGCTTCTTGTTTGAATATGTCTGTAATTCTTTTCTTATTTAAGTGTATTTGTATTTCTTCCCTCTAATTTGTTTGAGATACTCTTTCATACATTGTGTTAAACATCAGTCATCAAGTGCTCATAATATATTTTGAAACAAGTATGCAAAATTGCAGCGTGATCCAGCACTGATTACAGAGCTATGGCATATGAATTAATAGGAAAAAATGGCATCCTTAATTTCCAGCTGATTTTGGAGAAACAGTGGTGTTTACAGAGGGGAAATTTGGTGTCTGCAAAGCGAAGAATGACAAAACCTGTAGCAAATACAGTAATGTAGGTAACTATTCATGATTTATTCCCTCTGGTCTTTGGATTGGAAGTGGGTTCCAGTCCTGAAGAGTAAACAGAAGCTTCAGTGCCATTCTTTGAAAACTGTCGGATGGAATAAGGAACACAAGTGTCAGAACTAGAGCAAGGGGAGGAAGTTTTTAACTTTATTTCTTAGTGTAGAAAACCTTAAATGAGGGAAGTAATTTATGGATAGTGGAGCATAATGGTTGGTTGAATGTGTCTGTTTCCCGTTAATATCAGAGAGAATTGTGTGTATGTGGGGTGAAAATTATTTCGTAAGTGTTTCCCTTGGTAGTAAATCGGTATTTCCTTTGCATTTCTTGCATGTGCTTGCTTATGCTTCTCTGTCTCATCTCAGCATTGTGTACCAAAGCAGCAGAAGGTACACAAGGTCTATGGTTAAAAGTGACCCAGGCAATGTTACATTGCAGGGGCCCTTGCCACAGCTTGGACCATCAGTTTCCTTCAGAGGAAGCTGTTGAAGGGATCTGGATGCTCAGTTGCAAGTTTTAGAATAGCTTAGCTTGCTGTTACTCAGAGCAGGCCTGTTGTTCAGGTGGGAGCTCCAAACACAACTTTGGGGCCTGCATGCTTGTGAAGTCTTCCTTGTTTTTAATCGGCAAAGGAGGATCCTGCCCTCCTGAGAGATGTCTCGAGGGAGCAGGTTATTTATTTATACAGTCAACTGGACTCTCAAGAATGCCCCTGTCGAGCTTTCTGTTTCGCTCTGCCATGTGGTGACAGGGCTGAATGAGCGAGAGGATGCTGGAGTGCGGGGAGGGAAGCACCTGAGAAAGCTGGCCAGACACTGTGTTGTCTAAGAATTGTCCCGCTGGTTTCTGTGCCATGGGTTATCTAGTTTCTGTGTGCAGTCTTGCTTTCTTCGATGGACCCACAGGGCTGCGTTTGAAGTTTACTGTTATTCTTCACTTACAGAGGCAGAAAGAGAGAAATCAAAACGGGAGGTGAGGCCATCATCACTGACATCCCCATGCAGTTGTTGGCAGGAGAGAAGGGCACAGTTCAGGTCTTCCAATGAGGACAGTATGTGTTCTCTTATTCAGGGATACTGAAGTGGGGGGGGGGGGGGGGGGGGGATAAATCTTTGAGTGGGGGATGGTGTTGATGGTGTTTTGTGGAATGCTAACAGGCTTTGCAGAGATCGAGCAGGTCTGAAGGGGGGGACAGGCACAGTGAAAGCAGGGAGGCTTTTGCACCTCGTATTCCTGCCCCTTGTGAGCCCCTCTGTACATACGCTTACGTGTGTGCTGCCTGGACATGCGGGTTGTGCCGATTGGATTGATTTGAGTCATGATTTTGGTCAATAAACACTTGGTTTAAATTGGTGCTTTTAATCTCATTTTGCTTTGGTATTCCTGTATTTGTTTTCTCTGAAGCAATCTCTATTGGTAGACAGCCATTAAAATCTGTTGCTAAATATAGCCTTTACCCTAAATTTGGCACCACTTTTTTGTTAGTTCAGAGGATGCACTGTGTGGCTGCGCGCTTTGTAAGCAATTACGTGGCTTAATGCATTTATTTACGTTGCAACTGTTAAAAAGGTTTTGATTTAGGACATGATAAAATATCCTTTTCCCCCTTTTTTTTTCTTTGTGGCCTTTAAAATGTCCTGTTTAATTAAGCCACACTCATGTACGAACACACACGTACACAGAAGTTAATGCAAATAGATTTTACACTTAAAATGTAAGTTAAAGTATTATCGCTAACAAGGTAACCTGTTCTGCTGAAACTGGATGCAGGCTTTGAGAGCTAGTAGAACTCAAACTTGCCTGCTTTGCTTTCTCAGATGAGGAGGAAAATGAAGTGATCTTAATTTGTTAGTTCCTCAACTTTACACCAAACCCCAATGAGTGACTTACAGGGCAAAGATATTTTCTCTACAAATGCAGTGCAAGTTACTAGTTTCAGGTAACTTAGTTCTAAAGCGAATACTTATCCTTTGTCCTTCAGTGAAGACTCACCTGTTCAGTATTTGAGCTTTGTTTGCAGTTTTGACATGAAACATTTGCCATTTGTTTTAATATAAATGGAGTTTATACAACGTTACAGTAGAATTGAATATTGCTTTGTCATGATTTAAAGATAAATTACAGTGGGATATTTTTTATTAAAATACGTTTAGCATCAATAACACCTGATGGAGATGTCGGTTGGGTTTCTTTCTGCAGGAAGGGTTCATTTGTAACTGTATCTGTTTCTGTTAAGCTGAATGTATTTTCAGATGACTTCAGTATCCATTATCCGAAGTTTTGAATTTGTAATAATGCCCTGGGCTGTATCATTAGGGAATGCAGAATAGCTCACTAGGTGACACTGTGGTCATATTAACCTTTTCCTTTTGCGGGAGGTAGAGCTCTCTCTAGCTCCTAGCAAGTATAGATCAACAGATACCTGTCTGTTTGCACAGATATGTATTTAACATTCAGAAAAAAGCTGTTGTTTTGAAATGGCTGTTGCAAGTTTCCCTCTAGACTATGTGGCATGTGACTGACTATAGTGCTTGAGAGTGGACTTCGTAACTTTCAGCACCACTGGTATCCAGAAACCAAAAGTAAAGGCAAGTCGGCTACAAGACACTGAATGTATTAGGTGAAGAAAGAGTAAGAGGGGAAAAAAACAATTGGTAAATATGTCATAGCAACTCAGTGGGCTAACACGGGCAAAGAATTCTAACCCCCACCCTGCCAAAGTATTAGTAGCATCTGGGCAGAGTCGGAGAGTTTGATAACATGTATTGACTCTGCAGCTCCGCACAGCTTTTCTGCAGCAGGGGAACTCTGTAGCAGTACCTGTGACCAATGAGGAATGTGGAGTTAGACCTCAGGTAGTAGAAGGGCTGTGCTCAGAAATGTGGAGTGTGTCTGAAGCCTGGTGGCACAATTACACAGGCTACTCATATATTGCAGTTTTACCCTTGACACCCCCCCCCCCCCCCCCAAATGAGGATTTGCACACTTGAAGAAGTGTTTTTTACGGCCTTCTCTCCCCAGCACAAACACAGCTTTTGTGATCCTTTGTCCTGTTTCTCCATATTTTTTCTTATCAACGTATGGGGTATTCAAAGTCTCAACAGTTGTGGTCTTGTAGAAGTAAATATGGAAAGGTAAATGGAAATTAGATGCAAATCAAAGCAGAAGTCAAAATGCTTCTGTGGGTCACAAATGGTTAAAATGGTCAATTTTTAAAGGGGGGGGGAAGAGAAAACTTTCCTTAAAAAATTGAAATGGTTCAGTTACTGAGTATTACCTACTCCTTTTCTTAGGAAGAGAACAAGCCGAAGTAACATGAATCACTCACGCTGAAAGGGTCCTTGTTTTAATTTTCCCATGCATTTGGTACAAGATCAGTAAGAAAGTAAAGTAGTTGCGTATTTAGGCAACTTTTCTGATGGAAGCTGTTTATCGCTGAAGCATTCATGTTTTATGATGCTGCCCTAAAACAATTAGCTCTTGTTTAGCATAAGTATTTAAACAGAATGCTTTACTAATTCAGCTGATTTTATAGTTACTGCATTTCCACAGGATTGAACTTTTCTTGTTCTAACTTGCTTCCCCCCCTCCTTAGACCTGTGAAATATTGAGGCTTTCTTCCCTTTCAGAAAAGAAGTATTTGAGCCAAGATTTTATCAGGAGAATTGGTATCTTTGAGGGTGTTCAGTGTGAGATGTCTCGGAGCAGCCTGTTACTCAGCATGTGCTTAGCAGAATTCTCCTGCTAGGTTATATTGAAAGGGGCTACTGGTCAGGCTAAAAAACCTGGATATAAAATTCACTTTAGTCTGAAGTCAGAGTTGGTGTGAGCTTGTGCAATTCCACTGAGGCTGCTGAGTTTGGCTGTGTTAGTCACAGGGATTGTGGCAAAACCAGCTAGGAGCAGTGTTTAAAATGCTGCTGTAACTACATCAGTAACACTTGATCGGAAGAGTGAGACAGTCTCACTCTCTTTTGTTTCTTATCTGTGCGGAAGGGGGTTTGGTCCAATCACTGCGACTAAAGCTCACTTTTTTGCCTTTCTTTGGAGGGTTAGTCAGATGGATCACCTTGTCGAAATAATCCCACCAACAGTGCGTATTTAGATAATAGGCCACTCTTCCTCTTGAAACGGTTTTGTACTCGGGAACTTCCAGAAAATCATGTCTTCGCGACCAGAAGCATTTCTGCTAGTGCTGAACCTAACTAGTGCCTCTGCCAAGCAGCCTGCTTTCATGGCAGCTCTAGCCAAGCACAGACGGAGTGGAAAGGCAGGTGCGCTCTCTTAGCCCAGGCACTTGTGAGTTTGTGTAAGGTAAGCTGCAGGGGAATGTCCTTTGCAAAGTATAGCTGTATTATTCACTGGCTGCAAAACAGATTCTGTCACTTTCCCAGGTACTACTTCCTTAACACCCCTGAAAGTGACAGGGGCAGCTAACCATATATGTGACTCCCCCACCTGCCATCCAAAAAGGAGCCGTGCTGTTAGCCAGGAGCTGTGCCCCATTAGGTCTGATCACTGTTGTGCTGAGTTCAGTGAGAACTTTGCCATTGACTTTAGTGGAAATAAATTCTAACTTGTAAGAAAACCGTGATGAATCTCATTGAGGATTCTGTAGAGGTTGTCTGTACTTTACTCATGTAATGATGCTGGTGATTGGTGTGAATTTTACTGTTGTACAAATGTGAGTGGAAGTGTGAGCATGGACACAGTTACCTTGTCATGCTGTACCTTTATTCTACTACAACTTGTTCAGCTACAGAGACCAAAAAAAGCAGAAAAATCCCTTTCACAAGGGCATGCTTGCTTTCTGTAAGTTTGCCTTTTTGCCCTTTCCGGTATGCTGGTATAACAACGGGTGTGGAAGTAAAGCATGCACACGCTGAAGTCTTTGTCTTGGTATAGTCTAATATCCTGGTGCCATAGTGTTCTGGCATAGCTGAAACAAGATTATTTTCTGAGGTAGGCAAACTCATAGAACAATGCGTAAGTTATGTTCTGATGGCGCTAAGAGTGAAGAAGATTCATCTTGGAGTGAGTTTCTAGTAAAATGTGTCCCAGTCATTGAATGAATTTCTTGAAATATGATCTGGGGCATACTCAGTGCTGTATCTAGTATGTTTTACTGTTTAAAGTCAAATAGATTCAGAGGGATGGGTGTAAATACATCCCAACTCTGCACTTGTATTTTAGCAAGCAAATGAAAGGTTAGCACTTCCTTCTAGGGCTCTGGCAAAGGGTGAAAACTGTGCTGGATGGAACAGGAAAAAATGTGCTGGCTCGTGCTGCAGTTCTTACCATTAACTTGCTTCAGGATCTCAGGCAGGTCACTTCCTCTTTCTTCCTGTCTCTGTTTCTCCATTTACAAGCTCATTTACAAACTTGGGGTGGTGATGGCTTCTTCCTTTGTGAAGTGTTGTGTGGTCTCTGGAAATAACACTTGATGCTACTGAGTAGCAGGGCAGAAAGTTGAGGAAAGTTGCCCTGATCTGATTGGACGTTATTTCTTTTTATTGCCATGTGTTGGCTTTGTCAGGGTAAAATAGCAGTTGGGTTAATTGTGACGGTGTTATAATACTTGGAGAAAGTGTTACACCGAGGTTCAGTTTTGTTTAATGTTTGTGAAGATGTGGAAGAGATGCCTCCTTTGTCTATAGAGAGATGGACTTGAGGTTGACTTTTAGCATTCTATCCTACTAGAGAGTCAAAACACTTCGCTTTCTAAACAGGTATATAAACCAAGTCTTCAAGGTTGTGTATGTAGCACACTGGTGGTGTTTTCATTTATGCCTTACCTGCTTTGTTAAACAGCACATTATTAGGGTATAATAACACTGCTCTCCTGTTGTGTACTTTTACAGGCATCAACTAAGTACATTTTACCAAACATTTCAGAACCAGTGTTACCACCTGTGTTTTGCAGATTGCAGAGTAGACCCAGGGATGTTCAGGTAAGACCAGATGGCTGGTGGCAGAACCAAGTACAGAACTCCTGAACTTCCTGCAAGTTTCTAGACCACTGTTTAATTTATTATGCCAGTTTCCTCTCTGTTACTAAAGCATACACCCTGTGTATGTGTATATATTACTTTTCCATATTGGTAGGTGAACAAAAATGATAGTGAACTGTCATCTGCCGATTTCAGCCTTGCTGGGTAAATATTTGTAAACCTACCAACTCTGTTAGTATCCAAGTTCAGTTCAGAATCCTTCTACATTTAGGAGTATGTGCTACATGATAGAAACAACCTCGTAGGTCAGAGCTTTTGGACCTGGTGTTTTTCTCTTGCAACCCAGGGTCTCTCCAACTCAGTGCTGTGTGAATATTGTCCCTCTGTTCTGCCTACTCCTCTGAAAGCATCTTTTGCAAGGATGCATAATCATATTTGGTCTGAGATGTGTGAAGGTGATAGAAATGTACTTATGTTGATTCCAGGCGTAAGCTAAAACATCCTGTGTCTTGAAAGGGCTTCGTAGGCCAGGCTTGGTCTATGCTTACTTTACTAGAGTGTTCAGTTCAGCTCCCCAGCTTGAGCTTCTTGCTCTAAGGATTGGCACAAGTGGCCTGGAAGGAAGTGAGCATTGTGACAATGCGGGTTTTTGTGAAGCACCTTGTAGTTCAGGTCCCAGGTTTAAACTCTGCAGTTTTGTAGTAGTTCAGTAACAAGGAAGCGTAATAGCTGCCTTTTGAAGCAGATTAGACTGAGAATCCATGGATCTCGTGTTTTCTTTTCATAGGCTAGTACTGTTCAGATCTGTGGACTTCTGTGCCAGCCTAGGGTTTTAAGCATGTGCCGCTTTCTGAGTGGGTACATGGTCTTGAGCATACCAGCACTAGATTTCAGAGGAAATTCATGTTAACTTGTTCACCTTCTGATTTCAGATCCAGCCACCTGTGTCTATACTGCGAAATAAAATGATAGAAAGCTAAGAAGATAATCAGTAAAAATCAGTAGATCCCAAGGGAGTTATCCCCCATCCTTGCTTTACTGTTCAGCCAAGCACCCTCAGGTTTTTTAATGACTGACCTTTTCCAAATGCTGTCAGACTTGAATCTGTTCGGCTGAGTTTTTCCTGTGTTGGGTTTATCTGTAGGGTGAGAGCCACGTAGGAGATGGTGAAGACTTACTAGAATAAAAATTATTATCTTCAAGGGGAAAAAAAAACCCAAAAAAGCCCCCAAAAGTCCTTAACTTGAAAAACAACTTAAAAAAACCCCCAACAGAACAAAACCAAAAAAGAATGGGGAAACAGTCCATAGCTCTTAAGGAGCCTGCTCTGAAGGATGCGGCTCCTGCTGATCATCCTAAGAATTGATTTTTATTTCGCAAATACAAAAGTGGTTTTGTGTGGTTGTTTTTGAAGAATTGTGCTTCAGTTGTGGAGAGGACAAAGATCTTTATATACTTGATTATTTTAGGGCCCAGTCCTGCAATGCCTCTGTCATAACAGTCTCCCTGAGCTATTGCAGTTGCAGGATTGAAGCCTTACATGCAGCTAATCTTACAGGGACCTGATCCTCCTCTAAGACATTTTGGCACAGATCGTTCGGCACGTGCACCGTTCTGGGTCAGCTGTTGTGGCTTGGCATCAATGGAACAATTGGTGAAGATGGATCTGATTGTGGATTCCAGTTTATGAAGCAGCAAGGTTCCTCTTGGAAATCTGATCAGACTTGCTACATACAGAAGCTTGTAAATTCTGTAACCTGAGTGATTTTTAGAGGTGTTTCTTGAGAAAGAGGCAATTGCATTCGGACCTTTCCTCTTTTCTCCTTAAAATGTAAGGCTAAACAGTTTGCAGGGAAAGGAGATCAATAAGGGTATAGATGAAATAAAACCAGGAGTGGGTAAGTGGCCCAGCAGTGGTGTTGTGGGATGTTTGTTTGTGGTTTTCATGCTTCTTCCTCCAGTTCATACATGAATTAAGTAATTAATTGCTGTAACTGCTTGGAAAGTTCCCTTAAGAAAAGTTTGAAAAAGTCAGATCATGTTTTTGCAGAAAAATAAATATTCTGATAAAAAGTAAAACAAATCTTAGGCTGACAGCTAGGGAGTAGTGTTTCAGATGGGAGCCAGGCTGAAGCTGTGCCATGACGTTTCCTTGACCTGGACCAGATGCTCCTGGCTCCTTAGAGAGCTCACAGCTTTAAGCGAAGTTAACGCTGGCTGTTTTTTGCTGCTGGTGTTTAGAATGCTGTGGACAACAGCAAGAACTGAAAATAGGTATGTTTTCAGTCTGCTGCTGCTTCGAGTTCTGTTGCTATCAGGGCCAAGTAAATTACACTTGCCAAGAGGAACACTTCTTGTTGGGGTATGAGAAGTGTATCTATGCTGCCGCTAGTTTTGAGCCATGCTGAAGAGTAACAATAGAAGATTACTCCCTGGTACTGGAGTTAGACTGCTATGGGCATGTAGGTAAGCATTAAGTTAGGTCAGGGATCTTCTTGCTGCATTAGAAATAATGCAGAATAGAAGACTAGTAGAGATATAAAATGGGAATAAGAGGATATGGCAGGACGATTCACTTGCATCAGGATGAAATTTCTTGTAGGGTCCTAGTATTTTCCTCTGGTGCTTTGTAGTGTCATTGAGACCTGCAGTGGTTGTTGGATCTGATTGATTCTGGTGCTAGTGCATACTGTTTCTTTTTCTCTGTAGCCACGGACTGAAGGTAGCTCACAGATACATGTCTGCAGTTACAGTGAGACTGACTTAACGTGGTGGTGCTCCAGAACAGGGAAAAGGCTAAACCAAATAGCTTGTGACAAGGAGATGTCTGTATTCCTGATACCCAGGGTAAGAGTATAGGGGTACCTGGGCTGTACTTACGAGGCTTTGGCTGTATCGGAATTGAGTAGGCTATGCCCTGCCACTGATTCTTTGATCATCCAGACTGAGAACTCTTCTAGAGCTCCCTGCCTGTTTGTCTGTTTCGTGTAGCAGAGATTAGGATGGGTAAGGACAACTGTGAGGAACATTTTGGAGTCTTTAGACAGTCAGGACACAGACACAACTCTGTCTGGGGGAGATTCTCAGGACTGGAGCTGAGGTCTGGTCAGAAGTTGTCATGGACACCTCTTGAACTTTGTCTTCTAAGTCAGTGGTGTAGCTGCTAGGACTTTAAAAACTATATAGCGGGAGATTAAAAGGGGAGGAATATGATGACGAACAGAGACAACCCCACTTGTGAAGCTACCAGGGAAACGTGTGAGATGATAAAACTTCAGTCAAGAACACAAAATTTCTGTCCCACAGGTATACTGGGCCAATGTGATTTGTTGCCTGGCATTTTGTCATTGTTTCACTCTTCAGCAAAAGTGCATTCTGCTTATGAATGAAAGAGAACATTGCTGCTGTATTTCCTTTGGCTGTGGATTTGTAATTATTGTTCTTGAGTTTGTTTATGAGCTACTAAGGCCTTTACTAGAGATGATTTGCTTATGGCATCAGGAAGAGCTGTTCCTGTTTTGGATCTGTTGACTGGTTTTCCTTTGCCAGAAGGAAGTTTGAAGGAGTTAAGTTGGCTGCTGTTGGAATCAAGTACACAGCACTGTAGGTGCCCACCAGGTTCAGTGAAGTCATTGCAGGATGATGGAGGGGAAGAAGTGTTCCCTGTCTGTTCTTGCGTTTATATGCACCTGCAACAAATCACTTAGCTCCAAGAATAGAAAGGAGCAGGTCCATTGAGGCTGTTGATCAGGTTCATGGAGTCACATCATATGTAGGCCTTTGTGCTTCTTCATTTTTGAGATCTGGAGCAGCAGAGGTTTTGTTTAAATAAAAAGAGAACCATCTTTACTGTTTGCAGTGGCTGTTGTCTTTCTGCACCTCCACAAAGTAGGTGTAATGAGATACCTGTCTGAGAAGCAGCAGGCAACATGTAAGACGTGAGGATGGAGATCCATGGATCTTCACCTGCCTGTTCCTGTGTTGAGGAAGTTCCAGTTGTCTCATTTTTTTTTTTGGAGAACTTCGCTTGTGGGCCGTGTATGATGGGGTGGAGGAGGATGAGGAGAGGAAAAACATAAAGTAGGAAGTCAAATTGCAGTTCAAAAGTAATCACATGGAGTCAGATCTTTTGGGACAACTAGATGTGTGTCACCATATTAAGCTATGCACATACATAATTCCTTATAAGACTGAAATTATTATTGGGTTCTAAAATTATACCTGACTGCAAGGATTTTCAGCCTAAATTCATATTATTTCTATGTGGAATCTGTTTCAGATATGTGAGATTTAGTACTGGTGACAAGTATTTGATCAGTGTTATTTTAAACTTAAATACATCAGCTCCCAAAACTTAGGATTCTTGACAGATTTTGAAATATTTCAAGCACCCTCAGTAAGATTACTAAATCACAGAATCATAGAATAGTCAGGGTTGGAAAGGACCTTAAGATCATCCAGTTCCAGCCCCCCTGCCATGGGCAGGGACGCCTCCCACTAAACCATGCCACCCAAGGCTCTTGAGCACTGCCAGGGATGGAGCATTCGCAACTTTGCTGGGCAACCCATTCCAGTGCCTCACCCCCCTCACAGTGAAGAATTTATTCCTTATATCCAATCTAAACTTCCCCTGCTTAAGTTTGAACCCGTTACCCCTTGTCCTGTCACCACGGTCCCTAATGAAGAGTCCCTCCCTAGCATCCCTATAGGCCCCTGGAAGGCTGGAATACTGGAAGGCTGCTCTGAGGTCTCCATGCAGCCTTCTCTTCTCCAGGCTGAACAGACCCAACTTTGTCATCCTATCTTCATACGGGAGGTGCTCCAGTCCCCTGATCATCCTCATGGCCCTCCTCTGGACTTGTTCCAACAGCTCCATGGCCGCCTTACACTGAGCATACCACAACTGCACACAGTACTGAGGGGCAGTTCAACCATGCTAGGAATAATGAACCAGAAAATACTTAAAACACCATCCCCTTTCCTTAAGTATTTCTATCTTACTTTAACATTAACCGTGGTGAAACACAGGGGAAGTAACTCCTGAATGTTTATATGTTTTAACTGACTAGCTTGCTGCTGAAACCAGCTTTCAGGGAAATCCGTGGAGTCCCACAAGGTGGCAGGAGCTAACTGTTCTATACTAGACCTGTGGTCTGAAGGAAAGTAAAGGTTTTGCTGGTTGCATGCATTTGAATCATGAGCGAGTTAGACCAGAATTTCAAAACCATACTTTGTGTAGGTGTTTCTTTGGCTTCTGAATAATTTGGGCAAATGAGCAAGATCCTATCCTCAAGAATTTTACTCCAAAAGAGAAAGTTCAAGCGTTCTTGTGTTGTCAACAAAAAGGTCCTTTATTTTGACTTGGTGGTGGTAATTTGCTTGTAATATCTGTGAAAGGAGAGCAGGGATGAAACCATACAGGAACTTGATGGTGTGTGAGGTTCAGAGTGTAACAGATTGGCGCTGAGCACCTCTAGCTTGCAAACTCACCTTGACATCATGGGAATGCTGATCACGAGGTGGGATACAGCAGCCAGGGCTGAGGGACTGTGGAAGTAAAGGAATTCTCTGCTGCTCCAGCGAGACCGCAGGGGTTTGTTCTTTAGTAACTCTGAAGAATCAAAGTGGTGTTAAGACTATCCAAGTTTGAGGATTGTTCTAAGTCACGGAAATAGTTCATCCTAACCAGTGAGACTGTGTTGGCTAGTATATAGAGCATAAGGCTGAAGTGTATTCCTTTCTCTTCCCACTACCTTGATCTTCCTTTTGGTTGCTGGAGTTCGTTTCACTTTTTCTTGCTGATGTATCCCCTTACCTGCTGATGGTCAACGTTTTACATTCTGTGATCAGGATGTAAAGCGCTGTAAAAGAACAAGACGCATAATCGAGTATGTCTCCCCGAAGGCATGATTCAAGACCTGTGGTTATATGTTCGTACTTAACTTTGTACTTTGAGCTCTGAGCCTCTCATTTTTGTGAAGTCTGGCCTGCCTTACGAGAAACCTGTGGAATTCAAGGGTTTAGTTGAAACAAGTGACTGAACAAAGCAGTAGAAGATGAAGTGACTGGCCCTGATTCAGTGGACCACCAAGTATTAGTTTTGAGACTTGTGAATCCTTGATTTGTGTTAAGGGATTTTATTTTGAAGCAGTAAACATGCATTTGTATTTTTTGAATGAGAGGGCAGATCTGATATTAGCCAGGGATTCTTGGGAATTTGGACAACCATGTTTATGTGGACAGACAACGCGATTGAGTCAGACTAAGGTGAAATTGAGAATAGGTGTCTTAGCCAGTAGACTGATATTAGGAGTAAAAATAATTCAACTCTTATACAAAATTTCAGTTGCTCTCATCCAACTTAGTGTCAATAGCTTTCATTTTGCTGTAAAAAACAACCTTAAGGATCTGTGATAGGGATATCTGGAATAGCCATACAAGGTGAATCGAGTGAAGATTCTTCCATGCCTGCGTATGAAATAGTGCTGTTTCTTTTTCTAGCAATAATGGAAGCAAGTCAAAAACATTTCAAGTTAATTCAGACCTGTTGCCCTAGCATCTATTGTCCAGTAAAATACTTACACCTTGTTTTGGCTGACAGGACAAGTTGCAGAGATGAGTGTTTTCAGCAGCTGCCAGAAAGGTGTAGCAATTAGAATTGTCTTGCCAAAATATGGGAGCTTCAGAAGCATTTCTTTTTATACTGTTATTTGCAGGGATGCATAAAATTTAGGAAAACAAAAGCTTTTGTTGTTAGAGCTGACTCGAATAATTTCAGTGGATGTAATCAGATTGCACTTAGCATTTAATAATTAAGATGTTGTGATTTCCAGTGTTTCACTTTCTTTCATTTCTCTTTTCTTTGGAAAGAAATTTAGTTCTTACATAAAAATCCCAAAATAATGATTAGGAAAGTAAATAATTAAGCAAGGATTCACCATTTGATGAGCACACCATTTGATGGGTACACCATTGAAATCTGGTCTGTGCAGTTGAAAACGTACATGATTTACACAGTTATGTGCCAGTAAGATTGGGCTATCGGTATTTAAATTAAATGGCTATCAGCTGTGAGTTATTAGAGCAGTTGGTGCTTATTGAAACAAACTTAGCTGTATCTGTCGTTACTTCTGTTTGAAATTCTCAGCCATGGGAGCGAGTTAGATGCCTCATTCCCATTACAACTCAGAAGCAATGTTATATTGTCTTGAAATACTAAAAATATCCCCGTATACCTGAATGTAAATACGATGAAAGAAATCAGTTTTCAACTTTAAGACAGGGGATCATACGTTACCAGGGTGTCTGTGTTCAACAGCTTTCTTTAAGTGTAGTTGCTGTGTGCTACCAATGTGGAACTTAATGCGGCTTGCAGAGAATTTGCTATCACTGCTCATTCAGGGTACTATAGCAGGGCAAAGTTTGATTCTCAAGTTTATTATTGCACAAAAAGTCAGTGATTGTGGTAATTCCAAGGGTGTAAAGAGTACTGCAAGCGGCTTGCTTTAATTTGACCACAGAGCCAATACTGAAAAAGGCTTTGGAGTGTGTGGTGACAGTGTCTTACTGGGCATAGTGGTAGCTTTCTGGGCAATAGTGGGTACTGGGTGGTGTTTGTCAGCGATGATAAATAAATGATCATGAGGGGTATCTGCTTTGTAGCGTACTTAAAATTGTTACAGCGTACTGGGAGGCTTAGTAAATATTACTGAACAGCTTAGCAACTGATGGCAATTGCTGTTTAACTCCAATTTAATCCCAATATTGCCAGAGGAAATAGAGGCGGAGGGTGACGAGGACTACACAGGGTATGTGCCTTTCCAATGTATTTTCTTCCAGGAAACCCAGGGTCTTCCCTCCGTATCTGCCAAACCCTGTTTAAATGTCTCAACCATTCTGTTGATTTTAGTTAATTCAGGGACAATTGGAGGCATCCCATCCACCAGATCCCCTAGTGAGGTGCTGAGTGCTTTCTCCTCTCCATGACCTCCTTGGGAATGCAGGGCATCGCTGGCCTCTGGTAAATGCCCAACTGCATTCAGAGTCCAGCCAGACAAACAGGAAAATATATGCTGCCTGTTCACTAACAAAGCTGAGAGTTTTCTGCATTCCTCTCAAGGCTGATTTGCAATTGGATTTGAGGGATTTTGAGATCCAGAGAGTTGGCTGTGCTTGTTTTTTTAAAGAAAAAAACTCAAAAGATTATTTACTCCCAACTTCCTAGAAACACCTTGTTAAAATGTAGCATTTTAAAACCCAACCTGTGCTTGAAACATGGCATAATCTCAAACCGTAAGGATACGTCTGGAATGTAGACCACTGTGTTTTGTAGTTACCCGAGTGTGCTTCCAGTTAGGTAGAACAAGTTTCAGAAGTGGTTTGGCAGTGATAGAGTGGAGCTCAGTGATTTAACTTGCTCTAAGGGTAAATTAACTCGTGCAGAGCTGCACTGGGCTGCTGTAGTTGAAGTGCTTCGCACTCGGTTAGTTGGTTTAAACCAGGTTTGTGTGTCTAGGAGTGTAGGGCTGCTGAAACCATCTGGAATGTTTGAGGCCGGTCACTGACGGTGCAATGAGGACACATCTTGGGCATTCCTTCAAGACGCAAAGTCTGGTTAGGCTGCAGTAACAGCTCTTCTTACCCTAGCAGGTTGCAAATCCTGTTTATGGAATTCCTTTGTAGCGCTGGATGTTGAAAACAGTACTTTATCTTAGGAAATTATGATTTGATTAACTTAGTATTTTGGTTCAAGCCTTTGCTGTAGTTCAAGGTGATGACTAGTTGGGGATATTATTGGTTCTTGGAGGGCTTGTTCTCGGGTTTTATAGGAATGGGGAGGCAGGGGAGGGTGAATTCTTGCCTTTGGTGCTCAGGGTAGATTTTTTGCCTTTCCTTATTTCCTTAAGGAAATACTGAGTTTTCTTAGAGAAACTGTAATGGAAAAGTAGAGTTACTGGGAATGCATATGAAATACAGAAGTAAGCACTGAGGACAAATTACCTATGTTTTTATCTACTGTGTGCCAGTAGATTTAGTGCTGTTTAGTACTCATTGCTAAATAGATGAAGTTGATCTTTTAGTGACTTTAAGGAAGTCATGTATGTCCAAATGCAAAGAAACTGTACATGTGATGACGAACTAGTTAGTGGTGCAATTATTGGACCAACCTGTGTGCTGTTACACCAGCATAATCCTTCAAGGCAGTGTTTCACATTCTCCCCTGTCTTCCCTTCACTCTTTTATAGAAAAAGTAACATGAAAATTAGAAAAAAGAATAATAATCAATAGAGCATTTGCAGCTGAAGATTTAAGTGTCTACTGACAGGGAATTACTGTGTCTGTGTGGCTTATACACTGCATTGGTCTACAAGCCATGCAATTCACACCTGCATCTACACCGAAGTCTAAAGGTCAGATTGTAATAGTGGAATTGCTTTGACAAAAGCACCAATGTTGGAGGAGATGTTGAGCTTCTCCAGGTCAGTCGTTACAACAGCCTCTTGCTCCTAGAGGAGTGTACTTGCCCTTCTTCAGGTCTCTTCAGCACCAAAACTAGCAGTTGCTTTCTCTCTCTGTCCTGGATGTAGCAGAGAGCAGCAGTGGTGGTTGTCTAGGTGAGAGACACAGGGATGCAACTGATGGCTTCCTTAAAGTTTTAACAGCAGCGTAGGACTCCTCTGTGGCAGTTTAAAGTACCTCAGCCGCGGAAGTAGCAGTGCCTCAGTTCTGCATCCGTGGCGTTTCATAGCAGTGAGGTTTTCATGTGAATAGCTGTTACTCGTAATCTGTGTTTAACTTAGGCAGTGCAGAACAGATGCAGGAATAGGAGAATTTGTGTTACTGGCAAGCCAGTTATGTACCATAACAACTAAAGTGTTTGCTCTTCTGCATAGACTTAAGGAGGTGTGTGGATCTGCAAAGAATTGCATCCTTTGGTAACGAGTGACCTATCTTAAACTTACTCTTCTTGTCAATTAACAACAAAACACCACACCTTAAAAGATGCTTGTATATTATAGAAGGGCCGATATATTAATGCTGTTACTGTGTTTATGCTGTCAGGTAGCTAATGTGTTGATTGGCATCTGTATTCCTTGCATCCATGCTGGAGGGGCAGGAAGAGACTCACCATCTTCTGTGGTGTCTCACAGATGTGTTTTAGACTTGAAGGCAGGAAACCTGTATGATTTTCCTTGATGAGGTTAGCTGTACTTACATGTGCATCAATCAGTTCTTGCAGTAGTGCATTGATTTTTGTTGGCTGAACCTAGAATGTAAAAAAAGTTTGGTTTGGTGTATCTCTTGAGGAGTGGTGGTGTTTGAAGGCAAACGTGAATTTCAAATGCTGGTTATCTCTTTTTTATTCCTTTATAGTAAAGTATTGCACGGTAGAAATGTTTTTTAGCTTTGGAGTCACATACAAACCCTGGGGAGAAAACCACAGCCTGAAGAAGAAAAAGAGTCTTCTTTTTTTTGTTTGATTGAATGAGAAAAGTTACTCATTGAGTTTTAGATCATGCACTGAGAAAACATAGAGAAACTCTTAGAGAAGACTGTGTGGTAGCCACTGATTCATACGTCTTGCTTTGGTGTCAGGTCTTTGGATAAGAGTGGGCATCATCACAAGAGATGTTACAGCAAATGTTTAGCTCTCATGCACAAAACCCTAAGCAACACTTATTACTGGAGATGACATACTGTGGTGTTTTGGGTTTTTTTAAGTGAGTTTGCAATTAGTTGAGGCTAATTAATGGTTTTGCAGAAGCATCTTCAGTTCAATTTGTTTGCAGTCTTTCAGAGGAGTTGTTGATAGAACAGCGAAAGATTGGGTGATATCTCATAAATCCCCTGGGATGACAGAAAAATGTGTTTGCTGGATTTGCACATTGGGTACTGTATTCACACAGTGCTTTGTTACTGCCATAGCCCTCACCTTGTGTGTTTCCCAAGATGAGTCCTCTGTCCTTGCTCACAACTTCAATGGCCTTGGCTTGTGCCATCCATCCTTGGAGCAGCTCTGCTTCCCAGGGGTGCTGGTGCAAGGCCTTGCTGCTGTTGAAGCTGTGGTGTGTGCTGCTGTACCCCTGTGGCATGCCTGGGCCCCCTTGGATGGGAAGTGCCAGACTTAGGCTTTCTAGTGTGCAAGCTAATACTGTAACCTGAAGAAAATCACAAGTGTATGCTGAATGCAGGGCTCGGGCTGCCATAGTGGTTTTCCAGAATTTCATTAAGATAAATCCAATTTGGAAGATTTATAAATGTCAAGATTTGAATTCAGTGAAGTACCCAGTGAATGAGATGTGAAGCGGGAGGAAGTTATTTCTCTGAAGAAAACTTGGCAGTATTTGGCCCAAACAGTAAAGGATTCTGTAAAAACAATTACACATACTGTAAAGGAAACCATTCAAATAAATAGTTTTGTGTAGTGGCCGTTTCTAATTGGGCTTCATGTTTTATCGCAGTTAGTTTTCCATTTAGGAGGGAAGATAGGAACCATAAAACTTGATGCAAATTAGCAGAGTGAAATAGCTTTCTTTGCAACTGCTCTTTGAACCTTTGCGTCTCTTTTAAGAATATGCTTACAGAATATTGCAGCAGTACATCTAGGAAGAAAACGGGGTTGTCTTAAAATACAGAAGTATATGTCTTTCTAATAAATTGCTTCTGATAGAACTAGGGAATAGAGGAGATTATACAAAGGCAGGTTTCTTTTTAAAAGTCTGATTTGCATTTTAATCTCACGGAGGACAGCTTTCGTTATTCTTAAGGCAAAAACTAAGCCCTCCTCATTTTAAGAAACTGTGAAATTGGAAATGTGGGGTTTTTGTGCTACAGGTAATGCCTGATCTTGCTTTGCGAGAGGTAAACTTGAGCATCTCTAAGCTTATCAGTATCTTGTTCTTGTAGTAAAGCTGAAAGGGAGCAACAGCGCTGCCACACTGTATGTAGCATCTGGGTGCACCTCTAGCATAGACCTGGGATTTAACTTCAGGGTGACCGTGGCTGGAGAGGTAAGAAGGGACAGCATGCTGGTTGTGGTAGGTTTTTTGTCTTGGGTATTTTACACATTATTTAGGTATGACATTTGTACCTGCAGTTGTTCTGTGGGTGTGTGTAGTAGGTAACAGAGCAGTGGCTTTCTGGTGATGGAAGTCTGTTGTTGCATGTATATGCTTTTAATGTACTACGTAGGTCAGAAAGCCTTTGTGTGTACAAGCCTGTGGCAGGGGGTTGGAGCAAGATGATCTTTAAGGTCCCTTCCAACTCAAACCATTCCATGATTCTATTATTCTCCGTGCATATATGAAAATATGTGGTGTGACTTCTAAGAAGTGCTGAGATCTAGGAATCATTAAAGTGTTGATTCTGCTGTTTCTGAATACACAGATTGTTGATGGCATTTTCTGGGATGTTTTATGAGTTAATTTATCTGGTTAGTGTTCTATTAACTGTGCGGTACTGCAGAGTTATGTAAGTGGTGGATTGGGAGATTGTATCCATTTTGAGCTGAGCAGTAACTTGGTTTAGACTTAGTGATGGAGTGAGTAAATTTATGATCAAACGATCTCCATGTTGGCTTGGTTTAAATGAATGTGGAGATAATTTGGTGTCCACCTTGCTTTAATGTAGGGGATGAGAGGCCAGAAATGGCGCATATACTTGAATTTTGACAACTGTAGTTTAAGCAATGCAAAAACTTCAAGTTAATGTTGAAACAGCCCAGAATAACTACAGGATTGAATGTGCCTGGACTTCTGCGTGTATGAGAATGAGTTTGAAGCACAGGAGTGCATATACGTGGAAGTGCTTGTTACTTCCTACTTCGTGCCTTCTTTCTGAGGTAGGTTTTTATCTCGTCTAGCAGCTGAAGGATGATTATACATTAGGTGATCCCTTTTCATAGCTGTTTTTAAGCTTTCAAAAGATCTGTGTTCTCCCTGGGAGAAAAAGCCTGACACAGTTTCAAGTAGTGGGGTTTCAACTTTTGTGCTTTAAAAACACCAAAAAAAGCGTCTGGGGGATGCTAGAGATGCCTGAAAAACAAATGTAAGCCTACCAACAATGGACTCATCTTCTTACTTACTTGTGCAGGCCCGTAGGAAATAATGACTGCAGTGCAAAAACTGCTGATCTACCGCTGTGTCTGTACTGAAGTCGGAGACCTCTGGACAGGGTAATAACACTAGGCAGTGAAGATAATGACAGGAGTCTAACTGTTTGGTAGCGTTAAGCACAAACTGTTTTACTTGGAGAAAGATGGTTGCCTAACAGAGGCTTTCACAGTCCTGCCCCTGAAATGCTACTAATGGTAAACATAGGTTTTTAAAATGCACTCGTTATTTCGATGACCTCAGTCAAGGAAGCTTGGGAAGAGCAAAGAAGCAGAGAGTGATTATTTGGAGTACAAGCAGATGCTGCTCTAATTTCTCCAGGATTTTTCTTGCGTAAAAAGTCAAAGAAATGAAGGTTTTTGTACTGTAAACAAGGCAATACTTTACGCAGTGCCTTCAACTTTTTCTTTGTGTGGTCTGTTATCTTAAGGGTGAAATGCTTGCAGAAGTAAAAGACTAAAGTGGGCTCGTAGAGGAGGGTCTTTCAGAACCCTTAAAATTGTTTGCAAACTAAAATAATAGCAAATTATTTACAAACATGAGTGTGTTGGTCTTTAGTCAAGATACAGACTGACGTTTAAGATTGCATTGCTGAAGTTAAACATGTGCCTTAAGTGATTTGTTAGTGAACCTTATAAATTGGTTAATGATTTTTATTTAGTAACTAAGAATACTTCTTTTAAGTGCTTCTGGTGTTCCTGAGGTTGCTGGCGTAAATTAACTTTGGCTGTCATATCAAGAGTGTTAGAGATTGCTATTCTGTATCTAATGAAATACTCTCACTGATGTGCTTGTGTACTTGAACTGGAGAAGTAGAGAGGAGGAAGGGATTAGTACAGTTTAGCAACAGCCTATCTGTCTGGTATTTGTGAGAACGGATAAGTGCCCTTTCAAAACCGAGTATCAGTGTGAATAGCAGGGGAAAAGCAGTACTCAGTGCTATAGAATCTCCCTTCAGGTAGGAAACAGCTTCTCTGAAATTGACAGAGTAATTCTGGGATTAGAGGCGGGCTTGTGAGCGCTTTTGCCTCTGGTGTGGTAGAGTCCCAGAGCTGTGAGTGGTGCTGTACAGGTGTAGATTTTGATTTGAAACAGTAATTATGCTGGAAAAGGGTTGGGAGTATCTTTGCTGTTTCTCTTAAGTTGAGCTCTTACCTGTGTTTTAACCTTGCCTGCTGTTGGTCACACACCACCACTGTATCCCATGCAGGTTTTGTGGATTCTTGGCTTTAATACTCATTAAATCTGTTCAGCCAAGTGTATAAATTACATTTCCAGTTCTGATACAGTTCTGGCTTTCAACTGTATGTGTTCTTAGTAAGGAAGCAGCTGTCTGTCACTTCAGTGCTAATGATGACCCCCAAAAGAATGGGTAAGTTCTCCCATGAAACAAAAAGAATAAAGCTGCCAAACTACATGGACACTAGTGCAGATATTGCATTGACATTAAGGTGGATATGACCTGGTGTGTTGCTGCTTGTACCCTGGCTGACCTAGCCTGCATAATGAGGTTTAGGCTGCCTTTAGTCGTGGCTCTGCTGATGTTGCTGCAGGACCTGGAGATACTGCAGTGAGGCTTTGCATCCATTTGGTCAGATCTGACTACACCATCAGAGTAGCTGTAGATAGGGATGTCTGCATCAGTGACCTTCAGCTTACAGCCTGAGGAGTTACGGTAAATGCAGTCACTAAAGGTAGGCTGTGAGCTGGAAAGACTGAAGATGAAGGCATGAGTCCTGTCTGTCCACTCGTGGAAGTGAAGGCCATCAGGCCTTGCAGGGAGGCAGGGAGAGAGTGAGGTTGTCTCCAGCCAGTTGGCATTTGGCTGTAGACAGTGTATAGGGTATACTTTGAAACGGTGTCAAAAAGTGAACAAGGCACAGTGAATTTCAAAGGTATCATTAAATACCAAAGCATTTAATGTTTTAAAACCCAGCAACATTTGAAAGTTGCTGGGTTTCATAATATTCTGCCAGAGGATCTTCCAAATGTGAGTTAAAGGTGTGCTACAGGTTCCTATATTGAGCAGAGAAAACACATGAAAGTGGTAAAGATAAAATTGGTTGGCCGCCTTGCTTTTCTTTTTCCCTTTTCCTATCAGTACTGGCGTAGAGGACATGGGCAGGATTTTCAAAAGTATAAGAACTTGTCTTAAACTGATTAACTGTTAATTCGGTCCCCTCCATACCCACCAGTGCAAAATACCTGCACATCTTGCCTTGCTAATCTAATGAGGCCAAACAGTCAGAGCTGATAGAGAGTGTGACAAGCGTCAGTGTAGGAATACTCTCCATGGTGATCTCCACAGTCTCATGTAGAAAAACCATAAGTGCGTAGGGATTGTCTGCTTTTGGCTGAAAAGCATAGGTCAGGTCCTGGCTGTGGAAGTTAGGAAGATCCATTGACATACTGTTCCCCATTATGGGTTTTAATTCTTGTTCTAAACCAGTGGCTAATGGCTCTCATGGTAGTCAGTCCCCCTTTGCCTTGTGTCTTTTTGGCTTTACCTTGACACTTTGTTTTCTATGCTCACATTTATTTAGAATGCTATATATTGCTCTGTTTCATGTGTGGTTTTGTAATGCCATCCTAATGAGACAAACAAACCTCACTCCTGGGGAACGTGAGGACAGCATGGCATGTGGCACATGCAGCCTGACTATGGCAGAGGCCAGGAGGGCAGGTGAGGGTGTCCCGTGCTGCAGGAGCAAGCAGAATTGTCTCTCCTAGGGGGACTCAGCTCCCACAGCCTGCTGTCCCCCCAGGAATAGGGCCTTGGTGGGACTAACATATGCCTTTGAGAGAGAAGATTCATGCAAGGTGGGAGATGCTGTTGCCATGTTAAAGCCCTGCTTGATATCAGTTTGAATTTTAGCTTGAAAAGCCTTGCAGTCCTTGAAGCTAAAGAATATCCCCCCTGCCTTGTTTTATTATAACTTCATCAAAAGAAGTTAGTTCCACACAAAACATGGCAGTTTGATCTTTCAGAAGATACCATCATCTGCTGTTTGTAGTGCGCAATAAGAGTTCTCCAGTGGCAATAGGAGGAGCGTGGTAATCCATCCTGCGGGATGCGCCTGCTCGCCCCGGCTCACGCATGAAAGGGGGCCCAGCGGCATGGGGCCCATGGGCAGCTCTCACCCAGGGAGGTGTCAGGGAGCGTGTTGGGGCTGGGGACTGGTGGTGCCAGCAGGGAAGATGTCAGGGGTGAGTGTCTGCTTGTGCAGGGCCAGCTACCTGGGTGGTGAGTGCCAGCCCATGCGGCTGGGGGGGCGTCTGTGTGTGGGGAGCAGGGTGCTGTTGGCATCCGTGTTAGCTGTAACGTTGGTATTTCAGTAATGCGGTGGTGTTCGGTCCTACTGCCAAAACCAAGCTATAAGCAGCGAGTCTTTGCTCCACTTTTCCTCCCGTGCCTCTGCTCCGCCCCGTCCGTGCTCCCTGCGCTGCTGAGATCAGCTTCCTGCTTTTCATTTTCCTCAAAACGCTGCTACTCCTCCCCTGAAAGAGTTATTTTCATCGGTCTGGAGTTAAGTTTTACGGGTGGCCGCAGGCTCTTTTTTCTGACAGGCGAACGCGCCAAGCTGGAAAAGCAGTATCATGGTGATTTTGTTCTGTTGCAGCGAACCAGAGCTGTAGGCAGAATGGTAGACTGCTGCACCGAAAGCGTTTCTGTGCCAGCTCTGTGACCGTGGAAGGCAAAGGAGGTGAGTGCTGGTTTTACATCGCGCAGTTGTTGGAGGTGGAACCAAAAGTCGCAGCCTACCCAGGCTGCAGTAACAGCACATGAGCAATTATGTTGTTACGCTCTCTGATTAGATGCTTTTGCTCCTGCTAATACTGTAATGGAGTATAGTCAGGAAGTGATGGATTTTGCTGTAGCAAAGAACTGTGGTCCCTGAAAGTTTACAGTGTTTAAATTTGGTTTTCTTGCCTTCAAAAGTGTAAACAGATATTGCCATAATATAAATATAAATATAGCTATAAAAGACAGATGATAAAGATGGGGTTTACTCTAAGCCACTTACAGTAGAAAAAACACTTGGGTAGTCTCAGAACTTTTAGGTGGATTGAATTATGCCAGAAAGAGTCTTCACAGTGATATGGTAATGCCTGTGGATCTGGAATGATGTGAGGGAATGATGGGATTTTATAATGGGTGGAAATAAATTTATAGGCAGGAAAAACAAAAAAGGAAAAATAACCCAGAATTCTTTTGGCAGTTGCCAAGCATCCCTCAGGATGGAAGGCAGGTTGGTCGAGAGAAAGTGGATTGTTTGGACAGACATCTCTGTTGTGACATATGAGTAACTCCTATACAAATGTGTCTCCTTATATTGTTGCAGTTTGAAGTTTGGGTTTGGTTGATTGTTTTGATTGGGTTTGGGTTTTATTTGTTTATTTTCATTATTTTCCTTTACGGAGTGAAGAATGTAAATACCACAGTATGTATTTACCCACAAAATGTGTTTTACACACAAAATACATTTGTTTGCATTACAAAATACGATTTCCAACTTGTTAAACAAGTGAGCATCCTTTCCTCTATACCTTCTATTGGAGCTCTGCAATCGGTAATCTGTAACTAGTGGCAGGTTGCTGCTTACTTCGTGGTGTGGTAGCCTTCTTTTGCTGTTTTCTCATTACTGCCTGTTAACAAGCAGATTAATGGGACAACTTTGTTCATTCTGACTGTGGTGCCCTAAGTGGTTTGCAGAGGACTGTTCATATGAAGCCACTCAAAGCGGAGCTCTGCTGGGCCAGCCTGGCGTTGGATGCTGCTGGTTTGAGGAGGGAGACGTGCTGTTACCCAAGCTCTCAGGTCTGACCAGAATTGCTTGTGCTCGTGCTCCAGACCATAGTGCGCTCTTTGAGTAGCTGTTTCCTATGATGCCAACTTGAATTGGTTGTGCTCCAAAATGAAACAGATATAGGCTTGGATTGGTTGTGGGAGTGGGGGTTACTTCTCTTACAGTGAAGTTCCTCAGCAGCCATGCTGGAAGTAGTTCTGGGAATCTTCACTTTCAAAATTGAATGCATTTGGATGGACAATGAGAGGGGTACAGTAAATCAGAAACTGGAGGTTGATTCGTGGCAATAGTTTTGGCCGTGACTGACTTTCCTTTCTTCTTTGTTGGAAATCAGCGCTGCTTCTTTCAGTTGTGGGGCAAGTAGGAGCGTATTTTCTTCGGAGTGTATTTGTATGCCTGGGCCACACTTACCACTTCTAAAGCGTTGTACATAAATGTGTAAAGTCAAACAGAAAGCATAAAACCACTTTTATTGCCCAGCCTGTGGCCTCCACTGCAGTAGTGGTAGAGTAGTATTGTATAGGAAGTAATAATAGAACTTCCAGTCATGTATGGCCCTGCATCTTCTGTATTTGGTTTCAGGTGCTGGGTATAATATGCTGTGTGGTTTTTGCCTCCTGCGTTCTGGAAATTCATTGCTGCTAAATCTACTTCTTTGTATAGACCTGTGCTCCAGAAGTTAACCCTCTGTCATGTCATGACTCTCAGGGATAAAACCATGGCTAAAGGTGTTTCATGTGCTGTTCGCATCGGTATATTAGTTAGATGATGCATGCCCATTTGCCTCAGTGTGTTGATACTAAAGAATTCTAAATGATAATGTTTCCACAAGAAATGTGTGGGAAATACACTTATCCTATAGGTGCAAAAATATCTCCCATGTGGGGCCAAGTACCCGACTCTTACTTGCCAAAGTTGCTACCTTTTTACTTGCATTCTGGCAATAGGCGTACTACAGCACTGAGAACATGGGCATGATGGTAAGCATCAAGCCCCACAGCTGCTGGCCTTCTGTGCTGCTTTAGCAATTTTGTACTTATTTTCATTCTGATTGATACAAGGTTGCTGTAAAAGAAATCCAGCCTGGATCGGTGGACTCAAGGGTTCCTACCACTGCCTCTAGATTTTGTGCTTTAACTGATCTGTCAGCCTTGCTGACAGGTAGGGTCAAAGCATTTGCTCCTTTCCTGTCACATTTTTACAACCTGGTCGTGTGTTAACTTGTGGAAATTTGTTATTTGGGGTGCACCGAACAGGGGTGGGAGGTTCTGCAGGTTGGATCCTTCCTTGTTTAAGCCTTCACAAGGCTATTAATAAGTGCTCTTTATTTGTAGGCATGAAGAGTGAAGGGTATGGCTCCCAGAGTCTTTTTTGACCTTCAATTCACTACATGTGTAATGCTGGCCCCATCTTCAACATAGATAGAAGATACAATATGTTATTTGAACTACAGCTCCCTGAAAAAGAAGTGAATAAGACTTATTTGCTAGAGGTAATATCGAAGCACCATGTTGAAATGGCAGCACTGTCACTGAAAGAAATAGTCCCAGCCTCAGACACTTGCATCCTACCCCATGGGGTCATGCTGGTGTTTTTGAAGTTGTGTAATGGACTGGACTGGGGTCATACCTAAATTAACAGGTTTTATTAGCTTAACTGTCTCTTGTCTGCTAAAAATAGAACTGACCACCATTGGGGGAATCATATATTGAGTCATGAATCAGACCAGAGAACTGAACAGCTCTGTTGCCCTAAAAAAGGGGTCCAGGAGTGTGGGGAATAGAAGCAGGACAGGGGACAGGACTGCTTTTGGTTTCAGAGCTGTCTTATGCTATCTTACAGCTTGTCAAGCTAGAACCTTAAGGGCAAGCTAAGTAAAATGCAAGAGAAGGAGGATGTATCTCCAGAAATAGACTACTATTGTCAATATTTCTTCTGCTGGGGACTTATATGCATCTCTTAAACATGATTGTGCAGTCTGGATAGTTTCCAATGCAGATAGCATCAGCTGGTTACTGATGCTGAGGATAAAATGTCTTAATTGTGATGTTGCTTTTATCTTTCTCCTGTGATCCTTTCTGCAGTAGGGTGATGCCTTGCATAGCTTTCCTTTGTGTGACCCAGCATAGCCTGCGACATATCAGGCTCTTCTTAAAAGTTGCACGGGACTTGCAGTAAGTGTGTTGATAGGTAATTTCAGCCAGGTAGTTCTGTCTGGATGCAGAATACCGGTTTACAACAGATTCAAGGTGCTGGTTAAATTCTTAAGTCCAGAGCTGATGCTGTACGTCGTTAATATGATGAGTTGCTCTGAGATTTTGAGTGGGGGTGGAATATCTCAAAAAGAGACAGTAGCTTACCTCCAATGGCCAGTAGTTCAATGGTTTTTCTTGGTAGCAGGGTAATTGTTGCTGCTCGTGTGTGATTTGTGGAGTTGAGGAAGTTTTTGTTAGTGGTTTTCAAGCTTTTGTTATGTGTCAGGTGCTGGCAAAAAGCAGCAGCAAATATTTCTTCATTAATTCCCTGGGGCTGTGTTTTGGCTGGGGCAGTCAAATATTACATCCTAAGATAAAGATCATACTTTGAGATTTGCTAGTGTAGACCCGCGCATTTGTTCAGGGCCTTGTTACCCTCTGTGAGACTCCGTGCAAGTGCAGGAATCTGTGCTAGCGGATTTTGACGAGGGATTAAAGGATCGATGTTTGCTTTGCTTGGAGGTTGTTCAGATAGGAGAGTTTAGAGTTGAAAATACCGTCTCTACTCCTTCCCTTGCCCTACCAAAGTAAACTGGAAACCCATAGCAAAATGTGGCGCATTGACTCTTGTACTGTTTCAATGTACCTTATGCTAAAGAAAGATGCTGTCCAGTGAAAACTGTATACAAAACAAGCATGATTGTGGAGGAGAAACAAAAAAAAATGGTAGTTTCAGGCTGAGAAAGAAAACTTATTTAAATGTTCCTGCGAAGCTTATGCAGGAGGAAATTCAGTTGCTTTACACGAGAAGATTGAAAGAACTGCCTAAAATCCCAAGCATTTTAAAAAATAAATACAAAATTGGCAGTTTGGTTTGATTATGTCTTTCTTTCGGAGGGAAGAATAATTCTCTCTTGCTGTAAATGGAGAAGGTAGTTAATGAGACTAATGCTTTGTTAGGGAAATCACTGCAAAGTTCAAGGGACCTAGCACCTCAAGAGCTGGTGCATCTAGGCCATGACCAGCTATAAGCACACAGTTTCTGCTGATGGGGACGTGAAGTTACTGCCCCTGTTGCAGCATCTTCTCACACTGTTGTGTCCACCCTCCACATGGACGTAGTGTAATGGCAGCAGTGTTCTCCATGGACTTCTGTCCGGGATGCTACTGGCAGAGCCTCACTGGGAAGCACTATAGCAGCTGTGGAGAGATGGTGCAGGGAGCTGGCATGGTGTGCTTGCTTTGGGACATAGTTTTCCCTGATGGTCAGCTAACCTGAGTTGAAACCCTGGCAGCATCTCCAAAAGATGCTACTATTTCAACTATTGGTGAGCAAGTTCCCATGCAAAACAAAGCTACTCAAAGTGGATCCCTCCCACCTTATCTGTTACGTCATTACTGTATGGTAAAGTGGTTTTTATGGTATTGGGAGGTTAAAATACTTTCAAATTGAAGGGATAACTTTATGCAGGTGTTCAAGGAAAATCATAGAATCATAGAGAAAAATGGGGTTGGAAAGGACCTTAAGATCACCCATTTCCACCCCCCCTGCTATGGGCAGGGACACCTCCCACTAAACCATGCCACCCAAGGCTCTGTCCAGCCTGGCCTTGAACACTGCCAGGGATGGAGCATTCACAACTTCCCTGGGCAACCCATTCCAGTGCCTCACCACCCTCACAGTAATGAACTTCTTCCTTACATCCAATCTTAACTTCCCCTGTTTAAGTTTGAACCCGTTACCCCTTGTCCTCTCACCACGGTCCCTCATGAAGAGTCCCTCCCCAGCATCCCTATAAGGCCCCCTTCAGATACTGGAAGGCTGCTATGAGGTCTCCACGCAGCCTTCTCTTCTCCAGGCTGAACAGCCCCAACTTTCTCATCCTATCTTCATACAGGAGGTGCTCCAGTCCCCTGATCATCCTCGTGGCCCTCCTTTGGACTTGTTCCAACAGTTCCATGTGCTTTTTGTGTTGAGGACACCAGAACTGCACACAATACTCCAAGTGAGGTCTCACAAGAGCAGAGTAGAGGGACAGGATCACCTCCCTCGACCTGCTGGTCACACTCCTTTTGATGCAGCCCAGGGTATGGTTGGCTTTCTGGGCTGTGAACACACACTGCCGGCTCATGTTAAAGTTTGTCATCGACCAACACCCCCAAGTCCTTCTCTGCAGGACTGCTCTGAATCTCTCCTCTGTGCAGCCTGTAGCTGTGCCTGGGATTGCTCCGACCCAGTTATTTGGGAAATGTTATTTCCCAAACTAATACAAAAGTGAAACTGTCTGTAGAAGGACTGAAAGTAATCTAATTGAGTTTTCTTGTTCTAGCGGGCTACAAGAATGTATGGTTTTGAAGTTAAAAATGTCAGTAATGGTACTTATAAGCATCCAATACTTGGCTAAATGCCCCCTGAAGCTTGTTAGTGTATGGACTAACTCAGAAGTATCAATCAGGTGTGTAAACACCTGGAAGTTTCTTAGGTGAAACTGCATGCAAATTCCATGTGGGCCTGTGTGCACGGACAAAATCTCAGTCCGTGGTGATACCTCCCGTGTTGATGGAGCTCACTCTAACAGGTTCTTGTTAGGGCCAGTAAGGAGTGACTACATTTAAGCTATTTCTTCTCCTTTGAAGGCAGCCCGCTAGCCAGGCCCCCTTTGAAGATGACCGTGACATGTTCTAACAACACAACTGAGGCCTTCCCATCTCTGGTGGTGTTCATGGTTTATTCCAAATAATAACAGAATAAGTCTGTGGTAGATGCTTTCTGAGTCCCGTGGGGGGGCTTCACTGAATGTCTGTCTTTGAGTCTCTGCTCGGTGCATGCTGAATCTCCCGTTGGAAATGTTCACAGCAGGTACAGACATCTGCTCTCTGGTGGACCTCTAGTGAGACAAAGACTCCAGATTGCTGCGTTGGTGAAGTGGTGGTTAGAGGGAGGAAAAAGAGAGACTTTCTGGCTGAGCTTTCAGTATAAGTGAATGTACTGTAAGTATTATCAGCAATTTACGCTGTTACTTCTGATTAAATTTCCTGCTGTATGGATTGACAGAGTACATAAAAGCAGATAAATTCTTTGCTCCTGGCAGTTCTGAGAGAGGTATTTCAGCTTGTCCTGAAATAGGTAGCGAATTCAGCAGGTGGCAAGCTGAGGAATGATAGAAGGGCAGGGCCCTTAGAAGAAGGCATCTTCAGTTGTCTGTTTAGCTGCTTTCTGCTGACTAATGAAGGTGCAGAGAGGCTGTATTGAGATGCTCAGGCTTCAGTCAGTAATGTGTTTCTTTTAGGATGGGCAGCCTCCTCAAATTATACCGGCAAATGATTCTGGAAAATGGTGCCATCTCTGGAAGATGAGTATAATATGTTCCCTTTGTGAAATATTGAGAGAGGGCAGCTACCCAACGTTCCCAGGTAATCTGTGGTGAGACCTTTAGGAAGGACAATTTATAGCTATCTTTTGGGGTAGTAAAAGCCTGATCAGTGTAATAAACCTTTTATCAAAAGGAAGCATGTCAACATAGGTATTTGCGGCACTAACGTAGTACACCCATGCTTTGGCTGATCTGCATATGAAGAAGTAGTAGAAGCTTCAAAGGAAATTCTGTGTGCAAAGGGAGGTAGATATTTTAAGAATGGCGGTGGTATTTTGCAGTTTCTTGCTTTTTATTCCTGTCTGCCACTATTTTTCTTTGCAGGGCAGCCTACTGCGTGGTGCTTGTTTTTATCTTGCATGTACCTGCAAGAAAGATATGTACACACATAAATGCATATGCTTGTGTGTGTATTTGTATGTGTGTAATATACAAAGTGTGTGCATTTTTCTTGTAACAGCTGGACAAAGTGGGCTTGAGTGACTGTGAGGGAAGGCTGAGAGAGCTGGGGTTCAGCCAGGAGAAGGTGCTGCGGAGACCTTATTGTGCCTTCCAGTAATTAAAAGAGGCCTAAGAGAAATCAGAGAGACTTTTTATCAGGGCCTGTTGTTATAGGATGAGAGGTAATGGCTTTAAACTAAAAAGAGGGGAGATTCAGGCTGGATGTGAGGAAGAAACTTGTTACAACGAGGGAGGTGAAGCGCTGGCCCAGGTTGCTCAGAGAGGTGGTAGAAGCACTGTCCCTGGAGACTTTCAAGGCCAGGCTGGATGTGGTTCTAAGCAACCTGATCTAGTTGAAGATGTCCCTGCTCATTGCAGGGGGTTGGACCAGATGACCTCTGAAGGTCCCTTCTAACCCAAACTATTCTGTGATTCTGTGGCTGTTACTGTGCCTCATTCACTCTTTGCAGGTCACTAAAAGCGTGGTGCGAGATAGGGCAATGTGACTTGGCTTGGCACTGTATATATCAGTAGACCTCTGCTATTGTCTACTACTCATTTGATCAGCGAAATTTTTTGGCGTACTGCTTTAGACCAGTAGTGAACCCACTCTTTCATTGCTCTTTCCAAAGAGGATCTTGTGTGTAAAATGCATAAATTAAACTAGTTAAATTTGTGTGAAAGTCTTCAGTGGCCTTACATTTCGTATGATGTTGGCTAGTTAAGACTGCACAATATCAGGGGTTTTTAATGACAGTACAAATTAGGCCTGTTTAAAAACTTAGAAGATGGATCTACAGTGCGCTTGTGCGCAGCTCAGAGTGATGCAGGACTACCTTCTAACTTCCAGACACCTCCATCACTGCATGCCGGAGCAATGAGTGGCAAGAAGCAGCTCTTGGTCATTTACTGACCTGAAGGGATAAGGTGTCCACTGTCTTGCAGAAGTAAATGTGCTGTAGAGCCCATCTTTCTTCAGGTCCTCCATGAAGGCAGATTGGGCCAACATTTAATTTGCTAGGCCTGTGAAGCAAGATGGGGGTGTTGCCGGCTGAGATCAGAGGGTGGCTGAACTAAATACTAGCTCTAAACATCACTTAGCTGCTGCTTGTGCCACACCATTTCAAAGGCAACTTCTCTACTTCTCTTAAAGCTTACAAGGCTCATTTCTTTCGTTCTCCTGTTGGCATAGTTGTGGTACCACCGTTTTCCACTTCTAACTACAGCTTGAAGTAGGTCAGGGCTCGTTAACCATACCGTGATGATCACTGCACTTTTACAGCACTTTTCACTTGAATTACTCAGGTGATTTATAGGATCAATGAGGAAGGCTAGGTGACACCTTTCTGACTGACATGATTGAGGCAGATAGCGGCTCTGAGTCACAGGAAGGCTTAGTCTGAATTTAAGGAAGTCTTTTGGCTCATCTGAAGAACCTGTAGCTGAGGGGGAAGCCACTGCTGCCAAGCAGTTATACTGCATAGGTGGTGTATATCTGTGTCAGAAAATCGGAGCGGGGTGGGGGGGGATATTTAACGCCTAATGCTCACTGTGTTAGATTAATCTCTGAGCAGCAGTGCAGGCCTTTAGAAAGAAAAGGTGTCAATGGAGATCTCTGCTCTGTGAAGGAAGGGTAGCAACACGTGCTCTAGAGCCTGGCATTAGCGTTGCAGCAAAGTCATTTCCAGAAACTTAAGACAGTCCTGCTATTCGGTAAGGGGACTGCAGTTCAGTCACTCGAGAGATGACACAGGTTAGCACATAGTAACGAAAACGGGTCAGAATCCAGGTTTGAAGCAAGCTAAGTTGTTTAATAAAAAGTTCAATAAAAACTTTATTTCTGATGTTGATGAAATGGCCATTCATCTGAGGGATGAATATTTCAGGTTTCCAAATAAAACTATACTGCCTTGTATTTCTGCAGCTTAGCTGACTGGAGATGTTGAACAGAGACCTGACAAAGCATTACAGATTTTGATGAAGTTTAGTAAGACTGTTATAGCTATTAATACTGTTTAGCCAAGTGTTGTTTTAAATCATACTTCAAATACCTGTTTAACATATTATGGTTCTCTTACTGAGTTTTGTGTGTTATTAGGCAGCTGGTTCTTCGTGATTGAGATACCTTGCCTAAATACTTGCGTGCTGTGTCCAAACCTATGCAGTAAGCTTGTGGTAGAGTAGGGATGGGACCTGGGTAAGATCAATTAGGTAGCTTGCTGTGCTTCTGCTTTGGTTTTTAGTTTATGGGCAGGACCGTCACTTGAAGTGGTGCTTTGCATGTTCAGCAGTGTTATTCAGCAAATCTATTTGCTTGTCCTTGAAGAGGAACAGTGAGCTACATATGGGCTAGAAACAGCACAGCCCTATCTACGGCCAAGCATGATTAAGAAGGTCAGAACTTGAATTTGGCCTTGATGTGGGCCAGAAGTAGGAAACTAATGCTTAGGGCGTGTTAGGGAATATGAACATGGAACATCATGAACGTAGCTGCTGGGACCGCATCATGGTTCAGATACTGGACCTTCAGTGGATTCTTGTTAATGCTGCGTGGCCTTTAAGGCTTCAAAAATGCGTATTGTCCCGAGAGCCAGACTGCAGGAGCGGGTAAGGCTGCAGGAATTCTCTGTGGCCACTAGATGACTCCTTCAGCCTGCTGGTAGGTGAGCTCGGAGATGATAAAAGCTGTGGAAGTGAAGAGCTGGGACGGGGAGAAGAGGACTGTGCTTGGTCTGCGCTGAATGAGATGCACCCAAATAAACGGGTTTACATATCTCGCAAATGCAGGAAGTGTTAACATGGCTTTTGGTTTGAGTTGAAGTAGTAGCAGGGCAATATACCTGTACAGATGACTGATTTGTGAGGTTTGTTGGTGTGTACTTCGAAAGCGTTTGCAAAACTAAGGTCCAGACCTTCTTCTGAGCTAGATGGATGTATTGAGGCAAGGAACATGTGAAGAAGCTGATGTTACAATTTGTACTACTTGTTGACAAGACTGCAAATGCTGCCCGGTTTTATTTCCAAAACCAAACCCCTCAAAAAACCCAAATCAAAACCAAAATGATCCAAACAAACAAAAAAACCCAACACCCAAACCAGCAGCAACGTAATTGCTGGTTTTGCCTCTTCTGTGCATCTTGTAGAGGGATGGATCCTGTTAAGCTGGAGTAAAATTGAGCAGGCTGTATAGAAATCAAACCCCAGGGAGAATTCCCCGAAATTCCCCACAGATGTCACTGCGTACTCAGAGGGTCCACTCACCCTGCAGTGTTCAGAATTAGATAATCTTCCTGTCATTTAGAGACAGCATAAATGATGCTTCAGTTCCATAAACAAATATTTGCCAATGTCTGTACTAGCGTGTAGCTACTTTATCAAGGTAATTAGATGATGAAGTGGTACTATTGTTGCTCCGTATGTTTCTCTGACAACCATTTTTATTCCTGAGATGTAATAATGAATACCGGTAGTTGCCATTAAATATGACCAGTTCCTGGTACGAAGTATGTGCTGGATAAAACAATAGTGCACATGGCTGATGATGCTTATTTTTTCGGAATTGTTTTGTCAGCCAAGAATCCCATAGAGATGAGACATGGCCCCGAACTGTGACATGATCTGTGAAGAGTTTTACATTGTTCTTTGAAGGTGTTCATGGTAAGCATAGCGCTAGTTCTGGTTTTATGCTTAATACATATGAAGTGTGTATATCTACTGTGAAGTAAGGGTCAGACATACCGGCCTGTCCACTTCTATCACATGTGGAAACTTTCTTCAGCTAAAGCTTTCCCTTTTCTCTCTTGAGACCTGTTAAGTGCAAAACCCCTTGTGAATTAGTTTTCAAAACGCAGCTCTGGATTCAGTTGAGTCTTTGCAAACCAGGACTAGGATTTCCTTGACCCAAACCTGTGTCCCTTTCGAGGGTTACATTTACCCAGTGACATGTTTGGGGTTTAGTTCTTTGGATGTGTCAGTCATAATATAAAAGCAGCTGCTGTATGGGATTTTCAGTTGCTTTCTATTTATGCAGGTAGGTAGTTTATATAATACAGTTCTTTATTTATATGCAAACTTCCCGATGTCTCACTTTAAAAATATACATACCTTAAGGTATGTGCATAGGCATCCTTCCCTTCCTCCCTATCCCCCCTGCGGTCTTTTCTGCTACAAGACCCTATACTTTGGGGGTTGTAAACTTAAAAGCCATGCTCTAGCAATCTGGTACTGATCTAGAGGGAAATTGCATGGCCCATAATTTAAAATCGGATTAATGATTTGTAAATGAAGTATGACAAAACTTATGAGGAGAACTGTTGAAATAAGTAAACTGGTTTTTGGCATTTGCTTAAACCATTACCATCCTTCTAGCTGCTGCTTCATTATTGTATTGGTTACGCTGAATGTTCTGCTTAACTTGCTTTCTGATACTTAAAAGCCATGGCTCTTACAGAGATCCCTTGCCTTGCTTAATTGAAAGCTTAAGGAGGAAGACTCGAGCAAAGCTAGGGAAGAAGCTGATCACTATCAAGTTAAACTGACTTGGTTTGGGTGCATTCAGTGCTTTAATCTCTTACGCGCAGCAAGAGAAATAAAATTGTGCTGCAGTGTGTTAATATCGGACTAGTAAGATGTGCAAAAATAAAGGAAAGGAAAAAAAGCCCTAATCCTGTAGTTCCCATTAACATCTACTCATAAGTGTTTTATTGTTGGGTTTATGGTACTTTTCCTGCTGTTGCTAGTGATGGTTGCAGATAGAAGGCAGCATGTAGCATGGATCAAAGTGAGGTGAATGAGCTGAATTGTGAATTTATCATGCTTGAGCTAATCTGGCAGTGGAAATGACATAAGCGGCTTAATTTTACTTAGAACTATGCAAAGGGAGAGGCATTCATGTGTGTGCATGTGTGCCAGTCCTGTCTCCCTGGCCTCTCCCTGGTCCCTCTTCCTGCTCTCCTGGGCCCCAAGTGACGTGCTGGGATGCGTACAGGTTATCAGCTGCGAGGGCATCTGGCATTGCAGGAATTAGTTGGGCTGCTGCAGCAGTCAGGAGCACAACTGATGCTGGTATATTGTAAGTTCAGTGTCCTCCCTCAAGTGGCTGAATTGAATCAAGCAGCAGTACTGACAGCAGCAGGGAAAAGGCTGAGTGAGGTGCTGTTGTCCCTCTGCAGACCGCTAGCTTGCAGGACTGTGTGTGCTTCCCTGCCTACCTTTTTGCTGCTGCTTTTTCACTGACTATCACGTGGTGATGCAATTGCCAGTCCCTTTGATATTTCTTTGTTCCAACTGTTACCATAGTAAATTTTCAGGATGGTCAACTGATGTCTTTCTGTGATGCGATGTCTTGTTGCGCAGACACAGGGAAGGACTACTGAGAGTGGTCAGGCTGAGACAAATAATGAGGGCTGCTTTGTGTTTATTTGAGGGGGGGAACCCCCAAAGCAAACCACTCCTTTGAATGAAGGGGAGAATTTTGTTTGAGACAAGGTTGTTCATCAGTTTTACTTAGACAAGTTACTGGATTTAGGATTAAGAAGTGAAGCTCAAGGTATTTTCTTTCCCATTTCCAGCAGTGTTCCCTTCAAATACAAGCATTTGATGAGGAAGTAGGATTTAATTGTAAAGTTAAAATCTTGTTCAGGAGTGTTTGCAGATGTCGCTTGAAAACATTTGCCTTTCTCATTTATGTGTTGGTTTAGATAATTGTAAATTGAATGTGTCTTAAAACAAAAGCTCCTAAAGCTTTTTAATCGGTCCTGCAAAAATCCAGGATGTTTTTATGCCTTAACCTTGTACTTTGCAGAGGTTTTTACCTGTGCTATTATCAGCTGAAGGTAACACTGCATTAGTGCTTTCATGAAGTTTCTGACAACTGGGGTCTTTCCCTGTGTCAGGTTTAGAAGTCAGGCTTTGTTGCCTAGTGCCAGTATTGACACAGTTGTGAGATCGGTGTCTGTAATGTTCGTTCTGAAGAGGGTATGTGCTTTGATGTGCATCCAGAAAATTGTTTTGGTGTGGGTGGGATTTCTATTGTGCGTGGGCACAGGGGTTCCCTCCAGGATTAGATTTCCTCATCCTCCTAAAGCTGCTTTAAATGAATGCTTTTTGTACTGGTGAGAATTAGATTTGGCGTAAAAGCCTGTTCCAGCTCATTGTGTAGCCTAGGCCCACCCTATGGTGCACAAGAAGTCCTCCCCAACTAGGGTTACCAAATTGCTACCATCTTCTTCACCCTTCCTGGCCTTCAGAAAATGAAACCTATAGGAAGAGTGCTGAAATACTGAAATAGCAGTTGATAATACTAATACGTCATTTTAGGATGATGCTGGTGCAAATATTACTGATTTATTGATAATCCTTTCAAGTCACTTATAATCTCAGTCTGTCACCTTTCCAACGTAGTATTTCCAAGGAATTTGCAACTGAACAATCTATTTATGGCTTGTGCCAGTGTGTCATGCTGGACAAGATGGCACATCTGCTTTTTCCATGTGCAGTAAGCAGAGTAAAGAATGTGTGTTCTATTTAACAAAGCTTCGGTCCTGAACTGAGGTTGCAATAGAAAGTCTGCATGAGATGGTGTTAGAGACGTCCAGGTAACACCTCACACTGGCCAAGCTGGCAGCCAGGAGTCTTTCTCAAGCAGTTGGAAGTTGCAGGCTGAGTTTCCGAAGAGATGAAGTGTTTGTGGCAGGGCTTATACACCCTGAGATGGGCTGCAGCAGATCGTGTGCAGAAGTGGAGTTCTGATGGCAACTGGTTCATGCGTATTCTGAATTCCTAAATTGTTTCTGTTATTCCCTCTCAAATGTAAAGGAGCAGCAAAACCGACTTCTAATATGGTACTTGATACAATTACATTTCTGTGATTGACAGGTTATCTCAGTTTGTCTTGTGGTATATTTCGCCATCAAGCACTTTATCTCAAGTCAGTAAAGGTCTGTAACACCTCGGTTTGTGCCAGGACACAGAGTAAGTTCCATAGGTTTGATTTCACAAACCTATTTAATGTTACTTATTTACAAAAAGGGGGGAAAAAATAAACAAACTAACCCTGGATTCAGTATTCCTAATTTTGTGTGTGCATACAACAGTTCTGCAGTCACCCTTGGCCTTCTGCTGTTGATTATCTGTACTGCTAGAGTGGGTAATAAATACTGAATAGTATTCATTATTTTTTTGCACTATATTGTTGTTGCATTATATTTTTGCAACAGCTGAATTGTATTGCAAATGCTTTACAAGGATGTTAACAATACATTCGTTATTATGGAAGAAACAGATAATTACATTTATAATGCACTGGGGACTCAAAGTATGCTTATTTTGTCTTACAGACATGTACAAATCAGGCATAGTAAGGAAATCCAGCTGGAAGCTTGAAGAGTTGTCTTGATGCTACTTTGCCTATGCTAGTATAAGCACGAGGACTGAAACTGGAGGTTTCAGGGGTTTTGTTCAGAAAGCATGCAAATTGGCAGTCCCATGTTCATTTATTCTGTTTCCTACAAAGTTTTACCAAAATAAGGCATTTTTTTATTAAAAAGAAGTTTAAATAATAACTAGATATCTGTGGCTTCTCCTTGCAATCCTGCAAAAACTGTTGTAGTTAACCACTCTGATAAGGTCTATAACTGCATGATTACATAGCATTGGGAATGAAGGAACATGCCATGCTGTTCAGCAAATACAGTCTACAAATACAGGTTAATGGTTAACTACATTTAAGTCTGGAAATCATTGCATAGTAATTAATTATGAGATGATACAAGTGCATTGCCATGCGATGTCCTCAGAACACCCTGTAACTCCAAATTGTGCTGTTAGGAGAAGGATTTGAGTATTACTGGGTCATCTTAAAACAGAAATACTGTTCTTCAGTATAAAATGGCTAAGTCTGGTGTTAATGTGCAGGCTTATCTCCTTCAGTGACAGTTTCATGTACATACCTCTACAGAGAAATTAAACGGTTCCCATTTTAACTGCAGTGATAACAACTGGTCTAGCTGTTTGCTGCCTGTGCTTGGCCCTGGAGCAGCACATAGAGCAAAAGTAGTTTCTTTCTGATGCATTTTTGGAACTACTTGGGATCCCTTTCCTGTTTAGAGTTGCCTTTAAGTAACTCCTGGCATGCTGTGTTTTGGCTTCTGCCCATCTCTTGGCTATGCATCAAGGTGTGATATTTAAGAGTGTGCTGTGCTCCCCTGTGACTCTCCTCTTCTGGGGCAGCCTCTGTGAAAGCAGTTTTGTAGCCAGTGTTCCCTATCTCTGCCCTCAAAGAAGAGGCTGTGGCAGAAGGAAGAATTGGTGCTCCTGATTACTGTATTTTTTTTTCCCAAGGCAAAATTAATCTGTTCATCCCATGGTCTTTATCCTTTTGATAAGACCACTAGCAATTTTCATCACTATTAGTTTGCACCTTCTGCTGAAAGTCAAATCCTGCAAAAACCTCTAGCATGTATTGCAGGGACTTCCGTGGGCAACCTGTCTCACCAGAGCTTCACAAGGTCAACAGGAATGCTGCAGCAAGTCAGGGCTCAAAGACCGGAGCTCTAAAGTCTTGATATTGAGAATATTTACACTTGGTATAACTTCTCCACCAAAGCTCCCTTCTGTTGGACCCCAGGGGTTATTTGTGTATTTGAAATAGAGCGAAGTGTAAGTGCTCCCGAGTTGGAGACCGCAGGAGGGGGAGACAGGCTGTAATGCACTGCTGTGGAGGGTGGCATTCATTTCTCTTTAACATGCTCATCGTGTTGGAACTCATGCTAAGGAAGAGGTGTAGGACTGATGGATGACAGGGGTTGATTTGGTTTGTGCGTGGCACTGATGGAGGGGAAGAAACCATCGCCCTTCAGCCCATTCAGGTTGCTTCAGTTCTCTCAGCCTTCCAGTTACTAATGTTGTTTAAGAAGCAGCTCTGTGGTATCTGTAAACGCCTTTTATGAGGACGGGAGAAAGTACATACATAAATGCTTCCTGTAATCGCGTATTAAAAGAAATACTTGTATCTCGGAGTGACTGCAAAAAAGCATTAAAGGAGCCAAGACATCAGCATCTCTTCTTTAAAAAAAAAAGTTAATTTTTTTCTTCTTCTTTAATCCTTTTAAATTGTTTCTCAAGTGGTTTCTATCTGACCACTCACTCCTATGGTGAAATGAATTTTGGTTGACTAATCATCGCTGAATTTGTTACATCATAAAAGGCTGCTCCTGCAGTGAATTTGAAGCAGTCTTCTCTTCAGTGGTACAGTAAAATGTCATCTGGTAATGGAAGATAATAATCCCCAGCTGACACCTAATGACAACTAATGCTCCTTATTACTGCATTACTGGGACTCTTCACAGAGGAGTTAACTGGTTTTGTCCTTTGTTTTCCACAAAGCCGGAATAAGATGGACATCGTGGGGTGCTAGCGAGATAGATCCTGGAGTACAGCTCTCTCAACAGCTCCAGCACTGACTTCAGTCTCAAACGCCTCTCAATTTTTACAGGAAAATCCAGTTATGAGCTGCAGCACCAAACACAGGAAACTTCCTAGTCCTGGTTTTAGCTGTAGCAGTTATTATTAGTGCAACGTAATGCCATCAAGCTGTAAAGGGGTAGAACCCATTTGTATTTCTGGAGCGACAAGGGGATCCCAGCAGCAGACTGTACTGGAGGCTGAAATCAGCACGACCAGTAAGGAGTTTCGAACCCTATTGTGACTGGTCCTTGGCATAGACTATCCCAGGAGAGGGTACTTCAAAGACCCAAAAGGGTACCGATGGGTTTTTGGTATTGCTGCTTTGGAGACAGAGGAAATTGAGCAGCTGTCCACCTTGCCTGGTCTCTCAGAGGATCCTTCTGTTGTGGGGTTGCTGAAGGTCGAAGAGCAACAAGTGCCAATTGCGACAACAGTGCACTGGCAGCAATGAGGTACCAACCGAGACTCCCTGATTCCCATCCAGAAGCTGATCTGTTGACTGGAGAGCCCTGTAGGGGTGGTTGCAGCAATGGAAGCAGAGCAACTGGCAGTGCAGAGGTAAACCCATCTGGGCTGCTGCACTGTGGCGAGATATCGCTGCGTGGGTGCAGAACCTGGTGGTGAAGGTATGCCACGTAGATGCTCATGTACCCAAGAGTCGGGCCACTGAGGAACACCAGAACAACCAACAAGTGGATAAAGCTGCTAAAATTGAAGTGGCTCAGATGGACTTAGATTGGCAACGTAAGGGTGAATTATTTTTGGCCCGGTGGACACTTCAGACCATCAGGGCAGAGATGCAGCATACAGATGGGCTCGTGATTGAGGGGTGGACTTAACAATGGACACTATTGCCCAGGTTATTCCGGAGTGTGAAACGTGCTGCAATTAAGCAAGCTAAACGGTTAAAGCCTCTCTGGTATGGAGGATGATGGCTGAAGTACAAATATGGGGAGGCCTGGCAGATAGATTATATCACACTGCCACCAACCCGCCACAGCAAGTGCCATGTGCTTACCATGGTGGAAGCAACCACCGGATGGCTGGAGGCTTACGTTGTGCCCCACGCCACTGCCCGGAACACTGTCCTGGGCCTTGAGAAACAGATTTTGTGGCGACACGGCACCCCAGAGAGAATTGAGTCAGACAATGGGACTCATTTCCGGAACAGCCTAATAGACGGTTGGGCCAAAGAGCATGGCATAAAGCGGGTATATCCCATCCCCTACCATGTGCCAGCCTCTGGGAAAATCAAATGGGACAACGAGCTGTTAAAAACTACACTGAGAGCAATGGGCAGTGGGACTTTCGAACACTGGGATACGCATTTACCAAAGGCCGCCTGGTTGGTCAACACCAGAGGATCTGCCAGCAGGGCTGGTCCAGCCTGGTCCGAACTTCTACATACTGTGGAGGAGGACAAAGTTCCTGTGGTGCACAGAAAGAATTTGCTGGGGAAGACAGTTTGGGTTATTCCTGCTTCAGGTAAAGGCAGATCCACTCGAGGGATTGCTTTTGCTCAGGGACCCGGATATACTTGATGGGTAGTGCGGGAAGATGGACCAGTCCATCGCATTAAATCAAGGGGATTTAATTTGGGTGTAAACAGGCAACGAACTCAATTATATGCTGTTGACTGCTATGTAACCCTTCTGTAGTAGCTAAATGCCCGTCGCCACCACTCTGGACTTTGAAAAGAAAATATGTGCTGTCACGATCATCAGCAGAGAATAGTAAAGTCATGGGAAATCTGGCAGCAGCAGAAGTCTCCCAGTACTGTCCTCAGATCACCATCAACTGACCCTGACTTCCCTCCGATCATCACCCCAACGAAGACTGAGCTTTGATGAAACCAGATGGTTGGCAGTGACATCGGTGGGCAGCAGTCTAACACCACATCCATCGCTCCTGCCCTGAAGGACTGATACAACAGGTGAAGCCCAACATCACGGACTGAATAAACTGAACAAACTTTATAGGGATGGTCCATGGACTAAGGAATGATCTGTCACTGTATATACATATACATCTTGATATATATATATATATATATATATATATAAAAAGAAACAAAAGTGATGGTATATTGGAAAATATGGGACCGGAACATGATGTAAATGGTATGGGATAAGGGCTGAATACTATTCTGTTTGGCTGTAATGGTTAATTTTCTTCCTCATAGCTGGTGCAGTGCTGTGTTTTGGCTTCAGTCTGAGAACAGTGTTGATAACACACTGATGCTTCAGTTGTTGCTGAGCAGTGCTTATCCTGATTGAGGACTTGTCAGTCTCATGCTCTGCCAGTGAGGAGGGGCACAAGAAGCTGGGAGGAAGCAGAGCCAGGACACCAGGCCCAAACTAGCCAAAGGGGTGTTCCATACCACAGCACATCATGCCCAGTGTATAAACTAGGGGAAGTCACCCGAAAGGCCAGATGGCTGCTCGGGTTGGGCTGGATATCAGTCAGTGGGTGGTGAGCAACTGTGTTGTGCATCACTTGTTTTCTGAACTTTGGTTTCTTCACTGTTGCTTCCTATTATCATTATTGTTAGTTGGCATTCTTTCTATTATCACTGTTACTTTAGTTTCTGAATTGTTCTTATCTCAACCCACAGGTTTTATGTTGTTTTGATTTTCCTTCCCATCTCGCCTTGGGGGGGAAAGAGGGAGTAAGTGAATGACTGCATGGTACTGAGTTACCGGCCGGGGTTTAACCCCGGCATTCCCTAATTAAGGTCCAGAATTTGAGAAAGTCTGTGAAGTGGAGCCTACAGAGAGAGTACACTTCCTTGAGGATTACTGTGTAGGAAGGGTTTTCCTCATACAGCTGCTGCTCAGAGAAGTGGGTGCTGATGCTGACCAGCATCCAAACAGGTATGTTTTCATAGAATCAGCTGGGTTGGAAAAGACCTTTAAGTTTGTCAAGTTCAACCATTACCCCAGCACTGCCAAGTCCACCACTAAGCTGTGTCAGCGAGGGCATCATCTACACAGGTTTTGAATACTTGCAGGGACGGTGGTTCCACCACTTCCCTGAGCAGTCTGTTCCAATTCCTGAGCACCCTCTCAGTGAAGAAATTCTTCCTGATATACAGTCTAAACCTCCCTTGGCACAGCTTGAGGCTGTTACCTCTTATCCTATCACTTCTTACCTGGGAGAAGAGACCGACCCCCACCTCATTACAGCTTCCTGTCAGGCAGTTGTAGAAAGCTATAAGGTCTCCTCTCAGCCTCCTGTTCTTCATATGGAACACCCCAATTCCCTTCAGCCCTTCCTCCTAAGACTTGTGCTCCTTACCCTTCACCAACTTCATTGCCCTTCTGGACCCATTCTAGCAGCCTTTGCTGCCTGGGCACAAGCTGCTCATGTTCAGCTCCATCAGTCAGCACCCCCAGCTCCTTTTCTGATGAGGAGTTTCCAGCCGCTCTTCCCCAGGCCTGGAGCGTTGCAGGGGGTCCTTGTGGCCCAAGTGCAGGACCCGACACTTTGCCTTGTTGAGCATCATACCATTGGCCGCAGCCCATGGATCCAGCCTGTCCAGATCCCTGTGCAGAGCCTTCCTACCTTCCAGGAGATCAACACTCTCGCACAACTTACTGTCATCTGCAGATTTACTGGATTTAAATAGGAAAAGCTTTTAGGAAAGCTGTGAGACTCTATGCAGGGCATATGGACTACCTGACTTCCTGCCAGCAAAGCTCCACTCAATCCCATTAACATGATACTGCCATCCCAGCACACATCTGTGCTATTGCACCCGCATTTGTGTGAGCACTGCCTTGAAAGTCGTGCTGTTGCCTCTTCTGCATAATTTCCATGGACCTGAAGAGGAGGAAAAGGACTGAAAATGTCACTGAGTGCGCGCTTGGATGAAAGTTATCAAAGATCAGAGAGCACCACAGATCTACATTTATAGCAAGTTTATGTAATCTATGTATAAAGTTTGGTGCCGTGGTATGCTTTTAATATATTCTTGAGATGAAGCAGCAAAAGCAACTAGGGTTATTTTTTACCTTTAAAAATCCAGCTTTGTTCTAAGGTTCTGTTTTTGAATACATCTTAAGGGATTTGTAATTATATTTAAATATCTTTATTTTTCTCAATTTAAATGCAGTGCCTCCCATTTTAAGGCAGTGGAGAGGGGCTGGAAGAGGGCAGCCTCACTGTGAGAGTCCCTACTTCAAATTGGTTTAGGTCAGAAAATTTACTCAGCTATTGTTCTTTTGGAAGACCATTGGCTCTGTCAGATCTTATATACTGAAAACGTGCGTGGATACAAACACACCAGATATGTTTGTAAAAGGAATGTTTTCTTTTCCTGCCATTTACCTGGATTGTAACCTTTTTGTAGGTAGGTTAATCTGCTCCTCTCGAAGTGTATAGCTACTGGTTTCAATAGAAAGCCTGATAGACGCTATGCGCACTGTCTTCTAAATAGACACAACAATGTGGGTAAATGTAGGGCTTGTGAAAAACAAGTCTTGTTTAAACTAACTAGGACAGGTATTTTCCCTGCAACTTGTTTGGTGCATGTTCCATGCTTTTCCGGGTTCTTGGAGTGCCTCAAGTGTTTCACTTTTTTTCCACTTCAGGGTTTCTCTAGGAAGTGTGTCCAATGGTACTTGAAGGTAACTGTTAGGGCAGTGCTTCTGAGAATTGATCTATTTCTGTATGTCAGGAAATAAGAGACTGTAAAGTTGTTGGTGATACTGGAACAGCATGTTGGGGGCAGAAGGGAGTTCTTAATGCTGAATTGCAGGGGTGTGCATGTAGATAGTCTAAATAATGGACCCAGATATTAAACATACCTTTTATAATCTGATCGATCACAAGGTGTGAAAACAGCAGTAGTTACTGTAGTTGATTCTTGCAACTGACAGCTGCAATGTAGGAAAAGGTATTTCAGTGTTACTTTGGTGCTCTGTGGATTTTGGGGTGGGGATTTTTTGGTTTGGTCATCTTGGTGTTTGGCTTTGGTTGGATTTTTTTTCCCTTAAATATTATGTTGAATGAGAGAATTTAACAAAACTTTGATACTTCCTTTTTTTCCCCTTTTGCATCATCATTGAGTATTTAATAGCATTCTGCAGGGTTAAGGAGAATTAACAGTCATCGTTTTTATCTTCACAGTACTGTTTTCAAGTCTTTTTTAAAAGAGCTCTAATTTTTTAATACTGAAGTCTGTCAGATGATTTAAAAACAAAACAATGGGGAAGATTTTATTATGAGTTTCATTTCTTTCTGTTATGGGGGCATATTCATGCTTTTCCAGTTTATTTTTGACATTAAAAGAGAGCTGAATAAAGGGTAAGGGCCCTGTTGAGCTGAACATAGCACAAATGAGCCTCGAAAGATAAATGGTACTCCCAAGCACTAACCTTCTAGAGTCACAGTTACTTTAGCTTATTAAATGGGACAGTTATAGTTCCAGATATAGGAGTGCTGCAGTGATTTTGCACACCTCTCTGTCCATCCGTCCATTCCACCAAAACACTTCTGCAAAGCTAGAATTGCAGCTTGAAGGTGGCTGGTGCATGGACTAACTTGGGAAGCATCACACTGGGAGATGGAAGAGAGTGCTCAGGAATTCCGGGTAAATTCAGCGTTATCATTGCATGAGAAAGGCCTGTTAGGCTGGGGGCTATTTGTGGGGGTTCTGCGACAAATCTGCTGAATGCTAAAGCTGGAGGAATGATAGGAATGTGCATTGTTTGTCCTGCTCGACTCAGCTTGAGTTAGCCGATTTGGGTTCTTCCGGGGTTTTACTGTGCTTGATCAAGTTAATTTTAGGCCTGATTCTGCTGTATCTGGCAGCTCTGCTATCCCGTTGGGCCAACTATGGGAGAAAGGGGAATGGGTCGCAGGCGCGGAAGCTGGTCTTGCAGACGAAACCTGGCGGGCAGCTTTGGTGACGCAGAGCTGAGGCTGCGGATCTGCTCATCCGCTTGTTGTTCTATGGGCTTGGTGGGGTAATAGGGCTGAGAACTAATAAAACTCTGTCATTAAAGTGAGCACTGCCAGATTATCTGCTGAGTCAGAAAACATCAGGTTAGAAGCGTGTGCGTAGGGAAAGGATATTTACTCCTACTGCAATTTCATGTACATAGGCTCTCTCCATTTTGTATAGTAAATAGCAGCACAGAGGTTTTAATTTGGGAAGATCACGTTCAAATGTATGTAGTTAAAGAAATGCAGATGAGATTTTGAAATGAGTATTGTTCAGAATAATAAAGGGGTATGTGTGCATCTGTGCCGCAGTTGAAATGTCCCTCGTTCCTACTGTTTGCACAATTAATGAGACATCAGTGTAGTTATTTATGTATTAAATAACATGGAGATTGCTATTGCACAAAGGAGTGGAGGATTTAACAAAACCACCACCGTCTTGTGAAGTATAAAGTAGCAGTTAAACAGATTTCACAGAAAGCTTCAATTTCCTTCTTTTGCAGTCTCTTGTTTGTTTGGGTTATATGTGTGTATATAGATATACGTATGAAGTATACAAAACGTATACAGTAAATAACTGTATGTATAATTTTGTATATTGCACACTAAATAGGAGGCTTGAAAATTCTACCTCTCATTTATTAAGGTTACAGAAGAGGAATATGAGCCCTTCCTGGTGGTTTTTTTGGGTATCTTCAGGGTTCCATCAGACTGACGAGGGAGTTTGCTTCATGCCTTAGGCTTTGCTGTAGCAGGAGGCCAGTGGTTTCCATGTTACCCCTTGATGCATGTTGGTCCTTCCTCAGCAGATAAGGAGGGCAGTTACAGCTGCCTTGGTAATTTGAAGTGAGTCGGGGTGCAATGATGTATATGGTTTATAAGCTATATTATATTGTTCATCCTAAACTCTGAATGTGAGACCATTCAGACCCTGAGACACTTTCTCATTCTAGCACAGGGCCAATTCCAACCGCTGGAAAAACAAAGCCCAAACAACAGAACAGGCATCCGAGGACAATGGCTGCTCACTGATGTGTCCTTCTGTTTAACGAAGCTGAACAAGGACGCTTTTCAACGCTGTGGTTTTAATTCCTATGCGTGCGACTTGATGTTTTTTAGTATTCCTCTGCAGCTATGAACTTTATCTTTTCCTCTGAAGGAGAGCAGAAACCACTGGATTTCAAGAATATGCTACATGCTAATGGAATAATCGTACCATCTAACTTCCCTTATCTGTGTGCCTGAGCTGAACATAGAATATGGTTTGGAGGTGTGAAAGGCTGCTTCCCGAAATACCACACAGTGGGCTATGAAGCTCTTGGACTGTGGATTATGATGATAATCTGTAGTGATGGATGCCTTTTGGGGAACACTTGGAGAATTAAGAGAGTTGGTTAAATGGAGTTAAAATGTGCCTTATTCTAGTTGATGGTTACCTATTTATAGTTCCCAGAAGCTATGCATTGAACAGTCATATACTGTACATGTGGTACTTAAATAAATATGAGGTACTGTACCAAGATTGTAGCAGTGTTTTAGACTGGGGAGGACATCAAAATGAACATGTTAGGTGTATTGGAATTAGACTGAGATGCCTTCAGGACCTGTCTTCCCATGCTTCAGGTGTCTGTGCACAGGCATCTTCCTGGTCTCAGTAACTGCTGCCACTGTGCAGGTCCTGGGTTCATGGTTACCGTGTTTCCACGTGGGTAACTGGGAGCTCTTGCTGTTCTCTCTCAAGGGGTTGCATAGCAATAGGAGTACATATAGGGATTCTGTGGCTCTGCTGTGCCCAGTTCACAGGCAGACGTGCACTGTCAACAACCTCTTTCCAAGCAGTCGTTCATCTCTGGCAGCAGGTCCCATATGCTGGCTTGGAAAGATTGGCAAGGCTGAGGGGCTGGTCCCCAGTAGTTCAGGATGGTCTGAAGAAGCCCAGGAGCACACATAAGGAAATAACACTCTTTTTCTTTGTATAACTGTCTTTTCACAGCCATGTTTGCAAACTTGTCCAAGCTGTATAAACATACAGGTGAAAGTAACTTCTGCTCATATGGATAATGGTAGGAATCAGTATACCTTAATTAGAAACCCTGTTGCATGACAGAATTAACCTATAAAAGTTAGTTTCTCTTTTTGAAATTGGTTATCAATTGGATATCGTCATATGAGCCCTTGTATCGCTCCCACTGTTCCCCCCAGAGGGAAAGCTGTGGAGAAAGAAAAAGGGAAATGTCTTTTGAAACTCAGGATAAACCCATTCTCAGTCCCGTGTCCCTCGCTCCATCTGGTGTCCAAATTCTGATGGATGCATGGGCATATCAGTTGGTGTACAGATGAGATGCCTGTGTGTGTCGTGTCCCCACCACCACCTTTTAGAATTGAAGTCTCTTGGGATCCACTGGGACATGAGGGTGAGGAGCACCTTCCACACTTGCATCACCCTCTGACTTTCAGATAAAGTCCCTGTGGATAAGCCCCTGGCAAGCTGGAGGGGATTGCGCTTGTGTAATTCTGAACTGTACGCAGGATCATAACATAATGTGATGAGTCAGGAGAGCTCTCAGATGTCTGTCTCCTTTATGAGTCTTTACCAGTTCAGAGGCTGGTTTCTGTTTTGTATAGTTTTATGTGTCAGTGTCTTCAATGGGAGGTCCTTTGGCCAAGGGTTATGTTGCTGGAGTGTTTGGAAAAGACCATATGTGAAACGTAGAATGTTTTGGTAGTCTACAACCCTTTACTGAAAAAGCTTTTTACTTGGGGATGATGTTTGTCACATCCTTTGCTCTTAGTGAGCTGATAGATGAAACTGGGCCGCTGCTGTGAAGCTGGCTATTGTGAGCTGTAGGGATACACGTGCAGGTTGGCTTCCCACTTGTTTGGTGGCTTTCTCAAACTTGATCCCTTCAAAAGGAGAGTATTTGGAGTGTTGGCAGGCACATTCATCACTTCCATGCTAAGCAAACAGGTAAGCAGCATCCTCAGGAATGCTGGGAGCAGTCATTCTGTTTTCAGTTACCCGCGCGTCTCCATGGCACTTTCATCTCCCATGGAAACGAGGACCACTTGGGTCCTGGGAGGCTCCTGAGCCCATCTGCCCAGGCTTGGGCAGGCGCCTCTGGCCTGCAGTGCTTTTAGACAGCGGCATCTTCGCAGAAATAATCTCTTTGCTTTAGAGATTAGGTGAATGCTTCAGAGTCTTGAAATAATAATTCTCTCTGGTTGCCACTGGATTTAGCAGCAGTTGCTGTTCATCCAGGAGTCCTGATGGGAAGAAGGTGGGTAAATTTTGCTCCTGTGAAGCCATGGGTAATGGTTTGTATTGCTCAGGGAGCATAAGGAGTTCACTGATAACATGGGGCAGATCCTTTAGGTATGGTGAATTGGTTTGGGTAGCTGAAGAAAGTGGCCTTGCTGAGGTTGTGACCTGTGACTTAAAATAGGTAACAAATTTCAGGAGCATGGGTTAGTTTTGGCATCTAATACTGTCTCAGAGTCGAGGAATAGACCTGTTCCCACACTTTCCTGCAGTTCAAGCTGATACTTATGTCTTTAATATCATCTTAGGTTAAGCTTCAGTGAATCCAATATCACGCTGTTGCCTTCATGCAGAAATTGAGGAGTGCAGGGCGCACAATAGGCTCTGGGCAGTCCTTGTTTGCTATTGACTCTGGGCAGCAGCTTTGTTGGGTTAGGGTGAACTGGATCACCAACATCTGGCCAATGTCTGATTCTGTGTCTGAGCTTTTTAACAGTGCTTTCAATTGTGAACAGATGGGTTGGGTAATGCCACTGGTCTGCAAACCTGTATCTCAGGCTTTGGCTGTAGTAGGATAGCTTTCTGTTACTATAATGGTGTCCAGCCTGCTGCAGTCACTTGCCAGCTGCTGCTGTGCTCCCTTTGTATTGTCAGAGATGCATTAAGGGCTGGCTATTACGTGTTGGGAATGTGGCCAGGTGTGTTATAGGACACACCATGCATGTTGTTGGCATACAGACTTCTGTATGGTCTCAGTGGTCTCTGGAATGTGGACGCCTGGAGGGTATTGTGGTGTAAACACCAGTCTGGGGCTCTGGTGGGATGGACCTTGCAGCAGGCCGCTGGTTGAGGATACACTTCAGCAGAAAGCTTTGATGAGCGAGTGTCTGCAGCTCCTGCTGGTAATACTCTTGTCCCAGAGGTGAGGTAAAGGAGGTTGACTCCACAGATCTCCTGACGTTGAATTTTCTCCATTCAAATTTCCTATAATTTGATTTTTATAACCCAAAAATGTGCTTGACCTGACTTTTGCTGTAGGCTAAAGTGCGCATGTATGGTCAGCTGCACAGCTCAGCTACTCAAATGGCGGTAGCTTAGTCCTGTGTCTAAGCTCATAAATCCATTTAAGCTAAATCAAACTAGTGAACTCTGATTTGTCTTGTGAGGCTTCAGCTTTGTGGCTTCTTTCATCAGAAATCAGTCCAATTTTTGTGACACACTGGCAGTCACGTATGTCATGGATGTAAATTCCAACATTCGCTTTATTCCCCTGGAATCCTCTGAGCCTTGTGCTGTTGAGGAACCAGCCTTAACAAACTGAGAGTAAACTGCTTTTAGACTGAAATAAGAATCAGAAGCATTTGAGTTGGTTTTACTTTACTAATGTGAGTTCCTGTGTAAATAAGGGTTTATTCTTTTATACGTAATGTAGCTTCCATAGCCTAAGCAAGTAGGAAAGTTTAGAAGTCTGTTTGCTGATGTGAATTTCCACAATGGCCTGTGCAAAGTTTTGTGACACGGGTGATCTGGAGAAAGTACAATGTCAGATACCAATCACTCACTGAGTGATACAGCTGGCTTCCAATTTGATGTGGAGTTTGCATGCAGTGTGTCTTGCCACCGAGCTGTAGCAGGCTGCAGCATAAATGGTCTTCTAAGATGCATCTTGCTAGGCTGTAATCATAGAATCATGTCAAAAAGCAGTTTGTAATTCAGAAGAGTTACCTTCTTTATGAAGATGAAAATCGCCTTTCCCAGTTCTTGTTAATACGTGTCTACAGTAGAATAAGGAAGTTTGATAGAACCACAAAATCCCAAATTTGTACTTCTTAAACTATATCTGAGCTATTTCAATTCAGGCATCATTTCACTATATGTATAATACAGCATAATAAAAAGCGTGATTTCTGGCAAATTACTTGTTTGCTTTCTCCAGTTAGACCATTTTGAAACACTGTCTGTATTTCCATATGCTTTTATTTTGCAAAGCAATAAAAACTGCATTAGAGCTTTACCAGGTAGGAGTTAAACAGCAGAAGTCAGCTTTTCTTCACTTGAGAAGATAATAATGCATACAAGGTGCTGAGCTGTATTGTAGAGTCTACAGCATATGAAATTGCAAACCTGAATGTATTTATCTTATTTATCCAATCTTTACCTATCATACTTTACTTCGGCTTTGCTGGGAACTCTGTATGGTGAAGAGATGCTCCAGAATAATGTCACAGAGCATTTCAGGAGAGGTTTCAAGTACCATGTAAGCTGTCAGTTTGTTTTCATGGTTCTGGATCTTTCTGCTTCGGTAAGGTTTGATTTCTGTAGCCTGGCATAGGTATTGTAGATCATTATCTGAATTGTAAAAGCTGCTTTTCTATGCAACAGGGGAGGTACAGTCTCAAATTGTCTGAGGATGAACAAGAAAGCCCTTTGAGTACACGGGTGGCAGTAGTTCAGTAACGGTCTGTCTGTATTGTGCTGATTTAAATGAGTTTTGAGTCTAAGCTTGGTGTAACCTTACGTATCTTCATGTGGTTTCTCTGAACACAGCTGAGACTTCAGGGCTTCCTTAGCAAAACAAGATGGGGTGGGGGTGTGGAAAGAAACCTGGGAGTTTAGTTTGTTTTGATCCCTTATCTCCTCTGCAGGGATGTGCCTCTGTGGGGCTGGGTTTTTCATATGTGGTGGCTATTGCAGACACAGCTTGTTTGTTACTCTCTGGGTGAGGGTACTGCTCTCTCTTAAGGAATGTCAAGGAAAAAAATAATTACTTAACTGCACAGTCTTTTCCATAAGAAGCTGTGTTTTCTCAGGCATTGCACTGCTTTCTGAAGATGTTTTTGAAGCTGAACAGAGTTAATTCAAGTCTACAATTCTCTGTAAGAGATGTCTTGCGACTGCGGGAGACATCCTCTGGAGTTTTGCCTGGAGTACTAACAGATAGTTACTGTACTTGGTGTGTCATTACTTGCATAATAATAACTGATAGCACTTCTTATTGCAAAAAAGGTGATCTCCGAGGTGTGCTGTCCCATCCCTGCTTTCTATACACACTTCTATCAACCTTAGAGAAAACACATAAATAACTGGAAGGTATTTAGGGCCTTTGTGCTTATTCACTATGCAGCCCCTTCTCTCCTAATGATTTTAGGCTGTTTTGTAGTCAGTTTCCCACTGTTGCAGGTGTGTCTTGCAGATGGGAAGGCATACAGAAGTCCTACCTTTAAGCCCTTGAAGAGGGGTATGGTGGTGGACCAGGAGTGGGTTTTGTGGAGTGGATGGGGCCATGCACAGCTTCGAGCTTGGCACTGCTTTGAGGCAGCTGGGGCAATTCCAAGTGAAATCTCTGCTGACTTTGGCGACTTAGGAAGAGCCCTGAGTTACATAGTGAGGAAGGGAATCTGCAGCATAAAGAAACCTACAGTCCTTTAGGTTAATCCTGGAGCTGGAAGCACTTGTCAGCCCTGCCACACCAGTTGTCATCCTTGGATATCAGAGGGATGCCCACGCTCTCCTTCCTGTGGCCCCTCATATGCAGTCTGAGGGGCCCAAGATGCTGATCAGCTGCCTTAGTGGCTCTACCATGGTGTGTTGCTCTGCTGCAGGCAGGGATGTGGGTGGCCAAAGCCACTCATGTGCCACAAGATACTGTGGTTAAAGGAATGCTTTAGTTGCCGATGCAAACAGAGAAGGGAGTTTGGAGGAAAAACTAAGGCAGATTTACCATGTGAGTAAACCAAAATCACAGCAAATAGGAAGTATTCCACTATCTGTGACTTCACTGTATCATTTACAGTTACACTTTGACACGATCAGTTCTTTAATTGATGATTGTGCAGCAAATCATCAGTGAAAGGGCAAACCTTGGTGTCGTTGCTGTGCCACTCAACAGAGAAAACACGAAGTTCTCCATTCAAAGAGACACAGTCCTTAACCCTAGAGGAGGGGGCTTCCTCAGCAGTTGTTCTCTTCATGGGAATGGTTTTGTGTTGATACTTTCATTTCAGCAAACCATATTTTGACCCATCTGTGGGCACAACTGCAGTTTCTCCTTGGCCGGTGGCAGAGAAGCTGGTTATAAAACCTTGAGTTTATGACCTAGCGTGTATACGTAGTTAGATATATCTTGTTTAAACATGTATCTGTATTTTCATCTGGGAATATCTGCATAGGCATAACAATACATTCTATAAAGCCAATAAAAATTTTAAAGGCATTTACAAGGACTCAATCCTACATGTGTTAAACAATCAGCAGAGATCCCCAGTAGTGATCAGAAGATCTGGGAAAAACAGTGTTTCCATCTTGGTTTCTCTGTGGTCATAAAGATATGAAGATAAAAGCCGGAACGCGTACCTGTAATCTTAACTACCCAGTCTTATTTGAGGTGGGGCTTACTCTTGAAGAGGCTTGTTTCTGTTGGCTGGAGGTTTATTGTGCTGGGTTTTTTCAGCTGGAGAACTACAGAAGCCGTTTTCACCGCCCAGCAGGAGCCAGACTGGTGGAGTTTTTCATGAAGCTGCTTCTTTGACTGTCAGTTAAGTAGTGTGAGTTTTGAATAGGTGATAATGTAAACAAAATGAGAACCCGAGGTTTAAGTAATCTGTCTCACTAAGAGGACTTCTCTTTTCAGTTTTTATGGGCCTCTGGTGCTTTCTTGGTGGTTCTGCAGAAAACCTTGCCAAAAGGAGATAGAATGAATCAGTGCAGGCTGGGATCCCCTGCTTATGGCAGCATCATTTTTTGACTGCAGATCTTCCAATTTACAGTTTTCCTCCGTATTTTTGACGTGTGCAAGACTTCATTAAAAAAAGAATAGCTGACAACAACAAAAACCCAGATGAAAAGGCAGGTGTTACCCACACGTATTTATATTCGTAATGAATACAAAGAGCTGAATCCCAGGCTATAGGACTTAGCAGCAGAGGGAACCTGTACCTTATGTGTCAAAGCTGTCTTTCCAGACTTCAGTGTTACTCAGGAGTGCCTGCATCAGAGTTCTCCTACCATTTCTTTCCTTTACTTTCTTCTTTAGATCAGCCTTCTGGCCAGCTGCGTTGTTACTGGAAGTTGCTGTTGCAGCCAGGGGTGATCTCGAAGCATCCTTCTTTCCATGAAAGTGTTCGGTGTGTAGATGTTTTACTGAGTATTTTGCCATAACGTGTTGGGAATCTCTCTGTGGGTTTCTGTTTTAGTGGTAGGCCTGTGCAGTGGAAGTGTGAATTAAAGGTAATTGACTTTGAAAGTGGCATACGTTTCCCCCTGAGCTGACTGTGCCCTTGTACTGAAAATATTTACAATGATGAGAACTCATTTGCTCTTCCTAAGCTTTAGCCAAATGTTTGACTTGTCATAATTTAACTGTGATATAAGGCAAACTGAGGTGTTTAATGCCAATGTCAGGAGTTAGCAAGAGCCAGTTTTCACAAATCCAGTTTTAGTCTTTACAAGCGGGATGAGTCATTTAATCGAACGCAATGAAAACATAAAAGCAGGAAAAACATTGAAGGACAGAGGTGTCGGTTCATCTTCCACTTCTCACGTTACAGAGAAAATCTTTCTAATCAAGAGGAAATTGTTCAGCTGTCTGCAGTGTAACTTCATGAAGATGCTGTGCTGTTTCCCAAAGAGCAGCAATTCAGGATTCTGTTACTGTTGACAGCGAAGAAAATGTCTTTAGAGTCCACTGAACTAAAGGAGTGCCCCTACTTAGTTCACGGAGTAGCATGAAGAAGGCTGGATTGATCAAATAACCTGGCACATCCACAGATTGTCCGCTTCTTTCCCTTACCATAATGTCGCAGTTTAAGTCAGCGGAGGATCTTGCATCATAGATAATGAACATAGCATTAGGTGGTAGGATGTACTTTCTACAGGAACACAAGGAACAGTAAGCTGAAAATGAGTGTTTTCGTGTTCACAGTAGCCTGCCATTAATGACACCCAAAGGGTTCAGGAGAAGCCTATCTGTTGCCCCAGGCTTTTGAAAACATTGGATGCACATTGGGATAACACATGTCCAGCTTTGTGAGTTGTATTGCATTGTGAAGGGGCATCTGAAGATAGACAAAGACAGGTTTCTGAGTTACTGCTTAGTGAATGATATGTGTTTGCATTCACATACATGTGAAATCCACTCATTCTGAAAGGGCTTCATTACGAGCCCAGCATTTAATAAGGACCCACAGCCAGGTCTGGGACATTTTTGTGTGTGCCAAAGTACCCCTCCACTTAAAGTCTTTTAAAAAGAAAGCACCTTTCCTGCTTCCTGAGCAAGTTTCAGTGCAAACCTGGACTACTTGCAGAAGGAGCTGCTCAGCTCATTTTAAGTGTTTGATTCTTTGGTGGGCTGACTTCAGTCTCTTGCAATGAGATCCTTCAGGCTTGTGAGAAACCCCATTTATTACAGAGATGACTGCCAAATTAATGCATCCCATAGCAGTTCTAACAGGCCATCCAGGTGTTTTCTCCCAAGTCTCCAAACAGTGGCAAACAGCCAGATAAGGTTTGGTTTTGTTCTGGGTTTTTAAAACTTGAATTGCAAAGTCCTGTCCAAGCTTATTGAAGTCCTTGGGCATCTTCACAGGTCATGGTAAGCTTTTTATCAGCAGATCATGTTGTGGTGTCTGTCCAGTTGCTTACGAGCTCACCAGAGACGTAGACTTTGGGGGAAGACTTGTGTTTAGGCCCTTGAGCATAGAGCAACAGACTTCTGAACTGGCCTGTCACAGCAAATCTCTGGGGATGTTAAACATCTAGATTTTAGACAGAATTTGTTTGTTTCATGCCAGGCACTCTCACCTTAGTCTTAAATTGCACACATCGCTTGACCAGGAAGCTTACTGGCTCGCTCTTGCTGTCTTGCTCACTGAGCTTTCTTCAGAATCACAGTAACTTCATGCTCCCCATACTGAAAAACAAACTCTTAAAAGACCAAAGTAGGAAGGAAAGCTTGCACTAAACTGGGCTCACATTTCTGAGCACAGTGAAAGTACCGTGCTGGCTTAAATCTCACGGATTTATTGTTGCTACTATTAATTATTCTGTTTTATTATTTATTTTAGCGTGGAGAGGTGTTTGCAAACTTGAATTTGCAAGTATTGGGTAGCTTTCTGGAAAAAAGTACAGGAAGGGTTGAGCCCAAGCTGTGCTACCTGTTCTCCAGCTACCAGTATTTCCAGCTCTTCTGCATTTAGAATTGCTGGCGAATATGGTAACGTGGTTGTCATTTCGGGTTACTGCAGGTCAAATGAATCAGTGTCATCACCCTCATGGATCATGCAAGAGGAAGAAATCAGACCCTGAGGTGTCTAATTGTGCTCTAAGGCATGAAGAAACATCTGGGAGACAGCAGGCTGGCTGACCAGTGCTCAGTGCCTGGGGGGATTGTGGCACTGGTCCTCATTGAAGCCATTTCCAGGCACGTGAAGGACGAGGAGATCACTGTGAACAGCCACACATGGATGTACCATGGACAAACTGTGCCATGTCAGTGTGCTGAAGTGATGGAGACAAGGTGGTGTGTGCAATGGGAGAGTGGAGGGCCTTGCTTACTTTGACAGTACCAAGGTTTTTGACACTTCAGTAGCACCCGTGGAGCCAAGCTGGATCCAGACTAAGTGGATGGTGCATGAAAAGTTGATTGAACCCGTGGTTCAGCACTGAACTGCCAGGGAGTTACTGGTGGTATTCCCTGGGGACCAGTGTTAATATTTCCATTAATGATAGAAATGATGGGATGGAGTGCACCCTCAGCAAGTCAGTGTGACACCAAATTGGTGGAAGTAGTGAGTATGCAGAGGGGCAGAGCTGCCATTCGGAGGGACTTAAGAAAGTTGGAATGGGCTAACAGGAAGCCCATGAAGTCGGATAAAAAGAAAGGTAGAAAAGAGCTTTGCAGGGAAGACATGGGGATCCTAATGGGCAATAAATTGATGGGACTCGGCAGCATGACCCTGTAGCCACAAAAGAAAACTGAAGGCAAGAACATAGCAGACTCAGAGAAGGGATTTTCCTGTTCTGCTTTGTACTTCTGAGACTCTGGACCCCAAGACAAGAGGGAGCACAGTTGAGGACCAACGTGGTTGGATCTGAAGCACATGCCATACCAGGAAAGGCTGCGAGAGCTGGTGGTTGTGTCCTGGCTGAGAAGGCTGAGTGAGGAGTCCAGTTGATGCCAACTGTCTGTAGGACAGCTATGAAGAAGGTGGAGCTGGACTCTGCTTGGAGGTGCACAGTAGGAGGACAGGCAGGAGGCAGTAGTCACAAGTTGCAGCAGGGGAAATGCTGGTTCAGCAAAAGGAAGAATACCTGCCATTGTGAGGATGGATGGTGGAGCAGGTACTAGAAGTGGTGGTGGGTTCTTCATCCCTGGGCAGGCTCCTGAGCGGAGTGATCAGCTTTGAAGCCAGGCCTTCCTTGAGCAGGACTAGAGACCTCCAGGTGCTATGTCTTAAATGTTGGGTTTTTCTTGAGGTAATGGTTTCTTAGCGCATGGAAATTAATAATGATATTGTCTAGTTTTAAGGGGGACAATGTGAAAATGTTTGCCCTAAATCCTTCATATGCGGCTCATGTCAAATTGATAGCTTTAGGTCTTTTGAAGTGGATATTGCTGCATCATGTAATTGTCTTGCCATGAATTAAAAATAAGCCATCTCTTTCTCCTTAAAAGAGACTGTTATGTGCAGCAGACCTCGAGGTGGTGATGCATTTTTGCGACATTAGTGAGCATGCATACGGCTTCAGAATGGAAGCATTGTCTACAGCCCTGCTTACTTCTGATTGAAGCTTATGTGAGAGCAAGATGTTTTCGGGAAAAACTCTGAAAGCAATGTCTTATGGCATAAAGCTGTCTCCCTGGCAAAGAATGGATTTTCTTGGTAGCTTGCTTTCTTCCAAGAGCTTGAAATCATTCATGCCCAACATCCATTGAGCTTCAGCAGAATGTGGCTATAACACTACAGTGAAATGCCAACTGTTAAATATGGGTTCATTTGACATATGACACCTTCCACGAGACCAGGTTGCTCAAAGCACCATCCGGCCTGGCCTTGAACACTGCCAGGGATGGGGCATCTGCAGCTTCTCTGGTCAGCCTGTTCTAGTGCCTCACCACCTCCGCCTTCCAAATTAAATATAATATAATGGATTAATTGAATAGTGAAGTGCAACAGTTTATGCAATGAGATATGGAACTGTGGGATTTAAATGATTTTGATTGTTTTGGTAGATGATAAAAGGGAAGTTTAATGTGCTGAGTAGCTGAGCCTGCCTTTGCGAGGCTGGGTCTGCAATGAGATAATAGTCTTCCTTCTGAGGGTTTTTTAAGTAACACTCTTTATTCCCTTTTTTCAGTCTGTGTGTTATGAAATGTTACCACTCTTTCTGGCATTGTATATGCCCTGTTCTTTTATTCAGGGCCAGCTTTGTGATTTCCTGCATCTCCAAATATTTGCACTGCTCTTTATGTACTTGCCCAGAGGTAGTTGTGTTATGCTATAAATTTTCCAGGACCTGTACGTGGATTATGAAGCTGAGAATGTTGGATAAACCCCCAATCAGATAGACACGTTCCATGGTGTGTTTAAGGGCTTCTGTGCATTACGAATGGAAGACAGTGCTCAGGTCTAAAGTGAGATGCTTACAGGTTTGTCTATGTAGTGATTTACCAGCACAAGCAATTCAGGTTGTCCAGTGAACCTCTCAGTCATAGAATCATAGAATCAAATAGGTTGGAAAAGCCCTTTAAGATCATCAGGTCCAACCTTTACCCCAGGACTGCCAAGTCCACGAGTAAACCCTGTCACTAAGGGGCTCATCTACACAGGTTTTGAACACTTCCAGTGACAGTGATTCCACCAGTTCCCTGGGAAGCCTTTTTCAATGTCCGACAACCCTTTCGAGGGTGCCATTGTGATGCTGGGGTGATGCCCCTTGCTTGCTGAGGCTCTGATGCACGGGAACAGTAGCAGTCAGCTGCACGGGGCTTGGGTTAGCACAGGACATGCAGTGCACGGGCAGCAGTGTGTGCCTGCAAAGTGGTATGTGCATGCGTGCTTCAGTGGCTAAATTCTGCAGGTCCATGGAGGTCCGCCTGGAGGTGAAGTGCATCTAAAGTGTGCCTTGCTGAGGGCTATTCCATGTCTCTGTAGTTATCTACTTAACAAGCACACAAGAAGATGTCTGGATGTGGAAGTGTTAAGTTTCTTCATCTTCTGTCTGCTGGAAGGGAGGGATGACAGAATGGAGCAGGAGCTGGGATCAGAGATACAGGCTCTCATTCCCACTTTGACCATGAATTTATTTCTGACCTGTTCTTTTTTTTTTTTTTTTTACGAGATTTCACCTCTTTCAGACACTTTCCTAACTGGAAAAATTAGGAAGATATCAGTGTTCCCGCCTTTTGTTAAAGTGCTGTGAAATCTGGGTTCACAACAGAATGAATAAGAGCTAAGCATTTAGTTGATAGCTTTTCCACAGTAAATTTGATTCTGCCACAGCAAGGTAGCTAGCAAGTGTTTAAGTAAAAAAATAGTACATGATGATATTTGGTAAGGGTATGGTTTTGACTTTGGCTCTGTCTCAAATTCTGTGTTTGAATACTTTATAGAGATAGACGCAAAATTCTATGGATATTGTTGTAGCTCTATTAAAGTATGTTACACAAGTAGAACATCTTCCTTTTAGGCTTTCAGAAGTCCATTATAAAGAAGCCCAGATGTTAGTTGGTTGTCTGACACAGACTTCCGTATTTATGTCTGTAGATTTCCAAATGGAGATACAAGCACATACGTGTCTTTCCATATACACTGAATCCAGGATTTGATGTGCTCTGCATGTTACACACAGCTTGTCTGGATGGCATGCACCCCAGGTTTGATGCCTCTTTGGGCACAAAGGTTTAGCCATTTTTCAGGGTACATAGCCCAATTCCTTGTACTTGGATAATAAGAGGATATTTGAGGTAGGAGACAGAAGACCTGAAGTAGTTGTTTCCATTATCAGACTAATAATACGTTAAGTCACCAAACTTAGTTTTGCACATCAAAGTTTGGGGCCTTTGTAAGATCGTGGGTTGGGTGGAGTGTAAACCAGAAACCTCTTGATATGGCATGGTGGATTATTGGCTTTATCTGCTCTGAGGAATGCTTAAAACATGCTTTATTCTCCAGGATTTTCTCATACATTCAGTTAAGGCCTTAATTATTTACGGACTTTAATATATCAGAATATTCTCATGATAAGTTATTAAATTGAGCTGAAAAGGCTCTAAATAATAAACTGGCATTTGTGCCATCTTTTGTTTCTATGGATAAGATATTTTTTCACCCTTCTGTTTTAATTCCTTAGTCCTGAAATCACCTGTCTTTTGGCCTAAATTCAGTCCATCAGAATGCGTAAACTTAGGCTTAATTTAAGTATCTACTTACCATTGTAGGACCAAGAATTGCATAATAAAATTAGACTATGTGATAGTAAACCCCAACTTTTTTCTTTTTTTCAATTTAAAAATGGGGGGAAGTTATTTTGAAATACCCAAATGAAACGGAAAATAACCACTAGATGGCACTTGAAAATTGTGTATTGTGATCCTACGTCTGCTGTCAAAATAGTTACAAATTTGGATAGACGCTATAAGGTTTTATGTGGATCTGAATAGTTCTGAGAGGTGGTGGTGTTTCCAAAAACAAAGTTCCTTTAGCTGTATATTCTTTTTCCGTGATCAAATTAAACCAGTGCACTCAGGAATGCAGTCTGCAGTAAAAGCTCATTCCTGATAACTTCAAATGTTGCCTTTAGTAAGAAGAGAAATACATGTAATGCATGTAAATGCATTAAATAAATAAAAGTGTGCAGACTTGTTTGTTTTCCAGTTGTGTTTCATAGAATCATAGGATCATTTAGATTGGAAAAGACCCTTAAGATCAAGTCCAGCCTTTAACCTGATGCTGCCAAGTCCACCACTAAACCATGTCCCTAAGTGCCACATGTACATGTCTCTTAAATACCTCCAGGGATGGTGATTCCTGTACCAGGGCTTGTCAACCCTTCTGGGGAAGAAGTTTCCCCCAATATCCAACCTAAACCTCCCCTGGCACAACCTGAGGTCATTTCTTCTTGTTCTATCACTTGGTACCTGGGAGAGGAGAATCATATCCAGCACTGTGCTCTGCCTTGGCATTCCTTTTACCTTCTTGGCCTGGGCCTAATTTGAGATACAACGTATTTTACCAAAGTGTTGCTGCTTTAATATTTCTTTTAATACTATTTTAGGTCAATAGTTTGGAAAATAACCCAGAATCTTGTAGGAGAGGGTTCAGGAAGGGAACAGACTCCAAGGGTTCCTTTTTCCCTCATTGTTTTGCTTTACCCACTTTATTTCTTGGTGTGTAGAGAAGGTGGAAGGCAATAGCAACAGTTTGATTCTGCAGAAAATATGATAGCAGCTAGAAATTTATCCTCAAGTCAATATGTGGTATTTCTGTCAGTGATCATTGCACAAGCCTCTTTTAGTTGCAGTTTTCATGTAGCCTCTTTATTGTTGTATCTGAGATGCGCAAGAGTTACATTACCATGATTTATGAGCTAGTAATATTGAAGATGAACAAACCTGAGTAAGTGCTGTCTGTAGCCATTAACTTGATTCCTTTTCTGTAGGAGCAATGGCTAGTAGCTGTTTCGAGGTGTTGTCTGGAGAACTGTCTTAGCCTATTGTACTTGAGTTGAAGAGAGTGAAAGTAGACAAACTCTAATATTGGGTTGTGCGAGGCCATTTTACAGCCTATTAAGTATGTATTAAGGGACTAATTCTTTCATTTGCTTATACAGCTGTATATGGTTCCCCTGACACTGGTAGTAATTATGACTGAATTTTATTATGAAGGCCTCGTTACACACAGGGTAAACCTTAGAATCGATTACAGTAGCACTGGACACAGCTGCATTGTCCCGGTTTAGCAGAAGATGCTAGGGCACAATCAACAAGAGGTGAAAAGGAGAGTGGAACAATCTTCCCATTCAGCTTTGCTCACCCTGCGATGGCTGCTGCAGGGACGTCTCCTCTTTTGTGCTGCGCAAAAGCACTTGGCTGTGTTTCTGCCCTGCCTGGACCCTACGGCAATCGCGATGCTTGCTAATCAGATAGAAATGAAGCTTTGGGAGTGGCAACTCAAAAGCATTGCCTCCCCACCCCCTATTCAGAGGACCTCCTCCTCTGAAGGCTGTGAGCACAGCTCCAGGCCACCCCTCTTGTTCACATACCATTTCAGTTTGACTTTGAATTCGTACCAGCAGCCCTTCAGTGAGGAAGCTGTTGCTGAACTGCAGACGTCCTCATGGGAATGAGCTGGTGGGAGTAGCCATGCAGAGAAATTCATTAGGCATTTCCTGTGGCCATCTTACCTGTGATCTCCCTGGCTCTAAAGCCATCTGTGCTGAGATTAACCGTTTAGTGCCTTGCAAAAGCTAGCAGGAACCCCTGGTTAACGAATCACAGAGGTTTTCATTGTAGGATGATATTAAAATACCAGCAGATCACGGGAATGAGAGCTGTCTGTCTAGAAAAGCTGCTCTTCAGGCAGGCTCAGGTACTCCTGATCACACAGGTGCACAAAGTGAATTTCTGGGGGTACATATGTGAATGCTCTCTCAGCTCCCGACCCTTGTTTTCATTGCTGTCAGGCAGCTCTTCTGTCAGAATACTTCCCCTGCTTTAACTCTAAAAGTCAGTGTTTTCTGGACTGTGCTGTTGCTATGGTCTGTGATGCTCTGCAGACAAGCACTGGAGAGGTGTTTGCATTTCACAGTCTACTCTGTGTTCCTGGAGGAAAAGAGCGCTATTGATAAATTGCTCTGGCATCAGCAGAGGGATTTCGAGGTGCGTGTTGTTGTTATCCCCTTCTCCGTGGGAGGAAGCATTCCGAAGCAGGCTGGGCTCCGCATCCTCTGCGTTTTGAATTTATGGTGTTTATTCTGCTCACCTTCCTGGGTTTGTTGTCGCTCTCTCCTGTTGTGGCCACAGATGTAGCAGCAAAAATGGATGCTGTTTTGGCGCAAAAGGATGCCAAAGCTTTCTGGCTGGGTGGGCCAGGTTTAGTAGCACAGGGGTCCCAGTGTATCCATGCCTGACTGACATCAGCTATGTACGCAGGAGGCCTGGTGCTGCTCCCCAGTGCCTGGCTCCTTTATGTTTTCGCTGCACAGAGCATGCAGTGAGGGGAACCCCTGCCTGCCCTCCAGGAGCTCCAAGCAGTGGAAGCCATTAGGCTAATGTGTGTGGATTTTCCCAGGGGATGCACATGGCCATGGGAAGACCTGCTGTGGCACTCTGTTGGCACATGGGGTGGTTAGTGCGTGGTGTCCACAAAGGTGGCTCTCACCCTAATGCCTGTCTCCTGCGCTTTATGACCCCGAAATCTCGGCCAGCCCAGTGTGTTGCTGGAGTCTCATTCATGTCTTGGTGAAGTGCAGCAATGCCCTGTGACTCAATAGGTTTCTGGTTGCTTCTGCCTCTGCAGCTGCTGCAGGCTGAAACCAATCCTGCAATAGCAAATGTCCTACTGTAACTTAAATTCAGTGCAAGGAAAGGCCTGTTTTGGTTAAGGCCTGAGTCTTCAGACAGCTGCAGATCGCTTGGGTGGGTTGGCTGGATGTTGGTTTATTTCTGTGGTGTGTGCTGCTTGTTGGGTTAGGGGTTTTTACTTACAACAACGAGCTTTGAGTGCAGGCTTTCCTTCCCCTCCCCATCCGCTGCCCGTTTGGAACCCCTGGTGCCGGTTTGGAACCCCGGTGCCGGTTTGGAACCCCGGTGTTGGGGTCTGTTTGGGGCGGGAGGTAAACACTTCCAAAGCCCTCACCGGGCTGCTCCACATCCTCCCTCTCCCCCGGCACCGAGGAAGCCCTGGGCACCTCCCTGGCTTTCTCGCCTCCTCGGCTAAGGTCTCCTGCGGCAGCACCGCTCAGCAGAGCTGCCAGATGCCACCGTGGGCTCTCTTCCCCACAGCAGGTACTTACAGCCGAGCCCCGCCAACCGGAACGCGGGGTGCCGCTCGGTGTGACTGCAGGGCGGCCGGTGGGACCTGCCTTCCCCGCCGCACCTCCCTGCCTGCGCCCCGGATGCTCGTCTGCAGCCCCGCTTAGCCCCACGGGTACCCCCAGGGCCGTCAGTTACGGCCGTTCCGTCGAGCCCCGCCGCAGTCACCGCTGCCTCCTTGTTTTCCCTGACGCATCCTCCACAGCGTGCTGATCCCGCCTGCTCCCGAATCGCGGTGCTGTTTGGGCTGGCGTGATTCCCGCACCCCCTCCCTCTGGATTTAGCGCGCTGCGGCTGAGCAGGGTTTGTGGATGCGCATGGGTTTTGAGCGGCATCGGGGTTTTGTTTTGAAGTGGAAGCGCTGTGTTTCTGCCAAACAGAAGCTGCGTTGCCCAACCAGAGCGAAGGTTTCCTGTGGGGTCGGTGGCTTCACCCATGAGTTACATCAAAAGCTTGCTCTGAGATGGAGCTGAACCTGTTGTGCCGGGCCTCAGCCACTCTGTTTGGAAAGCATTGGCCACTTTTCGTTATTGATTTAAATTAGTAATTAGTTTTCGAAGTCTTGACTTGTCTCAGATTGGGTTTATGTAGGATAAGGCGTAGTAGAAAATAAAAGCTTGACCATTTCCTAAACCATTTCTCACTTTTATAAAGTTAAATTATAAAGGTTCTTACCCTTTATTATTTATACATACCCTATACTATTTTTATTTATTTTAATTATTATGTTTATTATTTTTATATAACCTATGCTGTTGTTTATTGTTATTTATTATTCTAATTGTATATACCCTTTATTATTTATACAAACCCTGTGTTAGTATAGTTTAAAGTGAAATAATAAAGGTTATTTTTGTAGGTCCAGGAGGAGATTCCCACAAGCCCAGTACTTTCCAGCACTGATAAGTTGAAGATAAACGCACTGATTTTGTTTTGCCTAATGAAGTGGTTGTTACCGGGCGTTCAGTCTGGTGGATGGGCATCCAAATGGGGGGGGGGGGGGCAAAAGCAAACAACGACCTAATGAAAGACCTCAGAGAACTGGGGGGGGTGGGTGTTTTTGTAAAGATTGTCCAAACTTGTACCTTTTGAGTACTTTTCTAGTCGCATATTTGAAATGTAATGCCCCACTTAGTTTTCATGCTTAGGTTTTCTTACGTTTAGGGTGTGGGGCACAGCGACACAAGGTGACTTGGGAGGTTTGTTCCTCAGTGCCATTGCCCTGCACACCACAGCCCTGCGGGTGCCGGGGTGCTGGGTGACATCCCAGGGGAGACCCTTCCCTTCTGCTGCTCTCCAGGGCTTGGCCTCTGTTTTCCTTCCGGTCAGGAGAGGCCACCCTCTTGTGCTCTGCATAGTGAATGTGGAAAATAGATTATTTGCTCAGGCCTTTATGTATTTAAAGTCTGTTATTTTGTCATTCTCAAGCTATACGATGCTAGTTTTCACTGAGGTTTTCCTTTATTTTTGCTTTGCCTGTTTTCTTCATTCTTGTATTTCCTTGCCTTTTTTCCGTTCTTTTTTCACTTTTTTCCCTTCCCATCCCTTTCCCTGTAGTTTACTGTTTGCTCTTTTCCTCCTTTTTTTTTGTCTTTTTTTCTTAGTAAATTTTCTAGACTACACCTACTAAATTGTAATGTAACAGGCAGTTTGCCCTACTGACAACAAGCACTTGCTACTAGCCTAAGCATGATACACTCTCAACTTGGTTTTTCAGTGTCATATCTAATGTAGCACTCCCAGGTTTGGGTTACACACTGAATTTCAGGCTGAGTGTTGGTTGAAATACTTGGCTGAATAAAGTCCAGTCAGCTGTGTCTGTTGGGGGTAAGCACGGGTGTAAGGAAAATGCAGTAGTTGGGATCTATGCAAAGTTGTCCTTTTAATTTCCTAATTAGATTACTCATGCACTGTAGTGTTAGTATCCAGTTCCCAAGTGTGCCTTTTGAGGGCAGTTTTGTAGCAGGCAGGGTTTGCCTGTCTTCCGCTTACCTTAATGAGGGCATTCTTAAAGGCTGAAGAACTCTCTACAAGGTAAAATGGGATTTTATTGTATTTCTTCATGTTTTCTATAAATGAAGAGAAAAAAAAGAGCTAGAAAAAAAGAGATCATTACTCAAAACTGAACTTCAAGGAGAAACTTTGCAGCAGTTTATATGTCTCCTCATGACTTTTCAAGCTTTGTTTCTTATGCTTAAGTCTTATGGAAGGATTCATGTTCATTTAGTATCCTCGAAAACACAGTTGCCTGAAGCGGTGACACAAGCACATCTGAGCAGAGTATTCCTTGCAGAGAATAGGCAGGTTTTTATTATGTATTGAAGGCCTGAGATTTCCTTGTTAGGTAGAGGTGGTCTTGTGTTATCTTATGCACATGCTGTGTGCGTGGTTTCCATTCTAAAAGCGGGTTTAGAGAGAGCTAGCACTTGAAATGCCCCTAAAGGCATTCTTATGGATAGCTCTGAAGGATTAACTATGACAGTATTAACCAAAAGCAAAACTGAACGATACACACATGAAAAAGGCAAGTGATCACTAGTAACAAGTTTATCCCCCCACCTTTCTTCTTTAAAGAACTTGTAGCATCCTGATACCATGCTAATGGTGAGTACAGTTGTTCAGCGTAAAGTGCTTTTTGTACTAAACAAAACCTGATTGGTTTCTTTGCATTATAAAACCCCCCAAGAGCATCTTGTTTCTTGTGCATGTGAATCATAGAATGAGCGGAGAAAGAGTAGAGCTGAAGTGTGAAATTGATTGACTTATTACATGTTGCTTTTATTCCTCTCTGGTAAGCATGAAAAGTGCTGTTGACATTCTTCTGATGATCTTAGGGTTTAATTTTAGGTATTAGAGAACAAAAAAATCAAGCAGCTGGGATCTGAGTTCAAGAGAATTACGAGTAGTTTAAAATCACTTATGAAGATGGAAGAGGATGTCATCAAAAAATAAGTAAGACTTGTTGCAGTGTTGCTGAGTGTTTCATGTGGTGACAGTCTATCCCAAACCTCTGCTAGCAAACAGGACTCCATTGAGTCTCAGCATGTCCCCCATTAAACCATCACATCTCTGAAAATTAGAAAGCTCATTAATGGCTTTCCACTGTGAAACAATAAAGAATATGTTCACTGACTGGTCAGTAATTAGTGCCAGCTAGTGTTTGTCCTTCGTTATAGAAATACGCTGCTTCAGTTATCCCAGAGCTAAAAGGAAATTTATGTTTTAAAAAGCTTTATGTATTCATGTAGTGTATTTAACTGACTGACTTGTGAGAAGGTGCATTTGTTTCCCAGTCTTCTGCTTCTTTGTTGTCAGCTCACTTGGTAGCCCCGAAACACCGAGCCATTAGTGTCGTAGTTTGATCCTCTTTTCTCTCTCTGGTATTTGTTTTTGTAAGGTAATAGAGAATTTAGATAGTCTAAAACAGAGCAGAAAGTGTGGAAAATCCACTTGAAACTTTCCCTTTGCTCCCTTGTACCTCTAATTTTCATGGACTCAGCTGAGGGCCCAGCTGGATTCCAGGAAACATGGCTTTAAGGTAACAGGAAAACAGAAATCATTTCCAGTGTCCTCATGGAAAAGAGTGTTGCTGCCGTTCAGAGAGTCTTCCATAGAGAACCTTCCAGCAGGGAGTGCACCACAATTCACGTCTCTGGGCTTCTGCTTTTGCAGCTCTGGGATTTCTTTCTAGTCATTATTAGAACATGCGCCTGGGTTACTTTTTGAGACCTTTATAAGGATTTGGGTGTTTGTGGATGTAGTTTGGAGCATGCTTGGTGACTGCGGCTTGTTCAGCACAAGCACTAGTGGCATTCTCGGTGACAGATCAACCGTGGGGTGAGATAGTCCCAGAATTGAGATTGCAGGAGTTGGTCATCTGTCTATTTCAGGTTATAACACTTGTTAACGAGCACTTGCATACAGTTGTGGGATTGAAATAGAAATGTACGCAGTAGAAACCTAAACATTCATTCTTCTTCCCTGCTCCCCCACTACCAGCCATCTCTTAAGGAATCTGAAGTAATCTCTCTGAAACCCTATTAGGTATATATATTTATAAGACAGACCAGGAAACTGTGATACTTTGATTAATATTCCCAGGACCAGAAAGGAAATAATACAGCCAGCACAACAATAAGAAAGAGAAGAAGGGAAAAGTTACTTTTTTTGCTGGTGTCGTATCTGTATCATTTGATCTGTATCTGCACTAAAAGTAGGTGTAGAACATCACCCTGAAGGTATCGCTTGCTATCAGTAGAACATGAATGTCAGCCTTGACAGGTATCCTCTGGTGATGTTATAAAGCATGTGTAGCTTATTTTAAGTGAAGCTGTCCATACTTTTGTCTTGTCTTCTTGTAATATTCCTACTTTCTCCCTAGTATCTGTCACTTTTTTGTCATCCTTAAGCTGAGAAATACCTTATAAAATCTTGTTAGCTGTCTTTTAGTTTCTTTTTGCCTCTTGCTAACTTCTAAAAGCCATTACATCTGCCTTAAAAGACACCTGGCATTTTTACTGATGCTGTAGAAAAAAAATACATATTTTGTGGTATGGTTCATGAACCCCATTCGTTGCAAACTTCGCACTTCGGGTGCTCTATACCTTCCATGCTTTTAAGCCCCAAATCCTGCGAAAACTGTCTATGATTTGTTCTGTGACTTTCTATAAACCTGTTTAATTGCCTAGCTTAAATACATGCTTCAGTTCTTGTAGGGTCCAGGTCCAAGTCTCTATTCAAAAGCTTGCTGGTGGGATGCTTGCCAGCACTCAGGGATCCCTGAGAGAGAGAGAAGGAGCTGGTGTTTTTGCTTGCTTCTGCCTGCCAGCATCTGATCTCCCATACAAAACAAGCAACTAACACGCTATTGATGATGTGTTGAGGGGGAAAAAAATCAGATAAATAAATAGAATCTGAAGAGTCCACTGAATGGATTCCGTTGATGTTTTGCCATTCAACGAAGAAATAATGCCAGTAAAACCTGCGCTGTCATTTAATCATACGTGCGTTCACTTGACCATGGAGTGTGTTGTCTAAGTAGTTATGTTATGTCTTGCCAAAATCTTCCAGACAGAAAAAAACCCCAGAAAATAGAATTGAAGTGCCCGTTTTAGCTCTGGTTTGTATTTGACTGGATTTGTTCTTTTTTCTTGTTGGACATCTCCTCTTTTAGTTAATTACATGATTGTATATAAAAATATCAACAGTTCTAACAGAAACACCCATGAAGAGTGGGGGCAGTAGTATGGAAGATGAAGCAATCCAGGGGACAACAAGTTCATCACGCTGTGTCAGCGTGTCTTTTTATAAGAGGAAAAGTCCCATGAAATGTGATAAAGAAATAGACTATTTTTCATTGCCAATCCTGTATTTGGCTGAGAGAGGCATCAGCAAAAGAGGAAAAAAGAACACCAAGGTCTCTGGAATAAGTAAAAATGGGAGAAAAGGGTTTGGAAGCACAAAAATACTAAAGAATAGGGGGTGTTCGTGTTAGGAATGACTTCTTTTCTATAGGAAAGAGAGGGCATAGCGGATGGAGTACATAGCTTGGCATACCTAAGCGGTGCAGAGCTTCCAGACCCTGCTGTAAAAGTGAATGTACTGGTTTGAGCTTGGATAGAATGGCACTTGGCTGCCAGCTGGGGTTGAACCATGTCAGTGAAGTTTGAAGTCAGTCTGTGGCCTGCGTCCGTCCGTCAGTGGGGTTAACTTGTGAGGATTTTTGTTGTTGACCATTACAAAGATTCACTCTGAAGTGGAAGCAAAGAGCAACTGTGTCTTTCTCTAGTAAACGGTGCCTGTGTAACAGCCAGGATCTGGCTTACTGTGTGTCTTGGATCTCCTAAATGCTTGTTCAGCTGATAGGGTAGCGACCTATCTTGTTAAAAGCCTCTCTATAGTAGAACTGCTGCTTCAGGGTGACAACTAAGCTAAAATGGTTCACAGTTCAAGAAAACAACCTAATGAGCATCACTTGAATTCTTGAAGCTAAGCCTACGTTTCTATTTCAGCACTAATGTGCAGTAAGCTTTGATTAAGTTAGTTGTAATGTATTTGAAGGGTAACTGGGTGCTAAGTACCTGGCCTTCCTGCATGGAAAACAAAATCTATTTGTCAGCTGGGTCATAGTAAAGTGATATACTGTGCTGAGAGCCCCTTTGGGGTTTAACAGGTGACTGGGGTCTCTGCTGCCTTGCCAAGCTCAGCGTAGAGCATAGGTGGTGATGGAGGACATGTAGAATACACCGTGAGATCACTTAAATCCTGCAAGTTTTTCTTGCTCCCCTTTCGAAGAGCAGCAGGCAGAGAGGTGCCAGCTAAAGGCAGTGCTGTTGTTGAAATAGCACTGGTGCTTCAGCTGTGCTTTGCAAAGGAGGATCGTGGAGCACTCTTCAAACATTAGTTTCACAATAACAAGATAGAAGGCTACCAGTAATACTCATCTTACTTAGGTCTGACCGTGGGCAGAAACCATATGCTTAGCTTGCCTGGGTAACTCAGTGCTAAGGCCTGGAGTAGCTGTGTCCCTGTTGTGCATTTATCCTGCTCAGAAATAGGCCACATACTTTATTTACAGCAGTGATGTAGCAAAATTGTGAGGCTTAACAAATCTCCACTACTCACAGGAGCTAAGTTCCTACTCACATAGTAACTCAGCTGCTTGTTGATTTGTGTCCACAAATACCCCAAACAAAAGCAGATGGTGGGTCAGCACTTTATAGAGAGACAGATGGGGAGCACAGTGCAGTGTGGTACATGGCAGAGGTCACGATGAGATAGAAACAGTCCCAAATGTGCGTTTTGTGATACTGGTTTGCGGCTTTGTTTTCCATGCTTTAATGTTCTTTTCAAGCCGAAGTTTTTTGTTTCTGTGTATTTGGATCTGCTTTGGCAATCACAGATGAAGATATAGGTGAAATGGTGCATGATTATAGGCTGTGTAATGTTTGGTGAAAAGGTACGAGTTGGTTACAGCAACGAAGACAAGAGCAGGTGCCATGAAACCAGAGTTTAAATGCTTCCAGGTAGAAGTGGTGGGATGGGGATGGCAAAGTGTGGAGCTTAATGGCAAGGAGCTACAAAGTTATAGGGTATCCTTAACTGATGGGAGCCAGGTACTGCTGACGAGTGGGAGCTATCAAAATCTAATGCACATTGAGGAAAGTGCCATTTTTAATGTAGGCTAGAATTTGTGAACCTGCTTGCTCCCAGGTTAAGTTGTTCCCTCCAGTAAGCAATGTCTGAAGGTCCTTCAGCTTTCTGTGCTGTTGGGGTGTGCAGGGGAAGTGGCTGCTTAACACCCATTTCTGCTGCAAACAAGGGCATGTTGTCAGAATGCCAGCGGGTGAACCCACAAGAAACACACGTGGAGGAGATCAGGATTAGTGATCACTGAAATGGGAGGGATACACAGGAGCATGGCCAGGGCTGTACAGGCTGTAGCTGCTGTGTGAGGTGGTTCTGGTGAGGCATTCACCCCGTCTGTGGCATCAGGGCTCCGGCAACTGGTGTCAGTGCAGGTGTCACAGCTTTCCCTTCTGCTGCTGTAAGCTGAAACATTGGTGCTCTAGCGGGCATTAGCAGACAGCAGCATCCCGAAATGCAGTGTGGCCTTGCACCTGCAAGGCTCAACCTCTTTTCATGCCCTTCTCCTCAGAGTCAACAACAGAGATGCTTTGCCTGTGGGACCAGCAGTTAGCCCAGCTTCTCTATCCTCCTGGCGAGAAGCCCCTGTGAGACTTCATCAGTTTCTGTCAGCTTTATAAGGATCTAGCTGGCTAACCACTCTCCAGGTTCAGTTTGTTTTGATGTTTGTGGTGTTTTCTTGGCAAGCCAGCCATGCTCCTGTCAGGATTATCACTGATGTTACACAGTGCAAACAGAAGGCTGTGAGGGACCAGACCGTGTGCCAGCACCGCTTGCTTGCTGTGCGTTTCAGTACTCTGATGAGAGGTACTGGTTTTATTTACTTATTAATTTGTTTGCCCCTTATTTGGGTAGTCGATCTCTTAGGCCATCCCTTAAACTGGTAGTTAATGTGTGTTGAGCATGTATTTTCACTGATTGTGACATACTTCTTTAGATAAGGACACGCACACAGATAGATGCATAAGCAAATAAAATTGACTTACTGATGCACTTGATTCAGCGGATGCTTTTGTTTGCTGTGCAAGGGCTCTTCTGATGAGTACTTTGGAAGTGTCAGGGTAACTACTTCTGGTTGTTTGCTCCAAATTCATGTCTTAAAATTCAGTTCTCTCAAGCAGGGAGTCAGATGTCCCTACTGCACCTTTTAATGGCGCTTGGGAAACCCTAGCTCACAGTGTCATGGGGTTCTACATTAACATTGCTATATATAAGTGCATGATTACCAGATGAGTGGCTGGCAACATATTCTACTGCTAAAAAAGAGAGATATCCTGACGTTTTCAGTGGCAAAACATGAAAAACTGCAGTGGACACAGGCGTGGAAGAGCTGTGGAGTTTCTCACTCAGTTGACTAGTGAAGTATGAGGGCTTTTCTGCTATCCTTTAGACAGGAGCCCATTTGTGAGCCGGAATGGATAGTGTCTTTGCTTCATGCTCTTTAATTGTATGCTGCTACTTAATTTCCACTAGGTGGAAATGGTAAGACTAGAAAAGGTACATCCATACTGTTGTTGATAATTAGAATAAATAGAATCTCATCTGAGAGTCTTACAGCAATGCCTCATGTATTTGTCATTGGTTTATTTAAGTATCTGTATGATGGTCTTTTTTGCCTGAGCATTTTTTGTGACCTCATGACTGTTTTTGCGCGACAGGTCACAGTGATGAAAGGCAGTAGTAGGAATAAGGATCATTCGACAGAAGGGGAAGGAACTGGGAAGCGACCAAAAAGAAAGTGTCTTCAGTGGCATCCGCTACTTGCCAAGAAACTCCTTGACTTCTCTGAAGAGGAGGAAGAAGAGGAAGAGGACGAAGATATTGATAAGGTAGACTTCCTTGGATGCATTGCCTATAAAAGGTTAATGGTGGGTCAGATTGTCCCTGGCTGTGCTTCTATTTTGTTTGCTTCTTGCTGTTCTTTTTATGAATAAGCCTAGCAAACAGAAAGAGGTGAGGCTGTGCTCATGAGGCTGTAAAGGCAAGTAGTAAGTAACACAAAAATGTGAATTCAGAATCTTGTGCAAAACTCTTTAGATGTAGACAGTGGAGTCCGAACTGGGTATCTTGATCTTGCTCAAGGTGGGGTTTTGCTATATGTCTTTAAAATTGCTCATTTTAGACGTGAAGTTACCCTGTGCTTGATACCTGCTTGTAATGGCTCTGGGGACCAAGCTATAGTTACCTTTCTTGTTTAGGTTTTATTTAATATTGAAAAAAGACAAAAAAGGGCAAAGGAAGGAAAAGGCCATCAACAGTTCTTAACTATCTTTGCATGTGAAATTCAACTTACCGTCCAGAGTACTGAGACCACAGGGGGAATAATCTGTCTCTGGTCTGACACTTGATATTTTGATCCTGTTCAGTGATGCTGGCCTTACCCTTTCTTCGTAAGGATCCCACAGTGTGGCAGCTCACAGGTGTACAGTTAACTCATTCTCTATAACAAGAAATGAAAATCTGTTATGGAGACATCATGCTTACATCATGTGGGTAACATTCATATCTGCATCTTGATGCTTTCCTAAGGCAGGAAGGGAGAGGTTGATGGTGAGGAGACTGCCTTGAGCCATATACTGATAAGGAAGGGTGACCCTGACAAGGAGAAGGAGGAGCCTGATTCTCTGACAATGCTTTCTGTTGGTCTACAGGTCACTTTCACAATGTGGTATGAAATAGCAGTGTTGCACTTGGGTAGGAGATGGTTTTGTGTTTCGTACAGGAATTCGTTTCATTCAGTCAGAACTAGATGTCTGCGGTGCATCCCTTGTAGGAGTGATAGGCTGTCCTATAAGTGGAGAGAATGTACTTTGCAAGTATACTTTGTTGAGAGATTTACCCTCTGACTGGGCAGCTGGGCAGTGTCTGCACTGCAGCACTGCTCACAGCCTGGGTTTTGAATGGCAAGAGGTGGGAAAACAACTGTTACCTATGCATTTTCCTTCCTACACATTCTGTAGTCACAAACACGATTGAGGTCCAAGGTAGCCCTTCTCACCTCATCCCACTGAGATGATTTCTAGGTTGTAGGAAGGATCTCGTTCCTCCAGCCCTTTAGGGCTGTTAGTAGAGAATGGTTCTCAGCTTAGAAATCTGCTTCACTTGCAAGTCAAGAGTTTAAATCTTGCAAAGACCGTGAATAAACCTTGGGCTGTCAGGTAAGAAGATTTGATGTAGAACTCTGGGTCTTCTGGACAGAATGGATGGCCTCTGAAGACAGCTGTGTGTGTCCGTGTGCATCTCCCTTGTTCGCACCCAGACCCTCTGTCTCCATGAGAAGCGTGGATAACTGGATTTACACCTGTTCTCTTTTGGGTCTGCTAGGTGCCGCTCCTTGGCGCTGACAGTTTAGAGCAGGATGCTGATGAAACCGAAGATGACGAGTCCTCGGAGCAGCGCGCTCGCCGACCAATGAATGCATTTCTCCTGTTCTGCAAGCGCCATCGCTCCCTCGTGCGCAAAGAACACCCTCGCCTCGATAATCGTGGCGCAACGAAGATCTTGGCAGATTGGTGGGCTGTTCTAGATCCAAAAGAAAAGCAGAAATACACTGACATGGCCAAGGAGGTACGTTCTGTCTGAATAGTGGATGCGACGGGAGTTCATTACGTATTTGTCTTCTGTTTCTCTGTGTATTAAATGTTTTCTGTGGAGTCTTTCTCTTCCCTGAGTTCCTCAGTTTCCCCAGTGGAATTATAATGCCCAGAGGAGCTGCTGTTGCTGTTTTGATTCACTTGGTCCTTTGGACCAGAATGAAAGGAGGGTGGTCTGTATACACAAACTAACCTAGCTCTAGCTGTCATTGGTACAAATAAGGTACAAATATTGGTATATAATCACTTTGTGACATGCTATCATCTGTATTATATATATTTTATATATATATATGTTATATTTTTAATATGTCACTTTGTGACAGCTATCATCTGATAATTCCTGTGGTGCAGGTATCAACACATTGATAGTGGCTCTTAAAAACATAAAGTTCAGTGTTAGCTTGAGCCAAGTATTACTAGTCAGCTATACATATATAGCTTGATAATACAGGTTGCTACAATAATACAGGTGGACCAAATCACAAGTGTAGTCAACAGATATTGGCCTTTGTACCTTTGATGCTAAGGAATTAAAAAATGCTTAGTGTTTTATGAAGTTTCAGTAGTCTCTCCCTATGCATTGTTAACTGGTTTCTGATAAGAGAACCTTTGATGAGGCAAAGTCCTATACCCAAGTCAGAGAGCAGTATATAAATAACCAGGGTCCCTTAACCGGGAGCAAGGAAAAGAAATTTTCCCCCAAATTTCATAAAGTATCTTTATGTTAGTTTGAAATTTAAATGAGTCTTCTTAAGAAATAGCTTGCTTGGGTAAGCTGACCCCAAGAAGGCTGCAGATATCATTAGCAGAGTGAGAGAGACACTTAGGTTGATAACATTTGCTTAGCTTGATAACATCCCCCCAGAACAGATCCCTGTAATTACCTATGTGATGCAGACTGTGAGTAACCACTGAGTTCTGTGTGGCAGGTTCTTTTTGAAGCAGGGTTTGTAATTCGCAGCCTGTGACACAGTGTCAAAGTACTTTGAGTTTCAGCTTTGTCCAGCTGTTTTTGATTTGTTCTGCGTTCCCACTTATGAATTAGCAATGCTTCTTGAAATGTGTGGGAAAAGAGCAAGGGGAGATGCAGTGCAGATACAGAGGAAGGAAAGATGAAAATGGAGAAATGATTTTTGGAAGAAACAGAACTGATGGGACTGCTTTCCTTAACCTTTTGTCTTGCTGAAAGGAAACGTGTTCATTAAGGAGGAAAATAATTGCAGAACTTCTGTATGAAATGACAGATCTGAAACTATTAATCATATTGTTGTAGAAGTCATTGTTCCTGTAGTGATTTATTTATTTTTCTTGGCATGAAGAACAAATTGCATATTCAACGTCGAAGTGAAACAATGAATCTGAGTAGTTCACATCATTACAACTACTTCCAAGAATGTGTAGAAGAGAGCGTATCATTTTTATTCTTTGAGCAGTTTTATGTTGCAATAATTGGCAGCTGTAATGTGCCATTGCATATATTTGGGCCTTCTTTACTAACAAGCCTATTCTGTGTGTGTATTGGTTGTTTTTACATTCGCTTTTGTAGTTAGGCTTACTGCTGAGACTGTCAAAAAGACGTTAATGTCTATGCTAGTGCAAACCATTCATTGGTATTTTTCCTAAGGAGGGCTCATTTAAAAGTCAGGAAGGTGAACACGTTTGGAGGGATATAAAGTTCCCATTGTACCAATAATGTTCTGCTTGAGTACCTATATGTATAACCTCCTTGATGTTTAAAATACAGTGGATGAGGTTCTGTTACTTACATGTAGCTGTTGGGTGCCCTTTGCCTTCCAGTTTCCACTGCATAGCCTCTAGCCACTGCTCTGTCATCTCCCAAAAGACCCTGTGTCATATCTGCTACCCCCACAACATGTACCCTGAGCATCTGAACTGCTCCTCTGAGATACAAATGACCCTGACAGAAGTGGTCCCTAACTACAGTGGCTACAGCCCCTGCTTGTTTTATAGTTTCAAGAATGCTTTTACTAGTTGCAGCCACAGCTTAGGAAACCAGTTTAGATCAAGTATCAAGCAAGAAGTTTTCGGGTTTCTTAACCTGCTTAGTACCAGCAGCGAGTGTTTCAGCAGTGTGCAAACCAAGGCATTTGTATATTTACTTACATATGTCTAGCTGTATGCAAGTTCCAGGATTTTGGAAGGTTGTGAGGCACCCAAACTTTTTTCCAAGTGGAATTACGAGAGGTTTCCTAGTGGTTTGGACATCTATGCACCAATGCCTACTGAGAGGATAATCAGGTCTATAGTACCTATGTGTACCTTGGGGTGATTTGATTACCTAAAAAAACTGGCCTCATGCTCCTTCTATTTTCAGTCTTGTGGCTTATGCTCTCTCATAGCAACACTTGCCCTGGAGACCTGATGCTGCACCTCCAGAGCTTAGGGTCAGCTTCTGCTGGTGTTTGCTTTGGGAGCAGGCTTTCTATTTGTATCCTGCAAATTTCCTAGATCAACTTAACTTTGCAAGTTTCATTATCTAGGATATAAGCCCAGTAGTTGGTAAATACTCCCAAGTGAAACTACAAATATTCCTGCCATTTGTTAGCATTTCCCTTCACTTAGGGGAAAATGAATTCTGGCCACTTGCTAATATGCTCCAGCATTTTTAGTTGCTACAATAATAGGGGTAGTGTTCTTGTGTTAACTCCTACAGGGGTTACTGCGAATATACAGCTGCCTTGGAAAATATCCAGTGAGATTATTAGTGTTCAAGCCCTGTTTCCTTGCTAGAAAACACTTCATTTTTAAATATGGCTTTGCATCGTCAAGACCCAGGTGGTTGGGATTGTTTCCTGTTGGGAGCAGCCTGATAAACCACAGGTGCTGCTGTTCAGTGGCAGAGTGGAACACTTCTTCCCCGCAGTGCTTGGCCAGTGGTTTCGCAGGTAGTCAGCTGGAGTGGGAGCTTGGTATCCTTGCTTTGGCAGCCGCTTTGGGGTACAAGGGGACAAATGTTCTGGCTTGCTGGTTGGAGTCTGGTGACTTCACTGGGTGACGTATGGACCACAATATGTGATGCGAACCGTGAGTCCTTCAGGAGTGAGGAATTGGGATTAATGGGAGTGTAGGATTTTCTGGGGAATTCTTTTTTTTGTTAGGCTCTGAGATTCATGTGACATGTAGTAGCCAGTTGGTGTGATTTAAGCATACATTTGAAGTTAAGCACGTGCAAACTGCTGTCATGAGGTGTAGCTGCAATATACTTGTGAGCTCCTGTTCCCACCTCCCTGGTGGTGAAAGTGACTCGGAGTTGCTCTGAAGCACAGTGCCTTTTTTAAGCTCAGCTTTGAACTGGTCCTGCTGCATACACGTCTTTCCCTAGGCTTTTGCAAACCAGAATGATACCTGGAGACCAATCCCACAAACGTATCCGGTGCTTTTTTATCTTACCTGGAACTTCAGGACATGACACTGCTGCGCTGCCCCTGCCACTCATGTGGGAACCAGGGTGGTGTCTGCATTACAGGTTAAGGGCTTTATTTTCTTTGATGACTTTAGAGATGTCTTTAGGCTGGCTGTGCTAAGTTGGTTTACAGCACAGTTGGTTGGATGGAGGAAAACAGTAAGCTTCGCTATTATCTTTCGCATCTTCTTGTTACTGTGTGGCTCATTTAAGTTACCTTCTCACGCACTGGCAAGCAGAATCTATCGTTTCGTTTTGGGCCTTGGTCTGATAGTCACAAAAGTCAATCCTGAAAGTCTTTCTGACTTTCATACACTTTGTAAAAGTACTTCTCGGTCATTATTTGACTTCTTACTTTCTGTTCTTTGGTGTATCTTGAGTGTTGGAGCAGTGGAAGTGGATGCTGTGTTGTCCTCCCTCGGTTTGCTGCCTCCCCCTCTGAGAGTGCAGCTAGTGCTCACTTCCTGGCTTTGCAGAGGGAAAAAATCCATTACTGTACCGGCTCACTTGAATTGCTCTTGTTGGGAACTGATTGAAAGCTTATTGCTGCCTTGTCTTGCGAATGGCGTGCATTCTGGTTCTCATTTGATGGGCAGCCTGTCGGCCTGTCAGATTGCTCCACAGAATAATTCAATTACTCAGAGCAGCAATGCTGATATGAAGAGCTTATGTACCTCATTGCTAGCAATGCTGTGCTTTTTGCTCTGCAGGCTGGAAACATGATTTGTGAGTGGGCTGTGGCTTTAACAATGGAAGGCAAAGCTGCTTTGCTGTCTATTTCCTTTCTGCTTCTTCCCTCACCCCCTCCTCTTCCTTTCCCTCCACCAGGCTATTTTAGTGGTATGCTGAACTCCCAAACCAAACTGAGGGAAAGGGAAAAGGGGTGAAGTGAGAGGTGTCGCAGTCCGTAGTTTCCACATTTCATACATACACCCTATTCAGAAAGTGCAGCATGTATGTAGGTCAGCAGTCCCTGCAGATTTTTATTATTTATAGCCATTTCTATAAATACAGGACTTCACACAGCGCGTTCATGCGGTGCCGTGCTGCTTGTAAACTGAAACAGTTTTATCCTTGCTACAGTCTGGAGGTAGCAAGCGCCAGCTAATAGATGAAGATGGAAATGAAAGTAAACAATATACATGCAATGGCGATCCTGCCACAAGGCATGCCACTTACTGATGTGGGAAAACACTGCAGTGACTCTATCAGAGGACAAGGTTTTCAGTGCTGTGTCTGTATTTGATACCCAAGGGACTTTGTCTTCCCCTACTCTGCATGTGTTTGTGTGCAGGCATGTACATGAAACGTAGGTGCTCCTCTGTGCCATAACTGGGGCTGATGACAGCCGGGTGGGTGGGAACATGTGAAATCGTGGAAGAAACTTCCTGCAGCTGCCCTGCCATGTACATCAGGATAGAACTGCTCTTTTGGTTGTTTGACACCACTGAGAGCTACCTAGTGCATGAGGAGGAGGTACTGGGTTCCTTCTCCCTGCCGTACGCCCTGCGTAAGCTCCCACAGCAGCCGGTGCTGTGCGCCCCTATCAGTTGTTAGGCAGACATTTGCAGCTGGAATGCATGGCATCTTCCTCTGTTTCGCCTGTTCTCCACCTTGCATAGCAACACATTTAAAAGACTGAAATGTGCTCTTTTTATTGCTGTTAACACTCAAAAATCTTGTTTTTTCTGGTCAGCAAGGCACTTGGAAAACATCGCCATTGTATTCTGTGAATGAAATGGGTCCCCGTCATTCTCCCTACCCCCCAAAACGTGTAGCATCCAGACCTTTTCCCCCACCCCCCAATGTGTAGTCTGGCTTTGTTCATTTTGCTGCCACGTACTGAGGATATAGCAAACAGCTGATATGCGTGCTGTCTCAAGGCCAAACTAAATTTTAAATGGGCCCAGTTTATTTTATGCAGCCATGAAGCATGGTACCTTCCAGAAGGAACGCTGGGATGATGTACTGGAAGTTACTGAAAACGAGATGGTGCTGATAGCGGTTTATTTTTGGTGCCTGGTTTGGGAAAGCAGGTACTCAAACATTCTAAAATACCGAACTGTTAGAGTGCAAAGTAAAGAGCATCATGCTGCATTTATTGCTGAATGTATGCTTTGATTTCATTCAAGCCGGAAAGTGAACTGAGATTGTACCTGCAGAAAATCCAGATAGGTTCTCAGCGACTAAGCATACAGGGTCTGGAGAGCAGGTTGCAGAATCAGAACTTCAGCCTGCTCTGGGTGATAAACCCTCAGGAGAGGAAAGAGGAAACCCGTTTAGACATACAGCTCTACTATCCTAATATTTCTTCTTATTAAATAGTGTTGGCGGTCAGACTATACGCGTGTGATGAAACTGTTAAAAATCAAGATACTTAAGGGTTATTTACTGTATTAAATCCTCTTACATGCAGTGCACTCTGTTGTCCTGTGAATAGTATAATGTCATGACTGGTAATTTTCTTTTTCTTTTCCAGTACAAGGATGCTTTTATGAAGGCAAACCCAGGGTACAAGTGGTGCCCCACTACAAACAAACCTGTAAAAACCCAGACATCCACTGTAACAAACAGGAAAAAGCTATGGGCCTTTGCATCAGATGCCACAAAAGACTTACCAAGCCCAAGGAAAGTGACGACAAAAAGTGAAGAAATGCCACAGCTTAACTTTGGGATGGCAGGTGAGATTTCCGTCTTTGTTACTCAAGATGTAGCATCCTCATTGTGTTCGAGGCTGTGGCATTGAAATTGAATTGCAGTTTACTGCACATGGTACTGGAGTACAAATACCTTTCATTTTCCAAATTAAGTTGCCAAGACTCTAGTTAAACCTCTGCATAACAGCTTGCTGAAATGCTCCCTACTGCCTGATTACTTTCAAGAGTTGAGTCCAGATGTGTGGCACCATAAACCATACCCAGTTCGGGGTCCAGAGTTGATTGATTGTTTTGCTTTTAATTCCAGTTTAGCTGCAGTTAGAGATTTCATTTTCTAGTGGAAAAGGAAAATTCTGATTATTGTGCATCCTTTCTCATAGAGCATTGTACTATGTTTAGTAATTAATTGATGGTCACCTATAGAGTTGAAGGTATTGATGTTCTTTTGAATGAATGTACTGGTGGAGCTAGATTTTTGTATTTGAATCAAGAGAAGTGTCATTTAATTTCACTTAAAATGTGCTCTTCTGCCCTTTATCCTTTCGAGGGGCACAATCTCACCTTTTAAACATTAAAATAAGAAAAATCAAATCCATTGATAAGTGTCAGTGGAGTGCCTGAACTGGTGAAAAGCAGATAATCTCTCACTGATGCCCGCAAATAGCAGAACTGTTGCAATTATGACCTTGAAATACCAAGACATCACTGTTAAATGTTGGCAACTTCAGAACTTAACAGTTAAGGTAGAAAATTACTTTTCCCCCCACTATTCTTTATTTCTTTTTTGTGGTTTAAGGTTTCTAATTTTATCAGTACTGATGTATTTGAAACTTTGTTCTGGCCTACCTAGTGTAAGGCAAGTGTGTGGCAGATAGGACTTTTCTGCTTGGAGTGGTTGTGAGCTGGAGGGTGGAAAATGGTTTTATGGACTGAGTGTTAAAGGATAAAAAGGCATGTATACCCTTTTCCTAGTGTGGTGGTATATAAATTGCTGTAATGAAACTCCCTCTGGCTATCAAGGAACTGTGAAATGTGATGAAAATAAAGTTTTTCGTGACACATGGTTGTGATATATGGGAGGCCAGTTCTAAAAATCACCAGCCCTATCATCCCATTCTGCTTTTTCATATAAGAGGAGTAACTTCTGTGCTACTTAAAGGTTTATTGACTTAACATAAAGAACAAGCAATAGGTTGTGGTCTGCATCTGTGCTGTCCCCCATGGCTCTTGCTAGACTATCCAAATGTAGAGTTTCTGAGAAGAGAGATCTTAAGACAGCATCTGTCAGAGCAGAGGACAGAGAACTTAATTAGGAACTACTCTAATCCGTTGTTTTATCTGTAGAGCCATTTCCCTTCTGAATGGAAAAGGCCCTTTTGTGCTACATGTGACTTTTTGTTAATTTCTGTGTATGTATTTAACTACAGACTGAGTAATGACTATAGTAATTCATAGGGGTCTCACTCCAGTCCTCAAGCCAATGAAGAGTGGCTGTTTCTTGAGCATAGCAGTAGCTCATAAAATAACACCAGCTTCTGACAGAGATGTTAGCAGCATCCAAATCATGACAAGTCTGCCATGCCAAATGGATTACTGTTTTATCAACTATATACCAGTTTGTGCTAAATATGTTTTACTGTGTTCTTCTCTCCTTGGCTTCCTGTCATAGTTCAGTTCAACTCTGACTTTATCTGTCTGGCCCAGCCTCTTTTAAAATCCAGGCTGTGTATTAGCTGATGAGCTAAAACGTATCTGAACCATCTCCAAAACAATTTTACCTTTGAAATGCCACTGTCTGTCTTGCATTTTCATGGCAGATAGCTTCCTAGGAAAGGGATCCTAGGATTCCAGAATCACTCCTGGAAATCTGTTTTACTTATTGGCAGTTGTTAATCCTGTCTTGATTGCTTTTTGCATACTACATTTCATTTTGGAAAATGTAATACGCAGAGAGTAACATCTTCTTTTCCTAAGTCCCATACAGGCCATATCTCTCCTTTATTTTTGGCATTCCAGCAATAACCACCCCACTTTTAAGTCTCTCATGTTTACATATCATTTTGTCAAGAAACTGAGGTGTGGCACCAGCATTGGGCTTCTGACCTGCAAACCCGGCGGTGGTGTCCTTGCTCATCCAGCCTGGAAGCTGTAATTCAGCGTGTTTGTCTCTTGACGTGGCTCACCTGTGATCTGTCGTAGGGTGTAGGGCAGGGGCAGTTGCTGTTCAGAAGTGAACGTGACCATTGCAGCATGTGCCCTCAGAACGACAGAGCTAAGTGAGCAACAGCTTTGCTGTACAGATGTGCAAGTTTCCCAGTACTTCCACATACCTGCATCAGGAGACAGCAATCTGAGCCAAAAAACTTTTTAATGAAGCAAAGGGTGGGAAAAAGACACTTGCTAGAGTAGGCAATATCCTGATAGACATGCAGTTTTTCTGTTATAGAAGGAAGCTTAATTCTGCACCCACATACAACTTACCTGAAACTGGGACCTGCTAGCCTTCTTCCTGCTTAGCTTTTCCTCAGTTCTTCCTTTCCCATGACTGGAAAACTGCAGTGATGAACAAAGCCTGCTGAGCACTTAATCAGACCAATACTAAAAAAGTACATCATTCCCAAGTAGTGAGATGGGTTTAAGTTTCATCAGTATTAAAAGCTATTGATAAAGTCATGATGAAGCCATTCTGCAAGTCAAATGTATGCGTGCTGTTCTCTCACTATTGTTGATTTATCTGTAAATTCCTTTAAAACAGCACTTAAAATTCTTAAGTCTTCATACCAGTAAGTTCTTAGTGCCGTAAGAGAAACACCGTTGTGCTGTGAAGACACCATAAACACATGGCAGTGTTTGCATATGTACATTCTGTCTTCCCTTGAATGAAGTTGTTGGGTAATTGTGGGTTTTATCCTGGTGAGCCATCCAAGCACCAGCCCTCTGCTGCAGCTGCAGCAGAAGTATTCAAGTTGTTTAAGCACCAGATTAAACTTTCACTTTCCACTTTTTCCCTTCCTCTTAATTTTTCTATTAAAATAAACAGTTTAAGTATTTGATTCCTTTGGGGAATGGGGGTGGAAAGCAGTCATCTCCTTGTCCTGTTCTTCCTTGCTTGTTTGAAAGGCAGAAAGCTGAAACCACCAACAATATAGAATTTAGAAGAGGGGAAAGAATTTGGCAGTCATAAGCTGGGTGTTCTCCAGTTGGCCAAAACTGAGGAGGGGGAAAAAGATCCACAGGTGACTAAAGGGAAGCACAAGAGAACAGCTGGGAGCCATCCGTGTGATGTGGGATAAGAAAGTGCTGCATTGCAGGTTGTCAGGCAAAGTGTTTTCAGGAGCTGTAGAGAAGAGTTAATGTCATTGAACAGAGCACAGCTCATCAGATGTGGTTCAGCTCCCCCTGGAACAGATGGAGAGGAGAGCTTTGGGGACTGCTGGGACAGTGGGAGGTGGACATGCTAGGTTACATCAGGAGATCTTGGTTTGCTTAGGCTAGGAAAGCAAGTGGGAGGAGGGTGACTCCTGTAAACACAGAAGAGGGGAAATAACATTCAGAGAGAACAGTTACTTAATCTAAAAGATTATGATGGGCTTGGAGATGTCTTTGCATCTCTCCTTCCTCCAAATTAACTGCCTGCTCAGGCATCATCTTTCAAGGTGCATGTTCTTAAATGTTCTGATCTCCTCTTGCTTGAAAGACCAAATGGTTTCTGATCAAGTATTTTGCTGGTAAAAAATGCTGTGCTGACTGGATCACTTAGAACTGTACTTAGGTACTTGGCTAGCCCTTCCCATTTTCTGTCTCTCTTTCCTTAATCCCTTCTTGTTACTAGATCCTATGCTTCTGATAGTGTCTTGTCTTTTTGTAGAAGCTTTATATCTTTTCCATCTTTTACTCTAAAATACAAAGTTTAAAAAAACCAAACCCACAAAACTACAATAAAAGCCCACACTTCTGCCTCTTTATTTTGGTAAAGATAAAAATTCATTCCAGTTAGACATTGAAGTTGAAGCCAGATGCAATTTAGGCTGTATTCTTAACATAATGAGCCACTCTTCTGTCCTAGAGATAGTGGGTGAACCTGGGTTATTCACATTGCTCTCCTCTGCTTCTATTTACTACTGTCTTAAGAGAGTATTGTAGAAAGTTACCCTATGAATGTCAGTGGTAGGTGCTGCCTGAAGGAGAGCTTCTGGCACCATCTGTGGTATTGAATTACACAGCACCAGTGAGTATTCTTATGAACTGGATCTTGATCATCTGTAGCACTAAATCCCTTGGAGATTTACAGGTACAGATTTGGTCCATGTGAGCTGAAAAGAGCAACAAATTCCTCAGCTTTGCGCTTGAGTGGGAATGGGCCAGGGGATTTCCCGGTGGGCATTTTGGTTGCAGCAATTCTGCATCCAAACTTTGCATAGCAAAATGCAACCAAATGAACAAGGGTAATTGTGCTGATTGGCCTCCATTCCGGGAAATGGTCCTGGGCACATGTAACTTACTGTTGTGGAGAGAGTTTGGTGAAAGAGAACTGGAAAATGGGAGTGCACAGTTAGTGAAACCTGAGGGAAGTTCCTTACCTTGGATACCGCATCAATACTGAGGTTTGTGACTCAGCAATACAGCAAGGATAATGCTTCCCTTTCACATTGTGGTGGCTGTGCGAGACATTTGGTCCACAGGCGCTCTCTGTCTCTCTACATGACGCTCTTTAAAACTGGGACTCTGCACTGCTTCCAGGGCACTCCCCCAAACTCAACACAATTAGTCTTCATAATGATGAAGGGCAACCGCTGTTCTGAGTGGAAAAGCCACTCCATGAGTAATGCAGTGCCAGTGTTCGTTGCTTTCACTTCTTGTTGTTTTCCGAGCTCGTGAGGTGCAGGAAGGCTGGAGGCAATGTGCTGTCAGCATCAGGTACTTGGAGAAGGAACATTTCTATCTCCATTTTAGTTTCCTCAATTATATATTGTATTGGCAGGGCAACAAGTAGGCAGGCGGCTTGCCTGGCCAGGGCCTGCGCTGTTCTGGCACAGAGGATCAAGCCCTTCATGCTTCAGAGCTGTCAGGCTGGCACTCTTCGCCACTAAATGCAGCTCTAAATTAAAGCTAAATGAAAATAGACATTTTCTTTCAGTGCTTGATCATGTCACTTTGTTCCATCCTTCTATTTGTTCTGTGGCTAAGGAAGGGATCCACGGTAGGAGCATCTATTGAGTTGTAAACACGTGCGATATTAGAGCATCTTTGTGTATATTTATGGATGAGATCATTACAGTTGCTGTTTTAAAGATATCCATCTCTGTAGTACATAAAACCTTTGGCAGCAAAATTGTAAATCTACGCAATGGGGTGTTAAGCATACAAATCCAATTAAATCCTTCAAACAGCTTTGAAAGCCTCTCCCAGAGGGTACAGAAATGGTTATTTGTGATTCTCTTGAACTGCCTTTTATGGCAGCTTGCTTAGAGTGTCTGTGACAAGTAGTCTTCTGGGGGTTTAATGCTGCAAATGGTACGTTCTTTAAACAAGCAAATGAATAAACTGAAGACTTGGTTTTACTCTTTTTAACAGATCCTACACAAATGGGAGGTCTGAGTATGCTGCTTCTAGCTGGGGAACATGCCCTGACTGCACAAGAGGTAAGGAGCTCCCTTCTCTTCCTCCTGCGAGCCCTCAGTGCAGAGAGCTCTGAAGAAGAGTAATTTGACCAGTGGGAAATGAAATTTAATGTTCATCTTGGGTTAACCTCAGGTTGGACTGAAGTGTGAGCCCTGTGGTACAAGTCTTGCATCCCCACTGTGAATGTTGAGGTTGGGCCCAGATTTGCTCTCTGTTCAGTATTAATTCTGCTGACTGAATATTTGATCAGACCAGGCAGGTCTGCCCCATGAGGCAGGTCACAGGTAGAAAGGTTGAAATGCAGCGACTGTGTTAACAAACAAGTGATTTGCAAGCTCTTTTGGGGAAGGGTTTCGTATGCTTGTGCAGTGCCTCACACAACTGTATCCTTGGCGCTGATAGCAAAATAAATACATAATAATTTCCATATGGTCAGTGTCATTGTAAATGCATTCTGAAACCATGCAAGTGCTAACAGGCAGTCAAAGTATCGCAGTCTACTCCCTGTTTGCCATCACAAGCATTTTGTTTTTAAGGAGTCTAGTAAATGAAAGCGTTCCTGTATATATTCATTAGAGTGGTCTTTCTTTTAGACTAATTATTATTTATGAACTATTGAGCTGACTTTGAACGTTGTTTCAAAGGTGGCTTGTATGTTGGGTAAAATGAGTATTCACTGCCATAAATCTCTAGCCTGGAAAGAGGAGCAGTGGAAGTGAGGAGGGTTTCTGTTCTCTTTTTTGTTCTTACTGAGAGGTCAAGCAATAATTAACTACCTATGTGTGATACCTCCAAATGTAAAATGAGCAGTGCATGTAAGATGGATTGCTCCTGTCCTGCCAGGACTGAGCCAAGACTGCTCAATGCTTAACGCATCAGTTTGAGCAGTTCAGGTCTTCATGCAGATGTGGGTAGTGGCTTACTGTGCTGCAGCTTCAAAAGTGAGAAGCACTAGGGTAAAGTTGGCAGAAAAGTTTGATTGTTTTGTGCTAAAATGACAATGTTCTGTGGCTTTCAAGCTGTGAGTCTTTTTACCTGGAGTTTCAACACTGTTGTTACTATGCTGTTCTGTTCAAATGAGAAGGGAAGGTGTGTGTACTCGGTTCCATTAAGAAGGGTCTTTGCTATGATCTTGTGAGTTGAGCTTGATTTTTACATGAAAAGTGCTTCAAGTAGATTTCAGATGTCAGTGAAGGAATGAAACTTCCACGTGTATTTAGAGACAAATAAAAACTGGTGTGTTGTGATTGGTTTAGTATATGAACAGGTTTTTAATTGGAACTTTCTATATTTTTTTTTGAGCAAAAGACACATTTCTGATGCACCTGCATAAACCCCATTTTTTCCTGATACAAGCATGTAGTCTGGCTTGTCATGTAACATTTACTATATGTATAAGCTATGCTATGCTGTGCTTTTCTGGACCGGTAGTCTTCTTTTGAAACCCGGTCCTCCGCATCAAAGAGGCAAACTGTGTAATCTGCTGTCCCCAAAATGTAAAAGCAAAATGCTTATCATAAATACAGCCTGAACAAAACTAGTGGAGGGCTTTGTTGGCTGTTGTTAGAATCATGGTGGGCCAGAAATTGGCCCGTATTTGCTCATGAGTTACTGTATTTTAGTTGTTCTGTGCTCTCTGAGAAGCAGGTGTAAGAGCACCTTCACAGGAAACAAAACTGCACATCTCCAATACTTTCAGAGGGTCCCCTGTGTAAAATACAGCCTCTGGAACAGTCTGTGTGCTAGGTATTCGCAAAAAGACCCAAAAGTTCAGTCGTCCAAACTGCCTCCTAACTCCAGCTATGCTTCTGTGCACTGGGAAGCTTCCTCAGTTTCTTTGCATGGCAGCCCTGGTGTGTCTTCTCTTTCCCTTTGTTTCCTTTTGATTCACTGTTTCAATGCTGATTGGATAGGTAGGAAATATTTCTTAGGCTTGTGATTCCCCAGATGCAGTAAAGATCCTAAACCTGTTCAGACTTGGATAAGAGAACAGCACTTCTGACTCCCCATCCTGGAGCATGTGGACAGAGGAGACTTAAAATGCTCATCTTTGCATGCCCATGGGACAACCTAGGGTTGCATTTCCATGCTTATGCTTGAATACAGTTTCACACTCACACCACCATTTGGGAGGTTAGCAGAACATCCTGGGCGGTGTTACAACAGGCTCAGTAAGATCAAGAATTCCCTGTAGGATTGGTAAGCTGCTTTCCTCTTCAGTGGAGCTGGGTTAATTGTGTTCTGGTGGATTTGGTTATTAACATGAGGTGTAAGTTGGTGTACTAAGGTGACTGTTGAGGTATTGTCAGTGAGGAGGTTCAGATGTTGCTTAACTATGGAAAACACAGGTATTGGTTTTTTATGCATGTAAGTATATAAATATATAATATATCTAAAACACTGGCATTTCTATTTAAACAAGACAGATGCAGTGTCATTTGAAAAAGAGTACTTTTAATTGATATTGTAGTCTTCATTATCATTAATGCAAGTCTGTACATGTAAGATACACATGCATATGTATGGTTCTTAAACTGGGGGGCTGGCAGACGTAAGATTACTTATCAACATACAGCTGTCTGCTTGTGCATACGTATGATTATGCAGACTTGGGTGGCCTCGTAAGGATAGGTCTTAAATACAATTACTAAAAATTGTTAATAAAAAGGAGGGCAGCCCTGGCATAGTTTACTCAGAACCTGGGGGAAGATGAGGGAAATGGTACTTAAAGGTCTGCTATTCCCACATAAATGTATTTAACACCCTCTGGTTCTCTGTCAAGTGTGTTAAATGGATATCTTGGGACTTTTCAAGTGGGTGTTTAACCTTGGAGTTGTTGGAAGCCCAGATGTCCTGTAACATAGTGACCCAGCGGGAGGAGGAGTTCAGGCATGCGTGGTCCTGCAGGATGGGAAGAGGCACAACGGGGATATTTACAGAATCCCCTTGAGGCTTCAGTCACCATCTCTGTGTGTCACCCACCCATCCATCATGTTCCTATTGCTGTAGTTTCATTCAGTAAAGAGTTTTTCTTCTCACAGAATTCAGTGCTGGTATGTGACTGATTTCCAAGCAGCAGCTGGATTTCCAAGCAGCAGCTGGAGTCACTAAGTAGATAGGCAAGAGAAGCTACAGACCTTAACAGCAGCAAGCTGAGGGTGTAGACCCAGACCCACCTAACTTCTGGGTCCTCTCACCAGTTGCACAAGACTATGTTGTATGTATATGAGCGTATTTTGTTGAACACCCGGGTGGAAACACCCGGCAGGTCGGCTCCAGGTATTGTCCTTGTAGGCAAAAGCCCCACTGCAGGTTGATGGGCAGAAGGGCTGAAGCTGTGTGTGAAGAACGCTCCTTGCCTGCCCGTTTGCCTTGTCCTTTACTCGCCCGTCGGGCCCTTTGCTTGCCTTGCAGCAGCACCTAGTGGCCTGTCTGTAGGTTACTGCCCAGAAATCCCGGGATTTAGACTGTAGTCCAAAACCTGGTTTTCCTAAGAGTTTCCCCCCCTTGCCGGTGCCTGGCACATCAGGACTGCACTAAAGCCTCACATCATTCTGTACAGAACATGACCCAAGGGCTGTCCTTCACCTTCCTTTGGTGTAATCCGTTTTAGAGCAGGTAACAGTAACCTGCAGGGAAGAGAAGGCTATGGAGGTGTTATCCTTGTGATTTCGTTGAGAACAAAAGGTTATCTTGCATGCAGTGCTGAGTCTGTGCAAGGTGGTATCGCCTGTAAATCAGAAGTGAAAAGTCTCTCAGTGCAGCAGAGGGTAAGCTCAGAGGATGAAAGAGGAGAAGAAATGAGATGCTGAGGATGTTTCTTTGCAGCAGGAAATGAGATGTACACAATGGCACTCTGTGCATCCATTCCCTCTGGTAATTATTGTAGTGCTTTGATTGGGTTCAGCCTAGCAGAGGTTGGAAGTCCTGGAGATAATACATTTTCCCACAAGTCAGGAGTGTATGGGAAGCAGCTGAGTAGAAGAAACAAGCTCAAATTAGTGCTTCTGTCAGTAAAGGAAACAGCATTAACTTTCTAAAGGTAACAGAAATTGATAGCAAAAGCATAGTTGGTCTAACCACAAAATCGCCTCTGGGTTACTGGGCACCAGCAATCTGTCCTTTACACAGAGCTGTAAGAAACTGGCTTCACACCTTCCACAACTTGTGGTTCCTGTACCACAAGGTGGACAAGCTGTGCCCGACCCCAGCACATGGCCTTGGAGGCAGCAAGAATGTTCATCCTCCCTCACCATGCCTTGTCCAGGAGCGAGTGCCTCCCAGCACTTCTGATGCAGGGGCTGAGCCATTGCAGCTCCTTTCAGGAGGGCTTCTTTGCTCCAACTCGGTGCTCCTGGGGTGGCATGGGTCAGTGGCTCCTAACTTGGAGCTGGTTTGTGCTGTGCCAGTTCGGGTGGGTGTTTACATGCTTATGTGGACGTGCCCTTAGATAGGTAGCTGGGAAGCTGAGAAGCCACTGTCTTTTCTGGTCTGTTTCTGGGAGAATCCTACCTGTGAACTGGCCTGAAGTAACCGAATGAACCTTCAGGTATTATACAAGCAACATCCTTATGTATTTCACACTAGTGCAGAGGCTCAGACCTTCAGAGAAGGGTCACTCAACAGCAGCAAGATGGGTGTGCATCCCTGGTACAATCCACATCACTGCTGAGGCACAGACATCTTCAACAGATCATAAAGAAACTTGTGAAAAGCAGTAATAAATATTACGTCAGTGAAAATAGTAGCACAAATCACTGCAAAAGGGAAGGACAGGCATTTAAAATACATTCTTTGTTAGCCTTCAGGTTGGTATACTCCCATAGTACATTGATAATACATCGTGCTTGGTGTTTAGTAAATATAATAGAAGCATATCTCATAAGAGGCACTGTTACTGCTTGGTTTTATGGCAGGAAGAAAGAAGTTCAGCTTCTCTCAGCAGATGTAAGCAAATTGTCATGTGGCGTAGTTCCCCTTGGGAACTACACACCATTCTTAGCCTGTGGGTTGCAATGCTTGATTTTAGTGTTTTTCAGGGTAGTATGGGTAGCAGATTGCTGAAACAAAATGCCACTGGTACTATGGCATCTTGGACAAACAGCAGCAGGAGCAGCAGTACAAACTGTATGTGCTGTAGGCCTGCTTATTCTGTGATGCTGTGTGCTTACCAGCAGCAGAGGTGGTTGCTAGCTAAATCTCACACATGCATTCACTAATAAATGCTGTTGACATACTTGTTTTGGTAATAAATAAGAGAAAAAACACATTTGTATCGAAATGTTGGAAGTAAACTGAAATTGTATGGAAAAAATACAAGTTGTTAGGGAACAAATTGCCATCCTTCTGCTTTTCTTAAAATCCCACAAAGCCTCGCTTCTTCCTTCTCTTTCCTATAAGCCACGTTACATACCTTATTTTATACTAATTTATGCTTCTACGAGTTACACGTATGAATCTTTTATACTCAAATCTGACGTTAAATGAATGTATCGTATTTGATGCAGTTCCTTTACAAAATGGTGCTTCAGTAGCAGATTGCTGGCTAATAAGAATAGTACAGCTAAGCTTTGTGTTAATTTGAATAAGGCTGTTGGGTTTGAACAATCATGTCTTTGTGTTTTAATTTCAGTAGTTACGACTCTTTCTTCCACTGCCTCACATAAGCGTCTCACAATGGATGTTTAGGAACATCATTTGACAATTTTAGGCTTGTGGTACCCTTAACTACTTACTTTTATGCTGTTAGGTGAGTGGGGATAAGCATTTCTGTCACTTAGCAACTCTCAGTGTCTTCAAAAACATTTTTTTAGCTTCTAAGTAATTTTCTTATTCAGAATGACATTACAGACGTAGCCGTGTTGATGGCATCACCAGTACTAGGTAGCTGTGTAACCCTGTATCATAGAATCGTAGAATCATAGAATAGTTAGGGTTGGAAAGGACCTTAAGATCATCCAGTTCCAACCCCCCTGCCAGGGGCAGGGACACCTCCCACTAAACCATGCCACCCAAGGCTATGTCCAGTCCAGCCTTGAACACTGCCTTTTGCAAAATTTGGAATCAGGGAAAAAATATAGATTCCTGGTATTTTTGGGGTCTTTCTTCTTAGGTGATTTTCAGATGCGTTCTTATGGGTGCTAAACTATGTTTTCACCTGTAACTTCAGTTTAACCTATCCAGGACTGTGGAACATTAGGTTGTCCGTCTTCTGTTAAACACTGCTTCTTGTTACTGCTGCCTGGTATTTTGTGTGCTCACTGTTGTTCTTAGCTTGAAAGCAGCACTTTTGAGGTCTTACTCCTCACACTCCTTGTTTTCAGGTTTCCTCAAGTACTTGCCAGTCTGATGCAACTAATTCTACAGAAGCCTGTCAGAAGTCATCATTGTTTCAGTTTGCAGAGGTGAGTTTCTTTTAAGAGTGTTGTCTTTCCCACTGATTCCTTTTTAGAAGCATTTGAAAGCTAAAAGAGGAGTCAAAAGTCGTGCTTTTATTTGTTCCTTCTTTTTGGGATTATGGTACTGGATCAGTTAAGCAGGTATGTAGGTCAGACCTGAAGTACAGGAGAGTGTGTTTAAGTACATGGTGGCAACCCTAGTGTAATAGTGGAGCTGTGGTTTAGGCAGTAACGTAGAGATGTGGTGTTATTCCTGCAGTTGGTTTTCAACTAGAGCCTTACTACCTGAAGTTTTAACTTGTATTATATTTTACTGCTTTAGTTGTCGACTCCATCCAAAATAACTGTAGTTCTGGAATTCCCAAAATTTTCTTCTATGCTGTATCCACCAAATAGCTCTATCCAATGTATAATATTTTGTCAACATATTGAGCAATGTCATACTTTGTATAGTTCCTCTTGATAACAGTCCTTTTCATTGATTTCACAGTCAAGTCTTTTAAAGAGCGAGATAAATACCGGCTCACTAAATTGTTTCAGTTTATTATAGAGTGCCCAAGCAGGAACGTGCCATAGCCACGTGGTAGTAGACAGGAATTGTGTTGTGTGCTGCAAGATAGTCTTGCTAAAGGCTTGTGACCACTGGCTTTTCTTTATCCACTGAAGGACAGCTTCAGTGGGTGCCAGGAAACAAGCTCACCTGCGCTGTTAAAGCAGGCAGTTTAGAGATAGCTCACTGATGATCAGTTATTAGAAAGGCATATTAGCTAGTCTTACTTTTCCAGATGTTAAGCAACCTGTAGTGAGGCTGCACCTAACCAGTACGTGATATGTATCTGTGGCAATGGCAAAATAATAGGTACTTGTGCCAAGGTCTAACAGTAATCAGAGGTGTCATTTGCAACCAAAATAATTGTCACAAGGTAAACAGTATAAAATGCAGTTACCTGAGTACCTGGGATTGATCTCAAAGTACCTGCACTCATTGTGTCCCTGTCCACACATACCTTCCATGTTACGTAGCCATTTGTGCTGTATCAGCACCACCGTTCTTCAGTCCCATGCCTTTCACTGAACTGTGAAATAAAATATAGTGTTAAGATTTTGTTGCTAACCCGGTTTTGACATACCAGTGGGCAAATAAAAGCCCTTCAGAAAAGTCTTAGCCTGTTCTGTTTGCCCTGGGAAAGATTTTCTTCATGGAAAATAATTCAAGATCACCATTTCACAGACCACCCATTTATGTGTGTGACAGAAAGCAGATACTGTTCTTTGGGTGTGCTGGGATTTATTTGCATGCCGTTAGGTACCAGGACTCTTTCCGTATGATGGATCAGAAATTTAGCTCATTGAAGTTTGATACTGAAACTGAAAGCGTTAGGTAATATGAACATAATTGTTCTCCTGACAGATCTCTTCGAGCTCATCACAGCCTGGAGTCCTGGGAGCTGTAAAACAAACTGAGGAGTCTGCATTGTTTCAGTTTGCTGAGGTATAATGGCTGAAATATGGGGTGGGGGGAATCTGGGAGGAAGCAGGGAATCAATAAGAGTTGTCCCTGAATGGCTGAGCACTTTGTGTTATAAGGGATTTCTGTTAAGAGATGTTTGTCTTCATGACAGCACTGTGTTAAGAAAATCATACGGGGAATAACCAAGTGATTGGACAAGATGGTGGCCAGTTCTACCAGCTGTAGCATGTACAAAAGGTACTGGGCTTGTGGACATCACCTGGCCTTCCCTAGCAAAGGACCACTGCAAACATACTTTCCAAATGGCCTTTTCATGTACATCTAGGAAAACAACAAATAAAAGCCATTCTGAAATGGCACTACGCACTGTCACGGAAGAGGCTGCAGCAGTACAAAATGGCAACTGCCCTAGAGGCAGGAATCCTATGGAAAATAAACTTGCAGGTCAAGTGAAGCTTATCACAACAGCTACACGGATATGTAACACCGTGATTAGGTGGTGACTTATAAAGCCTGTTAATTACCCATAAGTACGTAAGCTGTCCTTCTTCCTCCACGTGTGGAAGATTTGGAGTTCTTAAAGATTGCTTTTAATAATTTATTCTCCCATTTGTTTAATATGCTCCTATGAATTAACTTTCCGCACATATTCTCTTCTTGCCCATTTGGGGGAGTCTGGTACTGCTTTGCAGAATCAGTTGTGCTAAAGGTATCTTAAGGGTGTCCCTGAAAAGAAGCGATTGGAGCTGGTGCTATTGTGGAGGAGCATAATGGGATGAAAAGATATCCTGTTTGTTATTCTGTGTGCATACAACACTGTTAAATGTTAAGCTAATTGTGTACTGTGTGTTTTCAGCTTGGCTGGGATGGGCCTTGATGTGCTTGTTAGGAGGCCCAATTAAGAAAAACCAATTTACTAATTCAGGTGCCATAAAATCCCTGACTACAAACATCCCTATGAAAGATGCGATAGAGTTAATATCTCTAATCATGAAGATGTTTTCATATGTACTCCCTTTTATTAAAGTTAAAAGTCAATGTGGAAAGTTCTTTCGAGAAACTTAGTGGAACTGAGCAGGATGGAGCCATATATTGACGCCAACCTTTTAAACCAAGCAAAAGATAGAAGTTGGAGAACGCTTCCTGTGAATTTTATCGCAAGATGTTGTATGAGTGAGTCTGCTCACTTAGATTCAGAAATCTTCACCATCTTACATTTTAATTAAACACAACTGTAATTAAACTGCAGTCTGCAGAGATGAGCCAGGCATCAATTTCCTTTAGCACACCATTGTCATATTGTCATGTAAAACCTGACCGAGATCGACTTTCAGGATTTCACAGAACCTAAAATCATTTCCTCTCCTAATTGAACAAACAACAAAATGACCAACCTGAAAACTGTCATACGGCTGTGACAGTGCATTGAGTTGCCTACCACTACACCGCGCCAGCTCATTTGGCACATGGGAGTGCGCGTATGAATCATCAAATGTTAGGTAGGAGAGGTGCTTAGGAAGTTGATTAGAAACTGGTGAGGACAGTTTTAAAGCCAGATGAGCCATCTCTTTTTCCTGTAAAAATGTTAAAACGCATGTGCAGACCGGGGGGTGTGTGGGGTTTTAGTTGTGTTTTCAATGTCTGGAAGTAAGGGACAGAAACATGGAAAAGAAAAGAAAAGAGCATGCTACAGAGCCTCTTTAAGCTTGCTTCTCCTGCTATTAAAGCTGCTTGTGCTCTTTTGTAAGGGCTTTCATTTACACAGGGTGTCTTTTGTCAAGTTTGGCAAAAATCCTGTTCCTTACTGTGCCACTTCTTACTGGGTCCTGTCTATATGAATGCATTACTGCATTTAGGAATCTAAATCATGGTAAGCAATTTGCAGTAGACTGCTGTCAGCCATGTACAGTGCTACAAAAGAAAAAAAAGGGGGAAAGAAAGTAGTTATTTAGCCAGTAGCCAAGTAGACCTGTGAAGAAATGTGAAGTGTGCTGTGGTCTGATGTGCCTGGAGCTTTTGGCAGCCATCCCAGCTCAGTTTTGGTTCTGGCTGGGTGTTCTTCATATGTTCCCTTTCTCTTCACCGCCTTTGCAGCAGGGTGAGTAAGAGTGCCTCTTTGTGAAGACAGCAATCCCATTGAGTAGATTTGTCATTTAAAATGGACACCTTTACCCCAGCAGTACAAGTCCCCTGTCACTCAGAAACAGCTTGTTATATGTAGATGTAGCATGGGATTCTTTTAGTCTATAAAGCCTCAGTTAGCTTTTCATGTGGTTGTCTGTCCCAAATGCTATAGTCATCAATTAAAGCTGTTGAGGATATGGCAAATGAGGCCTGCCCAGTGACTTGCCACAACGGATGATGAGAATCCCAGGAGTGAGACTTCATTGGGTCCTGTGGGTGTGCAAGCATGCGTCTTGGAGGTCTTCAAAGATGACATGATGTCCCTGTAAGAGGTTTTTTTTAAGTCTAGAGTGCTGCCAAGTTGCACTCTTGGCTTTCTCATTCTGCTCTTGCAGATACTTGGTCCTACTTTTGTCCTTCTCATTTGCACCCTTATGGAAAGCCATTATATAGGCCAGTGATTTCAGAGCAGTGGGCTGTGTTCCTTACTGCAGTGGCTGTTTGCAAGCTGTCTGCTCACATGGGCTGGTTGCTGTCATCCTCCTTGCCATGTGAGGGAAGCAGAGCAGATGGGACCCTTTGCTCTCTTGGTCTTAGTGGATGTGTGTTTGGCAAAAGCGAACAGATGGTGATGACTGCTTTGTTGAGAAGAAACAAGAGTACCTCTTAGATTTAGTTAGCTAAACTCTCGTTATTAAACAGAGAAAATGCTTCCAGAGAGTGGAAGCAATAAATTGCTTTTTTAACTATCATAAAACCAGAATGCAGCCAAAATCCCCAAACTCTTCACTTTCAGCTGCTTTTTGGAAGTTTTTCTCCAGGTGATTTAATGAAAAAAACCAAGTTGTGTGCAGCAAGGTGGAATTTTCTTTCCAAGTCAGACTGGTTGCCATCATTTAAGAAAAATGGATGCCCAAGGATGATTTTGTCCCTGCTGCCTTCTCACATACTCACTTTGAGCAGGTTTGCAAGCAACCCTTTCTTTCTATTTCTGTGCTAAGCAGAAGGTTTGAATCCTTGAAAACTTTTGGTCAAAATGGCTTGAAATTGGGAGCATGAGAACTAGTCAGTATCTTGTGATATCCAGCCTTCCCTTAGGTAAAGCTGTAACCTTCACAGGTAAAGCTGCTATGTAAAATAGATGAATATGTTTGTTGTTTGTCTGTGTCCTGAAATTGGTAAATACCTGTGTTGAAATGGCATACCAGATTTAGGAGGGAAATGAAAAAGCGGTACAGTGGCACATGCTTCTTGCACAAACTAGAATAATGTGGTAGCTAAAATGCTGACCTCCATTGTAATAAAAGACAGTAACTTGCCCCTAATGATCTGCAAGTTCAACCTCTACATAAAAAAGGGGCTGTTTGTGGTTGTAGTACTGCAGGTTCTGATTATTCTAATAAAAATGAGAAGATGGTAGTAAGACAGGGAATGAGATTTGTATTCCCCCTGAGAGGTAATTGATTGGCCATCTTCTGCTTTCGATGTTTGGCCAGCAGCTTCAGCAGGATGAATCCTACGTTTATGTCTCTTACAGTTGATCTTCTTGACGATGAAGAGAATTTTCTTGCTGAAGTGAAATGTTGTCTTCCCATTAGTACTACGAGAATCTCGCCTTGATTTTGTTAGGAGCAGCCATTTGCTTGTCAAAATGAAATTCTTTACTCTTTCCTCACATGATGCTTCCGGAGGCAAAATACTCCTGCATGTTCTCAGGTTATACTTCAGTGTGTGGGTCTTTTTTCTGTCCCTTTTCTACCCTTCATATTGCACTGAAAAAAATCATTAGAAGCTGAGGATTTATCGCAGTAGAAGGATGAAAAGCTGAGGCTGTCTTTCTGCAAGGTGCGGTGTACAAGATGCTTTCTCTAGCAGGGTCCCGAGCAAGTTTGCTGAATTGTCTCAAAGCATACAAGGATTTTGGGTTGTTTATTGGGTTTAATTCTAAAAGTTATTATCAGCGCACATCCAAGTATTTGTCACCGTATTTTATAATAGTTTGCAGTAAAATGGCTGTCCTGGATTTTGGAGGGGGCTGGGGGTGTAGTGAATCTCCTTGACAATTGCAAAGTAAACTCGTCAAATAATCTAGTTCAAAAGAAGCACATTAAACATAAAGAGAAAGGCTAAGGTGGCAGGTTTTGCATCTGAAAGGTCGTGGTCATAAGCATGACTTTTGTGATGAGGCAGATGACACGGACACACTGGTGGTCTTGCTCCTAATCTTAGGGCTTTTCAGGGCTTCGAAATGCTACCATGTAGCATCATGCCAAAAAAGATCAGATATGTGCAATAATGATGAATTCTTGTGTTGATGAACTCATGCTGCACTTGGAAGCAGGTCAGAAAAAAACTGACTGTAAAAGCGGTTCCCTGAAGTGCAGCGGTCGTAGTTTACTCAGCGCTAGTGCTGGCACACCAACATCTATGTAGAAGGCTAGATTTGATCTCCAGACATAATGTTTTTCCTTCTTTTTTCTAACCAAAGAAAGTGAAAAATGAAGTGCCCATGAGGGCAAATGGTCTCTTCTGTACCTGACCAAATAGGAAATACTGTTCAGGCTTTCAAGGGGCATTTTATTTCACCTTGACTGCCACAGTTGTTCATGCTTTTAAGCAACAGGTATGACTTGTTCGCTTATTCACATGCAACACATGGCATGATAGATTACTCGCTGTGGACAGTACAAACATAGAAGAGAATCCATGAGCCTAATCTAAGGAAGAAATTCTGTATTTGCTTGTATCTCACTGACCTAAATGCCTGTTAAGTGCTTTCATGGATGGTACATGAAACACTTTCATGAGGTAGCGCCTTCTGCCAGAAAAGTCTTAAGGTAACCAATTTAAGTAACTCCTTATTCTTTTCATTATTTCTTTCCTTCCTCTCTGTCTTTCCTGTGTGTCAGTGAAATATTTTTCTCCTCTGTTCATTTAAAACCTAGATCTCATCAAATACTTCCCAATTGTCAAGTACTGAGCTGATGAAGCATTGTGGGAAGTCTGCATTCTTCCAGTTGGCAAGAGTTAAGTTAAACCCATTAGCATCACAATAGGAAGATGTGTATATCTGTTCTCCAAAAGAGTATGAATACTAGGTCAGGTTTCCCAAAAGTCCTAGAAATTCTCTGAGAGTCTTAAGTACAACCCTATAGAGGTCTCCTCTTTGATATGGGTTAGTCACTCAAAAGCCTTCGAGGCTTGATGTGCAAACACTCTTCTTGATAACTGAAAGATGAAGATACATGTTGTAGTCAGGTAAATAAGGGAGGATCCTAGCACCTTACTCATACAGGGATTTTGTCCCCCTCTACCCCCCATCCAGCCACATATTTTTGCTGGTGAGGTTAATATCTCTTAGGGAAAAAAAGAGATTGGAAGCACTGAAATAAAAGTATTTCATGCCTTGTTCCATAGATATTAATGCTACTACCTGACTTTATAGGAGCTTAAAGGAGTGGAGGAAAACCTGCCTTACCCTGCAGACAGTCCCTCACAGTAGTAGCGTTTGTGTGTGCTGCCTTGTCAGCAGTGCTTATGCAAGGGTGATTACACCTTGTTGTGATCAGTGATCCATAAGGGCATTTGGCTATTACAGCCCTGGGACAGCAAAAAGGCCGGTAATATTTAGTCGGAGACACCAGAAGTTTTTGAGGTGTCCTCTTGCTGGACAGCAGCAGGCTTTGAGTAGGGCTGTGCTGGGCTAAGGCTGCTGCTGCTGAGTGCAGCTTGACTTTTGGAAGTCAGCCTTGGAAGTTCTGATGTGGCTGTGAAGCTTGTGCAGCCCACATTTGAGGCTTCACAGATGCTTGTCCACAGGAGTGCAGAGTCTGTACGGCAGCTGGCAGAAAAAGTGAAGCTGGCAGTGTGATGTCTGCATGTTGGACACCTTTCTGTGGTCTCTCAGTGACTGCTCAGGTTCCCACAAACCTGATTTGATATACAAAATGAATGTTAAAGGCTCCGATTCAAACTGAGAAAAGCATGGCACATGTGCAAAACACATCCTGCTTGCTGCTAACTCTTGTACGGCCTTTATTTCTTTCCAGTTTTGGAGATACCTGGTATCTGTAGTGTTGGACTGCAGGTGGATAAATGAAATGTGAGAGATTCAGCTGAAGTTTTCAGATAGCAGGTCAGGACCTGGTTTGGAGCATCCCAAATAACCTGTGTTCGTTATCACCTCAAGGGTGTCTTAGGCTTGCAAGTTCATTTGGCAGACACGTGTGCCATGGCGCTGTAAGTCCAAACCACAGATGCTGTGCACTGGAGGGGACCAGACTGCTGTCTCCGTGCTGCTGGCATGGCAGGGGTTTGGCGCGTGGGAGCCTGTCTGCTTCAGTACATCACACTGCTCTGCTCCTCCTTCATCTCTCTGCTATGGGGATTAACCAGTTTATCTTCTCCCCCTCCAGCCCCCCTTCCCTGTGCCTTCCTTTGTGATATTTCACAGCGTTTCACAGATGGTGAGGACATAAAATGCAGAAGTGGGTTAGAAATTCACAGAATTTTTTAGAAGATAGCTGAAATTTCTGAAAGGGTTGGAGCAGCCGCTCCGCAGGCTGAAGCCTGGGAGGCCATTGCTAATCAGCTCTGCTCAGTTTCTTGCTGTGCCTTAAATACATGGTTTGTCTTTATCCTTCAGAGCGGAGGCAGGGGAGTGCCGGGAGGCAGTGGTGGGGCTCTGCGTCAGTTCCACAAGCACGGAGGTCACTTTGAAGACTTGAGCTTTAACAGCCAGAGCTTGGGAGATGCTGTGAGCAGCTGCAGCTTCCAGCAGACAGCATCATTAACCCTTGTTGTTTATTTCCTCTGTGGCAATGATGGGTTGATTTCTGCAAAATTCACGTTGTTGGTCACTGTTGGTTCGGAGCAATGGAAACTGTAGTCTGGGGGGATAGGGGGAGCTAAAAAGTTGTAAACACCTTAATTCCCCGGTCTCTAGAACTCCAGTTCTGCATCAGATGTCCAACTGAGCCTACAAAACCACCACCAGTTGGGTTGCCTGCTGATGTAGATTGGTACTTAGCTGCTGACGTCTGCTCACGTATGAGAGAGCAGGTGCTTCAGCTCATCCTGCTCTGCAAAGGGGGTCATGACAAGAAGATCCCCAGATCTGCAAATAGCCTTTGGCGTCCGGTGCTGTTTTCCACCAGAGCAATGGTGGAGCAGGTTTCATCTGTAACAGCGTGCACGGGTCTGCGCTTCCTTTTCAATGTAATAATCTTATGAATGAATTCTGGGAAGAGGGAGGAAATAATCCGTTCAGAAGTTGTCTGGTAAACGTGAAAGAGTTGCGCTGGTAAAATAATGGTTTTCTTTTCTCCCCCTCTGTTTTCTTTTCTTTAGATTTCTTCAAATACATCACATTCGGTTCCTTCTGATTTAACAAAACAATGTGGAGCATCAGCGTTATTTCAGCTGGCAGAGGTAGTATTAAAACACTGGTGACTAATTACCACAGGTGCAGTGGGGTGGAGAAGTTTATGATGTTGGTTGCCAGAGTCTGGAAGGCGGAACTGTGCTACGCTTATAATTAGCCTGTTGCTTGTAGAAGCATGAATTATTGTGGCTTGGGTGCCACAAGTGAAGATTTCCCTGGATTAACCATCAGCTTGAAGCTTTCTGAGAGTCCGTGTTGCAGCTGAGATGAAGTACCAGTCCCTGGTGGCAAAGGGGCTTTCCAGTCACCACTGAAGTTGTTTAAACTCCTTGGTTTAGGGTTTGGGGTTTTGACTGGTTTGTCTGGGGTGGCTCAAGGAGTTGAGAGAGAGGGCTGGGTTAGTCTGTTACTCAGTGGGGGTATTGCCATTACAAATTCCTGTGAAAGGTCATTAGTTGCCTTCATTGATTTTTGGTTTTCATGCCTACTGTTTTTTTGAGGTGGTCAATAACTTCTGTTGAAGCTCTGCTGTGGTACTCTCAGCACATCCTCCTTCTGGGAACAGTTAAAAGCAATGACTGCGTACTGAAATGTTGTATTTCCTTTGCTTCTAAGCTGCTTGTAAATTGCAAAGAACTCACAAAACAGAAGTCACTTCTTTGTAGCCACATGCACAGCCCTGTGTTCTATTGGCTTGTGCAGAAGCAAAGGTATAAAGAAAAAGATAAAACCATTGGTGAGAGGTGTGTATATTGAGTTGACAAAATATTACCAGTGTCCCGTGAGCTGCATTTTAAAGATTTACCTTTAGCTTTTGAAAATCACAGGCTGTGTCTACATTGTAGTGCAGTAAAGTGTCACAGAAGTACCTTAAGTACCAGGAACCCATCTCAGCATAGTTTGTGGGGTTCTCGTCTGCATCATCTCCTGTGCTTCCTAATCGACACTGTGCTGCCAATTCTCTGCTGTTTCCAATGCTCAGCCTAGCTTGACCTGAACCACATCGGGAGTTTCTCCCCTTTGCAGCAGGCATTTCAGAAGCGTACTGTGTTATGCTCATACGTATTGGTGTAAGAGAGATTTTTAGTGTGCAAGGAGATAATGCCTTGCCAATTTGAGACATCTAAAATTGACCTGAATATAACCCAGTGATCTGGAGGGTACATCCGTGCTGACCGCATGGCCCATGGGCTGAGCTGTGGGACAGGGGAACTCCTGATGTCTGGTTCAGAGCAAGCCTCTTGCATCTGTTTTTGCTCCAGGTGGCTGTTTGGTTGGCATTTGCTTTAAAATCAAATTAGCAGTAGGAATTCAGCTGAGGGGCTTTGAGAGGGAGACTGAGAAGAAGGAGGCACTGCTTTGTGCTGTGAAGGACTATCTCACAGTGTCAGCGCAGCTTGCAGGTGATTCAAAACCAAGAGGATCTCCCAAGTCAGAGCTGCAGGAACATGGCGGTTGGAGGACCTTTTATATAGCCCATATTTTAATATCGCTGTTCCTCAGACAGTGTGAGGGTTTTGGTTTCCATTAATGTTATCTCCACGCGGAGATAACCATGGCAACAACTGCTGCTTTGCAAGTATTCCTTGCAAAATAAGTCGGTGACATGAGAAGATTTGGAAGGCTTTTTTACTGCCTTCCAAACTGTTTTGCGCATTCAAGTAAAAGAAAATAATCTTCATTATTGAGATTCCATTAACTTCTTTCACCCTCTCCTTCAGGGCCATTTGGAAAATGGAGGAAAAAATTGCGTACAGTGACATTTGGGAGTTGAAGGGGGTGTGGATGTGAGATTTCAAGTAGCTTGTCTGTGGCAATAGTGAGAAATAATGTATTGTTTCATTTAGGGTATTCTGAAAATCTATCTAGCAGCGGGTTTTAAGGTTATGTAAAGGGTACTTGATTGATCATGGAAACACCACTGAGATAGTTGGAGTCTTTTCTATTAGGGCGGTAGAACCCACCAGCCTTATTCTAGCACTTAGCTGTCATCGCATCGCATCAGTTTCAATAGGGCTTCAGTGTGTCTTTCAGTACTGTCCTTTAGCATAGCTTGCTTTCCTGAACTAAGATGCCAGAGAGATTCTCTGTATAATGTTCCTGATAATGTAGGTAAGTAATGTTAAAAGTTGGTGTTTGTTTCATGGAACTGTTTTTAAACTCTTTCTAGATGTGCCTTGCTTCAGAAGGAGTGAAAGTGAAAGAACCTGGGAAAACAAAAGTGGAAGCATCAGAAGATGTGAGAGGGGAAGTTCTGGAGGAAATGGAAGTAGAACTGGAGAAAACGATAAAAGACTCCTGTAAAGGAAAACCAGACCAATTAGAGATCAAGAGAATGCAAAACCAGGACGAGATGAGAGCTGAGGAATCAGAAACTGCAAAATGCAGAGATTTTACCAGTCTCTCAATGGAGAATAGTCCTTTTGAGAGAAATGATAGCACAAAGGATCACATGTGCTGTTCTCCAGAGCTTTCACTAGCTGACATGAGTATCCTCGGGCTAAAGCCAGAAAAGATCAAGAAGAAGAAGAAAAAGAATAAGCTGGACCGGCACACAAACGAGAAATCCACCCCCAAGAAAGCCTGTAAAAAGAGGCAGTCCTCCGAGTCGGACATTGAGAGCGTCATGTATACGATTGAAGCCGTTGCGAAGGGGGACTGGGGGGCTGAGAGACTCGCGGAAACTCCCCGCAAAAAACCCCGCCCCGTCTCAAATGTGAAGGAAAGCACGTTGGATACAAAATCACCAAAGAAAAAAGTGAAGTCGAAAGACAAGAAAGCATCAAAGGAGAAACCCACCGAGACCACCAAAGAAACAAAGCCTCCCGACTTCCTTAGTATTGCAGCCAGCAAGGAAGAACCGTGTGAGGCTTCTGATAACAGTAAAGTGGAACCACTGACCCCAACAGAGGAGGTGGTACCCCAGAGCTTACCAGAACAGGTCAAAACTGAGGACAGTGACTGTGTTAAAAAGATAGAAACCTGTGGCTCCAGGAAATCAGAGAGATCTTGCAAAGGTGCTCTTTATAAAACTCTGGTGTCAGAGGGCATGCTCACGTCTCTGCGTGCTAACGTGGACAGAGGTGGGTGGCTTTGAGTGTTTCATTTCCACCAGAACTGCAAAACCCTGCCCGGAGTGGGAGGAAAAGCCAAAGTCTGTGTTTATGTTGGAGTTTGAGCAGCGGGTGGTGGGAATGCTGTTTCTAATCACCCAAGATGCTGGGGGCAGGTGGAGGGGAAGGACTCAGTGGTCCAGGGCAGGCCTTCTGGAGTCCTGCCATCCCTGCTTACCTCCCGGACTCTTAACCTCTTCTTTTTTGTCTTTCATGATATGTGGTGTAGCTTTTTGACCAAAGGCTTTGTTGGTTAATCTGGGAGCCTGCTGATAGATCTATGCAGGACCTGTGCGGTGTGCAACCCCAAACAAATAGCTTGTTTCTATATACACAAGTCGTGGTTTGTGAGCATAACGCTTGGTCCAGAAGAGGCAGATGTGTTTTGCTTTTGGTTTGGTTGGTTTGCTGTAGGTGGTGAGCAAGAACCCTTTACCTTGTGGGAGGATAAATTTGAGATGATTTTGAGATGCCCTGAAATGTGTTTTCCCAATTAGTAGATGTGTAATTAGAACAGTCAGACAAGAAAAAGATGCTTGTAATTTAGGGAGGTTTATTGCTATAAATCTGCTTATCTTTTTCTCCTCCTTTATACCTCAGGAGATCCTGACTTCTCAGGTAGTATAAAAAAGGGTTGGGTGTGGGGGAGAGAGGGAGTATGGTTGCCAATGTCATCGTTATCCAGTTTAAAGTAAGTAGATAAATGTTTTGTAACCCCTTCAAGGCATTCAGGCACCATAGGTTACAGTACTAAATGGGTATCCAAGTTCCTTCTGAGCCACTTTGTTCTGGCACGTGTTTCTAAAGATGAGAAACAATTTTCTGCCTTCATCCCAGGAAAAAGAAGCTCAGGAAAAGGCAACTCCTCAGATCATGAAGGATGCTGGAGTGAAGAAAGCTGGGCTTTTTCCCAAAGTGGGACAAGTGGGAACAAAAAACTGAAAAGGCCTAGGCCAAAGGAGGAGTTTGTTTTTGGGTAAGTTGCAATTTAATGCTGTTCTAAGGTTTAGTTAGGTCAGCCTGGTAACCGAAGAATGAATCCTCCTCTGCAGCTGAGTGAGCTGCATCCAACACCCAAATAATCACAATTAGACAGAATTCCTGAAAAGACAACCCCTCCTGGGCTGAGTCATGCTCTAGATACCTGGTATTCATATATCAAAGTAATTCCTTTGAGATCTTCCCTGGTTTACGCTCCTGTAAACAGATTTGAATGACATGTGCTCACTCTAAGAGGGTGGGGGAAACAAAGGTGCAATATTTACCCACTCAAGAGCTGATGAAGAAAGTTACTTACATTTTCAGAGGACTTCGAAAGTGGTGTTTAAGCTTCTATGTAGGTGTTCAATCATCATAAACAGAATTAGACTAGAAAGAACGCATCTCTTTGCCTGCTTGGAGAGATTGCTTATAGAGGAAGAATAAACAGTGTTCTAATATTGGCAAATAATTACGATAAACCTCTCATTTTTCCATTGTAAAGAAAAGATATTTAAACCCTTTATGTGCACAGGGAAGAAATTAAATATATCAGAAGAATAATGATTACAAATGCATTAAAATTTAGCAAGGCTACACAGAATTACTTTTCTAGTACATTAATAACAGTCTTCATCAGAGTATTACAGATTTATTTAACTGCAGGCATAGTGGGTAAATCTGCTTAGCCATCCATACTCGCTGCAAATTCTTGAAGACTTCCAATTATCTAAATTCAGAGGATGAAAATGAATTACAAGTGAGTTGATTTTTCACACTTCATGCTTAAAATTGTAATGTTTCTGTTGTGCAGGCTCGTGGTAACCTTTTTTATAACCGAGTTTACATGAATTTAGTTGCAGCTCAATTTACAGCAAAGATACTAAATTGATTAAAATCTCTTATTTGCTTGGCATAGTCAAGAAAAAGTGATGGAACACTTCTTGTGTTTTTAGTGCATTGTATAAAAGTTATATAAATATTTTTTGAGTTTAATTGAAAGACTGAAAGCTTTTCACACCAAGTGGTGTGAAAACTGAATGCCTCTCCGAGCCAAAAAATAATGTCGTTACAAATGATATATTCAAAATAGCTGAGAAAATTGGGTAAATAACTCATTTGACAAATGCTGTTCTACCATCATTAGCTGGCTGAATGGAGAAAATACAGTCTCACTTCTTGATTAAGTCATGTCATTAATCAGCACTACTTAGTGAACTTCGTGAAGGCAGAATCAGTGATTTGTGGAGGAGCATAAGTGCTGTAGGTATCCATTACCCCTGTTCATTGCGCTATGCGATCTGGACACCTGAAGAGCCGTTCTTACCTCTACCTGCTTCTCTTAACTCTTTCTTCTTCCTTCTGCATCACCTTTCAGCCTCATTTCTTTGGGGGGGGGAAGGGGGAGGGGATGGGGTGGGCATCTCACACCTTTGGAATTAATGTCTTTCTCCCCCTGTCCTCTTACCTTGTCCATCAGTAGCTGCCCACACTTCCCTGATGGTCCTTATCAGGTGTGCTTAGTCCACGGACATCTCACTCCTTTGCCAAGCAGCGCTCCGCCTCTGTGTATCTCCTGACAGGGCTAGTCTGTGTGGTATGAAGACCTCAGCTCAGTTACATGTGTCTGACCAGGCTCATGAGATGCTCTGAACATTCATGGCAATGGGAATTTTGTTTTAGTGGTTAATACTGAGATAGTGATAGCAGCACTCTGCACTGCCTCCATGTCACACCAGCTAGAAAGTACTAGCCAGGATGGCAGCTCCTCTGCTTTCAGGGTTGGACCTTCCTAATAGCCCCTCATATGCCCTTGGGGCAGGTGGCAACAGGCTCTGGGAGAGGAGCTGTGGCCGAGGATGGAATTGCGTGAGGGATGTTAGGACACAAAATGAGCTTGTTTGGTGGTTGTCAGGGAACATCTGCATGGAAGAGGGAGGTAGTGGTACCAAGCAGCACTAATACCAGATATGTTTGTGATTTCAAAGCAAAACTAACCATGCAGATCCCAAACAAACAACCAGCCAAAACCACAAACCAACCCCATCAGTCTGCCAAGAGCCAAGGGTCTATTTTAAGGTACATGATGGCTTACTGAAAGAACTAACGACTACAGAGATAAAATGAAGTATCATTCTGCCTACCAAAGTTTTCAGAATGCAGTTTGTTTGAAGTACTGCTTCAGAAAGCAGAGAGAAATGCCAGGTTTCTTGCGATACTTCCAAGCGTACGGTGTGTAAGGGCCATCTCTTTAACAATCATAACAACTTTAGTCAAGTTCAGGTTTTCCATAGCAAACAGAATAAAGGACTAATAGCAAATGTCATTGTTCCCCTGTCATTGATGGTGCTATTTATAATCTGCCTAGCTGTGCACACTGTCTTTTATTAAAACGCAGTTCTTTCCTATGCTCCTGCCTGGCTGCAAAAATTCGCTGGAACAGAGTGCTTATGTAAGCCAGTGTAGTCGTTACAGCCAGGAATTCCATGCCATCCTGCTGGAGTGCTTTTGTTTTCATTTGGCTGTTGGGAGCAATAGTACCCTGTCTGTGGACTTCTTGAGTTGTAGGTGATCTAGTTACAGTCATTCAGTTTGGGCTGAAGTATGAGGAATGTTTGGTTTCGTGAGAGCAGGAACTAGTTGTATTTTTCATCTCACAGCAGTGAAATATGAGGGGAGAAAATACTATCCCCCAGAACAAATATAAAGCTAATTCCCTCCCAGAGCACCAGGTTTTAGAATATTCCCAGAAGATTGAATAGTTTGACATTTTTCTTCTGCTTTGAATTGTTTTCATTCTCGTGAAAGGACTTTTATATGAAGTTATTTTATTAGTTTGGTTATTTATTGTGTTTTTATTGTCTTTTTACATTCCCCTCACAGAGCAGACAAATCACCTTTATGAGTCTGTAGCAGTCAGAGCTAAATGTCACCAGTATGACATTGATTTATTTATTCTAATTTTAATATATGCAACTAATGTAATCAGTTTGCGCTGAGTTACACACGCAGAAGCTAGAGTGTACGTTCTCATCCCAAAGTTGGCATGATATATACGAGTTTGATGTTTACGGTGTGTGTGCGCTTACCTCTTTCCCCTTTTTAGCTTAGCAAAGTTGGAAGAAGAATTTGAAAAGAAATTCAACAGCCTCCCTCAATACAGTCCTATTACCTTTGACAGGAAAAATTCATCTGTTCCAAGAAAAAAGAGGAAGGTTGGAAGCGGCTCGTCCGAACATCCAAAATCCAACAAAGGTAAAGTACCACGTGCAATACATTCCTGAGCAACAGCAGTGCTATGGCAAGCACAGGAATTATGCATTCTTACTTTGCTGTTACATGTGAAAAGCATGAAGTGAAGGAAGGAAAAGGGTAGCCCTGAGCTCAGTTGGTTCTCAGCTGGGTTATTGTTCAGGCTGTAGTCATGATCTCCATACAGAGTAGAACTGGTTGGAGGTTGTGCATGAGAAATGTCTATATGAGACATGTAGTTCTTGTAGCAAACAAATTTATCAAAAAGTGAGTTTAAATTTATCAAAAAATGTAATTTATCAAAATTCTTCACAGTTTAATTTCATTTAAAAAAAATAATTTGTCAAAAAACGTGAATATTTGTGAAGGAAGTGCGTTTGACAAGTTTTCTCAGGAGAAAATGGGGAAAAAATGGCAGGTTATCACAAGGTTGTATTTTGACAGTTTTCAAAGCATGATTTCTGCCAGTTTGCATTTCACTGTAATTTTAGGCTCTTCAGATTAAAACATGAGGCCAGAGGTGTCTGAATGAAACGTTTCGATACTTTCTTCTCTTTTCTTTTTAATCAAGATTTTAGCTGGCATAAGTTAGGAGCAAAAGTGTCCCAACACAAGAAAGAAAGTTAGGGAACAGGACAGCCAGTTCCATACCCAGCTCCATTGCTGAGGCTCTCAGAGAAACTCATGGCACATTTGGCTGTTTTGTATGCAAACGCCCTGTGATGCGGAGGTAATAAGGAAGTGAGAATGTCGTAGGGAAAACTGCTTTTAGACTGTGGCAGAGATGCTGATGTATACACGCAGTACAGAAGCGTCACAAAATGAAGGAATGTCATACCAGTAATTCTACAAGACAAAAGGATGCTCAAAAGAACCCTCATTATGCACAGCTCACAATGTGAAGCTGGTTTCCTTTTCTGCTGCTGTGGTAGTTTTGCTGACAGACAGGTTTTCAGATCTAATATGGCAATTTTAGCCAGGTGACCCTGGATTAGAGCTGTGCCTTTTGAATACTTCACAAATAATCACGTTATGGTATGCAGGACCGGGCAGCTGTTCTTTTCCAGTGCATGCCAATTTCGGTATTGATTTTTGTATTTATATAATGAGATGTGGAGCAGGCACTTTTGCAGGATTAGACTTGTGCTAATACCGAGTGAGTTCTGACTTCAAACGCCTTTCATTTTTTTATGGTAGGTGTTCTTCTTCAGTGAGCATGAATGAATTGCTGTGCAGTATGACAATGCAATGGTTAATTAAGCAACATCTGTTGGGAGCAAGATCTCCTAATCTAGCATGATCTGGCAGTTGAAGTTGTTGTAGCAGTTCTTTGGATCTCTTGCTGCAGTATTTACCTGTTCAAGCATCTGTATGTCTAAAACTCTTGCAGGCCCTATGTTTTTTTGGGAATGGTACACTGGAATGCTGCCTCAAGTCAGGTATCCCAGTACCGCATTCTGCTTTTGGCTAAGTTTATGCACAAGAGCTTCATTTTTATTCTTGTTGCCATCACTTAAAAAGCTTTGGAATATATTTGGCCATGTCTCAAGGGAAGGTCAGAAACATAACTGCAGGCAGGTTCCAAGCCTGATGTAAGTAATTTTGGCACAGCCCTGTGGAGGAGGCCATGAAGCATTTGCCTTCGGCTAACAGCAAGGGCTCTTCAAAATGAGCCAGCTGACTTTGCACTGGAGCAGATGGTGGAAAAGTTCATGTGTCTGTTTACCAACTGAGTTGTGGGGTTGCAACAAGCAGCCCCAGGGCAGGAATAATCTGATAGTGCCATGCTGTTTCTGTAGTGAACATCTCCCGGCAGCCTGGAACTAAATCCAGATGGAGCCAGTGATACCTGCTCCTAATTCCAGCAAATGCTGAATTCACTCAAGTTAGCTGGGCAAACTGTCAGCTTGTGTCAGTCACTCCAGCTCCCTTAAGAGTGAAGTTTAGCTCTCAAGGGGTAGCTGAGCAGATTTCAGACATACCGTTTTTCTTTTGGAAAAGAAAGGTTGCTAAGAAGTAAATATTCCATGGCAATGGGTGGATTTTAATTTGGTTTGTTTTGTTAGGATGCTTAAAATTAGGATGCAAGTTATGGATTTGAAATGACCAGAACCAAATTACATACAAACAAGCTTACTTAATAGGGAAACGGTTCTGGCTGGGCCAAACATTCATGAAGCTGAGTCTTCAGTTTAATTTGTGGTGTACTGACAGGCCATTCAGCCTCATCATGCTCTTGGCTTGCCTGTGAGCTGTGGCGAGTCCAAAGGCGGTTAGAGAATACTGGCCTCCGAAGGTGTTAAGCATACGAGGCTTCTGCAAGTATTGCAGGAAATGAAAATATTGTGCAAAATGATAGAGTTTGGAATGGGTCTGGGTTTTCTGAGTTCTCAGGGGGTTTACGCCATCAGGTTTAAAAAACAGATGAAATAAACCTTATTCTTTGAATGTGATGAGCGTGAACCCTTAAGGGTCAATGTAGTTTTATGGGTATGACCATAATGGATGTAGAAGAGAGTACATTGCGCTGCATTACTGTGTCATGTGGAGTTGCTTTTGCTGCTTTGCTCTTCCTTGGGGTTGTCTCTGTCTGTAAGGTAATTAGAAGAGATATCCATCACAAATAGTGCCTGCTATTACCATTACTACTAGAGGTTGGGGCCTCTGCGTGTTTCCAAACAAGAGATAATAATCACTGGGTAGGTTTGGTAAAACGCTCTTTAAAATCATTCCCTGCTTTTTCTGAATAGGCCTGTGCAGGATCATAAACTTCCCAGGCACTCTCAGTTCTCAGACAAAGACTCAGTTAGTGCAATCTACAGATCAGTGCCCGCTGAAATACATTTACAGTTTGGAAAACAGGTTGGAATGCTGCGCACTGAAACTTCCTTAGGATGTTAGGTCGATAGAAATGAGCAATGTTTTTGCTGGGTTGGGGTTTTTCCACCCCCTCCCCCCAGCCAGGGCTGTATGCCTTAATGTGATTTATTTGGGAATAAATGGTGCCAGATTGTTTTTCTGCCAAATGCCATTAACCTCTGTATACCGGAGGCCTGAGCTGCTGACTAACCCAAACAGACAAGATAGTCATGAAATATTCCCACTTCTAAGTGGAAACTGAGTGGGTCAGTGCCCACTGACTCCTTCCATTGTGCTTATGTCCAGTCCTCACTTTGGCCAGTTCTTTTCATGTAAAACCACCTGAAGAGCCCTATAGCAAGAAAGCTGTTTCAAATCCACATGTATAAGGGAAAACTTGAGCTTTCTTAAATGAGAGACAGTTTTTTCCCCAGAGCTTTCCAAATTGTTCAGATTCTGTTCCCACTGGAAATAATTGGGGTCTTTCTTCAGTGTGAGCAGGATTGAGCAAGCCACAATGCTTTGGCAAATTCTACCTCAAGTGTTTTGAACTGGGAGTGTGCATTTACAATCATAATGTCACAAAATGGCTGCAAAATACAGCTATCCTGAATGTGTGCAGATGGCCTGCTCCGACATTTGCTGGAGCTGTGACTGGTTTCTTTTTTCCCCCTTCTTTCCAATGGCATATGTGCCAAAACATCCCACCACACACAAGTCATCAGTCTGCAGTGAGTCACTGATGCATTTTTGTATGCAAAAATGAGCAACAGGCATAGTCATTATTTCTGCCTTGTGCTGTGAAGAAATGCTCACTTATGCACTTCCCTAAAGCTTTCGTTTTGGGAAGGGGATTGTCTAGAGTTCTTTTTTTGTCTGTGGCCTCTAGGACTAGAAAAGCATCAGCTTAAAATGGATGCTTCTTTATGGCATTCCTCTCGGTCTTTAGCTTGGGGTTTGTTTTTTTTTGGCTTGGTTCAAAGCATTCAGATGCCTGGAGATCGCATGCTGTAATGTCCAAAGATCGTAACCTAAAAATACAGCCTTTTCCTCCTGAAAGTTGCAGAAATGCACAAATCTGCTTGTCCTGCTTTTCTTACAATCATGTTGAAGTGCTCTCTGTTTGATCTGGCCCTTTCAAATGGGGAACTTAGTGAGAGCAGAGGGGGCATGTGCCCAGGAATGTGGAGGAAACGTAGTTATGGTTCCATTATGTATGGTGGGTCCGTTTTCTTGCCTGCTACTTCCCCAAGCAGCTGCTGTTGGCTGTGGCAAGTTATTCCCGGGAGGAATTCCCTTCTGCCCTCAGTGAGTACAATGGACAAGCCAGGAATTAGCAGGTGGTTAAATCCTGTGGCAACTGCTCAAGTGCTAGGGAAAGGAAGAGCCACAGAATACTTCCAGTAGAGAATGATGAGGAGGAAGGGACTTCCTTTGCACTTGCAGGTGGCTCTATAGCATTAGCAAGTGAACTAACATTGAGAGTTTTTTTCAGCTTTTGAATAGGAAATCACATGCAGGTCCATTGCCTAATAGCAAGCCTTTTCGGTTAGTTAGGTGTTTCAGGCATAGATTTTCTGTGGACTGAATGCTGACAAGTGACATTTGTACACGATCTCAGAGTTACATGCCTCCTGTCCCCATTAAACACGTGTAGCTCAGCCATCCATCCTGTAAACTCCTGCATGGGTGAGTGTGCCTAAGCTGTGCCCCAGGGGCACGTGCTAGTGAGAGCCTGAAAAGGGTTTTTAACTCTGTTCCAGCCAAAACCAGCACATGATGTCAGGAATGCCCCCTTGTTCAGCCTTTCTTACATGCAGATGTCCTCTCCAGGCCAGACTACATTTTGCCTTCTCCATATTGGTTTAGTTCAGTTCTGTTAAAAGGAAAACGCTGGGGTTTGTACGTGAATATGCTATGCAGGGATCCTGTACTTGGCGGTTCATTGGCTTAGGCATTAATCTAAAGGTAGGATGGGATGTGGCCATGTTTGAATCATCAGATAGTCTATTCAGTAATTATTAGACAATTTGTATGTGTAAGTGGGACAGTGATTGTAATGTGGCTTTTCACAAAGGACAGTGAGCGTGTGCTCTAGTTCATTCTAAGTAGTTCAGGCAGTGAGCTTGGATGAAATTTGTCATGGAGTCACAAGTTACGTTCTCAAGTCCAACTATGACATGGTGACCTATTTAGCTCTTAGCCCATCTTCTCCACTGCATTCAGGGCCAGAGGGTATTCAAATGTGAATGGGCATTGTCTCACAGGAATAACAGCTAAAAGGGAAGGTAATTGAAATGAAGGCAATTTCACTTTTGGCCCTACCGAAGTCAATGTCCTTGGCTTTTCCATTTGGGAACAAAATTTTGCATGTAAGTGGTGTGTGCATTGGGGTACCCTACGTGTCACAGATGGAAGCTTATGACTGAGGTGCATTGGATGGTATTCAGGAGATGAAAGACACGTGTTCCATTCTTTATGATACTTGTCATCTCTATGTGAGTTTTTCATCTTATTTTGCTTAGAGTTGCTGACACTGGCTGACAGTCTGTGATACCGATTGAAATGGTCTATGGGGCGCAGGCTGAGCTGTAGAAGTGGAGACTTCTGTGATGCTTTGTAAGAAGTTGCTTATTCCAGGCACCTGCAAAAGTCACTAGTTTGCTAGTTAATTACATGGCATAAGAATCATCTAGTTAACAGGTCCACAAGCAGACACATGTGTGGGAAGATTTGTTTCTGATGTTAGTGAAGTGTTTGACCTTAGTCTTCAGAAAAGCTCAGGGTTTTTTTCACTTAGGATTTCCATCAACCTGCCTGAGCCGTTTCATTCCTTGTTTTGCATTTTTCTTTCCCTGGCACTAGACTGCTTATCCAGCTCTGCCGTACTCAGGAAGCTATTGTAAAGTGTGCAGAATGACACTTGTATCAGTGTGAGTGAATAAAGCCTCTTCTGTTGAACTGTCTGATATTTTCTGTGCAAGTTCTAGTAAAGCTATTCAGATTCAAGCTGATGGTGCTTAAGATGGTGTCTCTTGGACTTTATTTGCTTTGGTGGCAGTGATGGCAAACTACAGATGCGTGGTGTAGGCTTACCTTGATCGCGTGTTACTACATGGTTGCAGTTGTGTCTCAGTAGTACAGTGTGTGTGTCCAGTTCCTCTTAAGGACGAGGAGTGGAGGAGGCTGGTATTTGTGGTGGGTAGAATCCTGTTCCAGATCAGCTGCAGATGGGAAGGAAGCCCTCTCTGGTCACCTGCAGTGCATCTTGGTTCTGTTTTGGGCTGGTGTGTTCTGAGCTTGCCTGAGGACTTGTTTGCCTGCTGTGTCTTTGGAAATAAGATTTTGAAGTGTAGTTTTTGAAAGGTAACTCCATAAAAATGGCTTTGCGGTGTAGGGATTATACATCTGTTATACCTTTGGTCTGTTACATGTCTGTGTTGCTGTTGTATCGCTGTTTATCCCGTTAGGGAGACAAATGATAGCTTCTTGATGACCTCTGCTAATGACATATTTTGTGTCACATAAGATGGCTTCTAACTACTACTAGTAAAGACTCTTCTATCAAAGTAGGAATGACACCATAAGCTGGGCATAACCTCACCTTCCTCTCCTGGGAGCTTTTACTTCTGCACTTAGTCTAAACTCATTTCTAGTCACCAAAAAGGCAAAGGTAACTCTTGCATCCTGTGGTGGGTTGGTCCTGGCTGAGAGGTAAGTCCCCATCGTGTCATTTGCTCACTCTCCCACAGGGGGATGGGAGAGAGAATTGGAAGGGAAAAGCAAGAAAAAGACCCCTCCTGGGTCAAGGTAAAGAGAGTTTCATAAGTGCAGGGAGGAGCAGGGGAAACAAGTGATGCAAAAGCCAGCACTCACCACCACCAAACTGATGTAGAGCCATGACTGCTTTGGAGAAAACTCTCTCCCCAGTTCTGTTGCTGAGTATGACATTATATGGTATGAACCACCTCTGGGTCAGCTGTCCCAGCTGTGTCCCCTCCCAACCTCTTGCACGCCCTCAGCCTCCTCACTGGGGTGGAATGCTTGATGCTCTGCAAACACAGTGCAGCAGTAACTGAAACATTGGTGCGTTACCAGCACTGCGTTGGTCACTGGTCTGAAACACGGCACCATCCAGGCTGCTATGGGGAAAGTTTACTCCATTCCAGCCAAAGCCAGTATATATCTCAAACCCTTTGTTACATTACATGGCTAAGCTTTCCTAAGGTCATCATTCTCCGAAATGCTTTCTATGCACTAAAGCACTGGGAGCTCATGGGTTGAAGTACAGCCTTGCTGAAAGCCTCCAGAGTCTGTTCTGGAAAAGGCTCAGGGTTTGCGCTTCCCCATGAAGTGGCATCTTACATAGTGGAAGGGGAGGTTGTATAATCCATACTGTGACTGTTGTACTCTTTTTAACACAGCTAATTAAAGGTATGTGTTATTAATGTTGTCTGTAGGTTCATGCCAGTCTAAGAAAAAGAACTTTTTCTACAAAATTGTCAGCAAATGTAAGCACAGAAGGAAGCTTAATGTTCCGGACACAGGTACTGGTGCATTACTTAGATAAGGTTTTGGGCCACCTTTTTTCTCAGTTCAGACTCGGGGAGATGCTTCCAGACAGAGAGACTACTCAGCTCTCTTTAGTTTTTGATTGCTTTGGTCCCTTATTTACCTGTGTGCTTCGACTCCATTACCTCCTGGCTCCAGTTGCTCATGCATTATTCCAGTATGATGCTGTTCAGGTTTTACTTGGCATCTCCCTAAATTACAATTTCCCTGCTCCATGTGCCATGCAGCAGAGCTGACAAAGCAAGGGCAATGCTAGAGTTGGCCCTCAACTCTTATCTCCCGCACCTTATAGTTCTTTAGTCCCTTGGTTGCTCTTGTCTCCATCTCTTCTATATCAGAGACCATATTATTTATTCCTTTGCCAGAGTATTTACCCATGTCCCTATCTCCTTTCCCTGTGATCTCCTGCTGTCCAGAACCTTGCAGACTGCAGCTGGTCAGAATGTTAGAGCTTATTTCTGCACCAGACCTCAGAAATACGAACCTGAACCTGCAAGTTTATATTTAAGAAGTCGTAACCAGCTTTCTGTGTAAGATAACAGAAGATAACTTTGGCAGGTTTTTATGTCCTGGGCTTCCTCTGCCCACTATCCTGCTGGTAGCTCTTCAAAGTCTTCTTCACATTAGAGTGTCATAGTCCTGCATACCTGTACACTCCCAGCTCTGAAGGGCCTTTCCAGATGTACAGAGTGCACAGGATTACAGCTGAGCGTGCTTCCCTGGGCCTTTTTGGGTCTTTTAATCTCTAGTAATCATGGTGCCCACGCTACCCAAATCATGCTCAGGCTGTTCCTTAGCCCTTCCACAGTGGAGTTCTCTCCCACATTGTCCCTGTGGTATAGAAGAGCCTCTCTGGTTCTTCTGCTCATTTAGGTAGCTCCATGAATTTCTTCCCTTTTTTCTTTCTCCCCACCCATCCATATCTATCTCTGTGATAATGAAATTATTATCCATATCTCCAGCTCCCCCAGCCACCTTTGTGCTTAATGTCTTTCCATAAGGCTTGGCTATGTCATTTTCCTCTCCTTTCCCGATGCTGTGTTTCCTGTCCTCTGCGGTGCACGTGCGCTATTTCCCCCCATAGGCTCTGCCAGCTCTGCTGCATTCAGTGGTGCAAATACTTTGAAATCCCTTGCTCTGTTTGGTTGTATTTGTGCAACAAACATGTTGTGGGAGTCACTTACGAGAGGTAATTGTCTTGTTTCCATGCTGATGTGAAAAAGGCATCATACATTAACATAGCTTTTATTGGGTGCCATTCATATTTTTTTTGTTCCTGAATTATTAATAGACCATATAGGCAAATTACTAAGAAAAAGATGGGGGTTTAAATTCTCCTGTGGGAAAAGGAACAGAAAGTGTTTAATACATGATCGAGTAAAATATACAAATACTTTAAAATGTGTGGATATAAAATGTGGCCAGACAAAATGCCAGAACCTCCATTGGATTAAAAGAAACAGCCTGTTTTGATGGAAAGTGAAGTGTGCATTATGATCAAAGATTCAAGTCTGGCAAGTGTTGAGTACCCTGGCCTCATTCCAGCACAACACAGAGGCATGTCCTTGGAAGTTAAGCATGTGAATAATGTCATCATGTCTAAACATTAAAGATGTGTCTCTGCATTTGCTGGAATAGGGCCAGTTTGCCAAGTGCCTCCCAAAGACTGAGGCACAGACAGAAGGAACTTCCCAGACTTAACGCAGTCCACATTGAAATCATCAAAGGAAAAACAATGGATGATATATATATATATATATATATACAGATATATATATATATATTGTTGGGGAACTGCATTTCCTCCGAGATACAAAAGGGAAAAAATCTGGGGTCTTGCCTACTCTAAAGTGACACTGAAAGTAAATCGTCGATCAGCAAAGCACACAGTGGATATGGTGGCGTACAGCCTCTCCATCATGTGCTGCCTATGTAACTCCATCCTTTCATGAGTTCCTAGGCAGCAGGGCCCTAAACTCTTCGACTCTACAGTCCCATATTCAGCAGTGTTCAAGCTGGGAATCCCACATCTTCATTTCAGTTTGAATATATAAGGATTTAGTGAATCTAACACTAAATGAAAACGTCAGCTGCCTTCCGTGGTTAGTCACAAGTCTGTAGTGTGTGGGTTTGGTTTTTATGGAGTTAATTTTGCTGGAGGAAAGAGCTTGTTGAATTGCCTTATAACTGGAGATACTTGGAAAGGTTGCTGTCAGCAGAGGTCATGCTGGAGTCATGTTTTGTCATTTTGAGGTATTTGTGCCCGTGTGCCTCTGTGTTTTGAACGATGAGAAGTGCGGTAAAGGCAAATTTCAATGTGTTTGGATCGTGTTGTCTGGGTCTGTCTCTGGTTTTGGGTATTTGAGTGAATTTTGACTTGATGTGACCACATCGTACACAGTAAATCACCATATTAAGAGCTTGCAGGTGTTTATAGCCACAGGAACAGCCCAAGGAAAATACCAATAGGTGTGCCACATTCCCTGCTCCTCCTAGCAGAATACGTTGAAGAGAGAGTGTCACTGCCTTAGGAAGGCTGACAGAAGCACAGCTGGACCTATCCCTGTTCAGGGAGGTTGAATGCCACTTACCTGAGAGATTTATTTTCTGTCACACTGTCAAGTCTTTCTGATGGGAAACAGTACTTTAAAATACCAAGGGGTATGTCACAACTGCTGACTCCTTGCAGCTGCATTTAGTGAGCTGTACTGAGGGCACTTGCATGGTTTGTGTAACAGCCAGGTACCATGCTGGCCTTTGCACCAGAAGGGAAGAAGAGGAGCTGAATGTATCCACCAGTCTCAACACTAGCTGATGTGTGAAGGACCCCCATCTCCTGTGGCTGGTAGAGCCAGCTGCCTGCTCCTCATCCTCCATCAGCTCTCCCACACGCACATCAGTGCGTGCAGCCTTAGCACATATGTTTGAGGAAGAACAGAAGGTGCAGAAAAGCAGCAGAATGACCTTTTCTTTTATGTTTCTGTTCTTCCCCTGCTGAGAAAGCCCTATTGTGTGGGGCCAGGAGCCCAGAGGGATCCAGCAGCTCTGTGCCACTGTGCCTTTGGCGTCTCTCCAGGCTGGAAGAGGGGTTGGTCAGCACAGGCTCGTGCAGCAGAGCTTTCCATCCAGGCAGCCGTTCCATACACCTGGCTTAAACATCTGCTGCATTGCCAGCTGGTGTCTCTCTGCTTGTTAGTCCCCAGCCCTGGCTGCAGCTCTGTGTGCTGCCTGACCCCACGAGTGATATTGAGCAGCATCTTGTTGTCAGAAGAACTGGAATTTCCACTGAGATATAGGTCAGTGTGCTTGGCATCACTTCCTTAGTGAAGTAGTTCCCCAGGCACTGGTGGCTTGAAGGCTTGCTCTGCCTTGCTAGGCTTCCGCTTTTTAACTTCATGAAGACCATTAAAGCATTACAGCCCACCTTTCCTTCTTGATACCAGTGTGCTTAGACCCACAGAGCATTCATTCTCCATTAAATGTAGTTAAACGTCTGCAGTTGGCTCCAGTAATGAATCAGGATCGTTAAAGAAACGCTTTTAAATCTGCCTGTGTCTTGCTAGTGTTCAGCCTGAAAAGCTTGTGTGTGCTGGGTCTGTCCAGTTGTCTTCATTTATCTTGTTCACAAATGTGGAGGTCAATAGGACTACATGTACCCTTCATGCCTGCAGAATAGGGTAAACTGTCCATGCTGACTTTCAACAAATCTATCTCAGGAAACCATCTGGCATAGAGTTCTGGATGTTTTTGTCACTCTGGTGTAATCATGCCAAAAGGCCCACATCTTCATATCACGTGCTCAACTCTGCTTGCCAAAATAGCCCTGTAGTTCTGCATGTGCTACTGTCATGTGGCAGGCTAGCTGCATAAATACCTGTTTGCAGGACTGCACAGTAGCTGCAGAGCCTCATTTGCTTTCTAGACAGCATTCTCCTGAAAATGAGCTGAGGTCTGCATGGAACAGCTCTTGAACACAGGTCTGTGTGGAAGCAGAAGCGATGTGAAATGGATTAAAGAAACGACTGAAGAAAAATGCAGGGAATTAAATTTGGTTAGCACTGTCCTTTCTGCACAGCAAAACCAAGTCCTGCTATGGAGCATCCGTATGGATATATGTTTTGTAGCAGTGAGGTGCTGTTCCTCTTGAAGGAGGTGCAGGAGGACCCCTGTTAGCACCTACCTTAGCTTTTATGATTGTTGGAGCATGCACTCTGTTCTCTGGAGTTCAGTGCAATGGATCATGTGAGTGCAGCCTTTGTGTGGTTTCCTCCAAGGCAGGTTTTATGTCTGCTTGAATAGTAATCTAGAAGTCAATTAAGTGATTTCTTATCCCAACGTCCACTAAGACTGCTTGAGAAGGAAAAAGAAGCCCTTCCATTCAACACCCACCCTTCACCCACTGCCACCAAAAAAACAGAATCATTCATTGTGCATCTTTAATCCTCCCTTCACTACTGTATGGCAGCAATGTGATGGTGAAGTGATAAAGAGCTTACTTTAGAGTGAGAGGAGAAAAAAAATAGACTCAATTCTCATTTCAAGGACTGAAAAAACTTACAACATGGAAAGGGAATATGCTTGCTGCATCCTGAGTTTGTCAGCCACCTTCTGCTGTTAGTCAGACACACTGACATGGTATATGCCTTCTTATATCTTTAATAACAAGGGCCTCTTTTTATTTTGCCTTTCAAGGTTTTTTTTCTTCTCTTTCATTCCTTGAGCTTTTTGAGGTGAGCTTTTCTTACAGTAAGAAAAAGAAAGCACATGTAAAAGGGAAGTATCTGTTGTATTGATCAATCAAGTTTATTGCTAGTGACGTGACATGGCTTATAATATGCAGCGCATCTAATTAAAGCCATACCAAGTCAGGTTTCTTCTTCTTATATGTTGATTTAAATCATGTCTTAATAATATTTTTAATCAATGTAAAAAAGTAGTGAGTTGTATTGCTAAGATTAAAGCCATTATAAACTCAATCAAACCAGAATTAAGCAGCACTGTCAAAGCACTATCTAATTAGAGCAGATCCCCAAATCAGAATTAGCAAATAGTGTTGGACTACAACCACACCATTACTTTAATACATACTCAACACTTATGAATTCCCAAATAAGTAATCTATAGAGAAAGCAGTCCATTTAATTATACATTCCAATTAAGATTTTGGTCTCAGTCAGTGCAATAAGCTTATCTGAACATCTCCCTGTTAACCCAGCTGAGTTATTTGAAAGTCACATTTGCAGTCATCGGTGCTTCTACTTAATTGGACTGTTAAAGGGCAGATCTTTTCTTGTGATTTCTCTTCCTCTCTTTACAAGAAGCAAGTTTTGCAGCATAGCTCTGCTCTGGAAAGGTTTGCAGCTACAGCTGAAGTCCCAGAAAAGCTAATTAAAGCTGAGTGCTCTTTTTTCACCAAAATAAAGAGCATGCACAAGTTTAAAACCGTTTTACAGAAGATACAAAGGTGAAGTAAGAACATAAATGAATTAAGGTTTGGAACACTTCCAAATCTTTTTACACATATGTACTAGATCTGATTGTGTTCCCATGCCATAAAACATTAAAAGGTCCCTTCCTGCTTAAAATAGCAAAGGGTGACAGCTAAGATAAAGTGCGTTGCAGCTATTTGCTTCATCCAGTCCACATCCTCACACAGTTAACAGTTAAAGAAGCTAGCAAAAGACAGAGGTGGTATTAGCCTTATCTTTGAATAGGAAGCTCATTAAATCTACAAACCAAACAATAAACAGTAAAATACACACTAAAATGACAGAGGGCAAAGTCCCTGCAGGCTGCTTGGCTGTTGTGCATGGTTTGTGGGGTTGGGTATCCCTGCATGCCCCAACCAGTCTCAGTGTAGGAGGCTGGTCTTGCTCAAGTGTTTAGCCTTTCTGAAAGGGCAGCTGTTTGCACTCAGGCTTGAGTTTTGTGCATGTGATTTTTGCTGGTCCTACCACCCAGAAGGTGAACAAACAAGTCTTAAACACATATTTAAAACAGGAAGAACAATTGAAAGAAGTTGTGGGGAAGAGAAAGCCAGCTGTAGACACAGTGACAGCTGTGAAATAGATAAAGAACTGTTGCAAAGAGGTGGTGACAGGTAGTGAAGAAAATGAGGAGTTGAAAACGCAGCAGGGAAGATGAGATGCGGGCATTAGGAAAGAATATGTGAGCATTCAGGGTGGCAGTGCACTGGGAAAAAGTACCACAAGGACTTGGTGCAGATGCCGTGAGTGCTTCCAATTTCACAACAGGTTAGACTCGGCGTCTGTAAGAAATTACTTGGGCAGTCCTTTTGCTCTGGTTTTTTCCTCATCCTGGTTTATGGTGATCACAGATGGGGTAGGCCTTATAATACTTCTATTACAGGAGGAAAAAAGATGTCACAGGTTGAATTTGTGGACTAGTGATACCCTGTGCTATCAAGCAGTATGGCTCATTAAATCAGTGGAAATTGCAAGCAATTGATGGCTGTGCACTGATCTCAGGCTTTGAAAGCTTAAATAGGTTTTGCGATGACTGTCTGACTGATTTCTTCATGAACAAGATTAAAGTGACTGTTTGGTCAGGTTCCAGTTCAGGGCAGGAGGCTACCTGAGAATGCCAATGCTGGTAGTGCTGAGGCAGATTCAGGCTGTTCCTTTCTCGTTCTCTGACTTTATGTAGGCAGTGTTTCCATTGCAGCGTTTTATCCTGTGCTGACTTCCCTTCTTTTTTTTAGCATTCTTGCCCTCAGCTGTGATCCAGCTCTGCTTTTGTATTTGCTGCCTTTTGGGAGCTTTGTAAGGTTTGCTGTTCTGTAAAAGGCAGTGTTTCCGTCGGCATAGAAGAGGCGAAGTAGAGTGACTACAGAGGGAAGAGTAAGGATTAGTCAGGAATTCCTGAGTCCTGCTTGTGAGAGCATCTGTGAGCTCAGATAAGCTTGTGTGACAACCGTTGTTATTCCTTAAATACATTTTGTCTCCTAGCTACTCGCTGGCATGTTCTGTTGTAAACTGTTTTATACAGACTGATCCCCTGCTCTCACTGAAGTGCTGCTGCCCATCTCACAGTTTTCTTTGCAAATATGAGAAACTTGAACCTTCTGGGATAGATTCTGAGAGAAAACATTTGCACCATTGGGATCGTATCATGCCGTGGGTTATGCTCTGTGTACATGTGAGGGAAGGCTTTTTGCTGATAGGTGCAAAATGGTAAATGAGCGTAACTAGTGGGTGAATTATTCTACATGTAAAACTGCATTTTTGTCCTCTTTCAGCCATACTTTCAGAAGACAGAATTTCCAGTGAGTCTGCCTGGAAGAATAAAATATCTCTATCTGCCCTAAACACTCCAGAGCCAGCAATGATGCATGAGCCTTTAGTTGGCAGCCAGAAAAGGAAAGCAAGGAAAACTAAGATCACACATCTCGTCCGAACAGCAGATGGTCAAGTGTCACCAGCAGGAGGGACACTGGGTAAGGAAATTGGAGCTTCCATTTTGTTAAAACTGAACGGTTGGAGAAGGTTTGGGAACGCAAGCAGTGTATGAGGGAAGTATTTTTCAGGTAGTTTTCATACCTGCTTAGAAAGATCCTTCTTTAAAATACAAGCATCAATCAGTTGAGAAATCAGTCCATAATTGCCAGATTGTTTTGTTTGATTGCCCAGATCTCTCTCCTCTTCCTATTTCTCTTCAAGAACTGAGAGCTGATACAGAAAAAAGTGGAAAACGGTTACCTTTCATCATACTTTTCCAGTCCAGCAAGGAAATTACACTGCACCTAGTTACAGGATGTAAAAAGTGGAACTCTATAATATGACAGTCAATGCCACAGTCCATGCTGGAGCGCTCTGCAGTTACGATAATCTTTCAGGACTTGTGTATCTAAAACGCACAGATAAGCTCTCTGGCCTAACCTCATACTCAGTTCAATGCAAAATCAGTAAACTGCTTTATGAACCTTAGTACCGTACTTCTACCAATACCTTGGGTCAGAAAAGATTGCAGCGTGAATCATATTACTCTTGTAAAACCAAAGTACTGAAAGTAAAGATGCTGTTAATACCAGAGTAGTCAGTGTATTGATGGGCTGCTGTGAATATAAGGGTTAGATTTGTAAGCTTACCTTTCTTTTATTGCAGAGGAGAAGCTGAAAGAGCTGCCACAAAATACTCTTCAGAAAACACAAAGTGCAGAAACAGATTGCAACAGTGAATGCTCCAGAAATGCAGACACAGAAGAAAACCATAGTATTACATCCGATATGCCAGCGGTGTCTGCATTTTTTAGCTTAGCTGCTCTGGCAGAAGTAGCGGCCATGGAAAATGTACACAGGTATGGTTTTCTTTTCCCCTTGTTGTTTAAATGAGTAGTATGTGGCTGGCAGCTTGTTCAGAAAACACATGAATTGCAGGCTGTTTAATTTGGCCTGTGTTTCCTCTTCCACAGCTTGCTTTGAACGTCTGTTTTGCACCACATGCTTAGTAGTGTTAAGTCTTCTCCTAAATGACAATGTAATCTATTTCAGTGGTCCCTGGTAAGCTTACCTACCAGTTTTTGTGTATAAACAGGTTCGTATGTTCCTTGAGATCCTAATGATTGAGGGTTTCTAATTATCAGATGCCGTTTGTCAGATAATAGCAAATTTAAATAGCTGTTGCATGCTGATTTGTAGTTTTCAGTTGCCTGAGACCGTACAGAGAATTTCACATAACCTCAGCTGAAGTTTTTGTACTGAACATGGCTGAAGGAAGCTAATTTGTTCTTTTTACTCCTGTGCTTTGCTGTGCGGGAAGCAAAGCATCTGCAGAATGGCACAGGTCAGAACAAGGCTGAGTGGTGGAAAGCCACGTTAGCTTGGGTTGGTCCTCTCAGTTACTGAGTAGACCATCCCTACAGATAAGGTGAAGAGTGTGCCGGTTACTTAGGGTTCTTGGATCAGATCCTGCATGCTAAACCTGTGATGGAGGGAAACCAGTGACAAGTCCTCCTTGGCTCTTAATTACCTAGTGTTGTTCTATTATGCTGCAGCTTACTAGAGATGAAACCCCATCCTTTCCTTCAGTGGAAAGTCAGCGAGGAAGTGTTGGGCCAGTTTGAAACTGCCACAGCCTCTGCAAATGGCATTTGGCGGATTGCTGCTGCCTATGAAACTCCGCAAGGCAGCAGCTGATGAAACCTGTTTACTGTGGCCCCAGTGCCCTACGCAGTCCTGTCTGTCCAGGCTGCACATCAAACACTGAAAGGTTTTTTATGTCTGGGGCCCTACAAGAAACCAAGTCATCTGAACCCAGCTGTTAGCTCTTCTCTGCAGAAGCTATTGTCTTGCTTAAGCAGCACTGGTTTGGGTGAGAAGTGTTTTCCCACGCTGCAGTCAGCCTGGCCTTTCCTCCCAGCATTGCAAACCAAGTGTCTTCTACCAAGACAGCCAAAATCTGAACTCGTTTCTGTCATTTTCTGTGGTCAGAAGTGACAAAGGGAGACTTGGGGACGTGCTGTGCCAAGCTCTGCTCTTACTCACACCCTTGTGGTTTCATTGATTTCCATTAACGCTGACCAGAGTTGCACAAGAGCAGCAGGATTTGCCTCGCTGTGTTTTTTCCCTCTTTGTTCCTGTATGAGTTCTTATCCTTCTCTTGTTCCTGTTCAAGTGAGCCAGTGTTTTACATAGCCTTCTGTTGGGTCTTTCTTTCTTACTCCCACCTTTTGCCATCTCATCATGCAGCAAGAGTAAGGTAGCACCTTCCCAGAGGCCTGAAAACATCAAAGGGGCAAATGTCCAGCGACTGTTGCAAACCCAGCTTGTCATCGCCCTGGATGACAACAGGGGAGGGCTCTTTCCAGTAGAAACTTAGCCATGTCTTTTACAGACTTGGCAAATGGAAGTCAAAACAGAAACCTGACTCTGATGGGCTGAATGCTTCTCTGTTTTCTATTCTGTTGACTGTTTTCTGTCTTTTGCAGCTCACTTTGTTTGCAAATATCTGGAAATGAGAACGTTAGTGTTAGAGGTTTGCTGGGTGTTATTTCTTCAGTGACTGATTTTAATCCTTAAGAATTTCACAGAGCTGTGGAAGCCAAACTCCTTTGTAACTGTAATGGAATCTTGTCTGGAGGTGGCAGCATGGTTTTCATTCGAGGGCTTCTGTTTAGCTTTGTCTACCTTGAGCATGCCCCAGTTAAGTGCTGGGAGCCTGAGCTGTGTTTTATGCCAAGGCCACTTCACGTCACTCTGGCTGTGCAAAGCACATTGGTACCTCTGATTCTGCTGGGGTCCTACCTGTGCCAGAGTCAGGTAGAGTGGCCTTTGTGTAAATAAGAAGTGGGCCCTGGATTTTTGTTGCTGCTAATGACACATACTATCATAAAAATAGGACCTGACTTGTGAGGTTAGATAACAGGCAGTGACGTGCTTTGTGTATGTATTTTAAGAGGCAAGCTGCAAAGGAGCTCTCCCAAGTCCATCTGCTCCAACGATTGATGTTGGATTTCCAGCACGTAAATCTGGCGCAGTTTATTTTTATGATACCCTGTGGCGGGGGATCATTTATAAATTAACACTGCTGTAGTAATGGAAGAGATGTTGTGCTGGGCTGATGAAGTGTTAAGTCATGAAACTTGGAGTAATCCCAACGTGGAACTCTGCTGATTAGTATATTTCCATATTGCTCAAAAGCTGGCTGTTGACTCACATTAACATGATACATGCCTTCGTGCGTTTAACCTCCTTTTGCCACACATGAGCTGTACTCTCTGCTGCTGAGGGCTCTAACAAGTGCACGTAACAGCAATATGCATGCCCCTGTAGCAGCAGGTAGTTACAGTGCTGTAATGTTGGATGTTAAACCATATCACGTTGCACTTTCCATTCTTTCTGGTCTGATAAAAGCACCTCCCATGCTCCAGATAATGATGGGTGGCTTTTCTTTTCTTCTTTTGCAGAAGTCAGAGGGCCACACCTCTCCCACACGACGGACAGCCAAATGAAATGTCTCAGGCTCCAGTGCTTATTTCCTGCGCTGACCAGTGAAGCTCCACTTTATTGTAAAACATTGTGCTTTACCTAATATCCTAGCCTTGTCTTTACCAAGGGAAGCTAGTCAGTCCATATGATGGAAACTATAGACTGCAAGCAAGTGCTTTTTGTTCTGAGTGGCCCAGAATTCACTGGAAGCCAGACGTTAGCAACTTGGGCCAGGTCCTCAAATCGGAACCCAGTATGTCGGAGGGTGGTATTAATTGTCTATAAATGAACAGAAATGGAATGACCCTAGAGCTTGCTTTCTATTGAAGGCTTTTAAACAGTAAATAGGTGGTTGGTGTGAAAAAAGGCTGCCTTTACTGTTAGCTCGCACAGCGTCTCTTTTACCAACCAGAGAGTACGGCAACTAGTTTCGTATAATACCTAGTTATTCTAAATTAAAAAAAAAAGGAAAAAAAGGAAAAAAAAAAACCAACAAAAACACTGACGCACTGCACTAGTTATTATTAGATATTCTTAGTCCTTTTTGTACATGAAGATTTAAGTTCTGAGATGGTTTATATTAATAGGTTATGCCTACATTTATATTGTAGAATTGAATTTAAAACCTGTTCCAGAGAACTCACGGCAGCCTGGACAGATGTACCATTGTTAGCGGTGTTTGGGCAGCCATGTGGTCCAGATGTTCTGCACTTTTATATTTGCCACCGGAGTGGTAGAGTTTACTGGGAAAAATTCTGACAGGCGATGTTTGGGTTTGTTTCTTTCTCCTTTAGCTTTGAATAACCAGGATGATGTGCATTAGAAGAAAGGAGTGGTGTATGGAAAAGAAAATACTGCAGATAATTGACTTGTCTTTCATGCCTTGGAGGGTTCCTTTATTTTTGCATAGACTTGGTAAAACTTTCCTGTAAACAAAAAGTACTGCAAATGCGTTTTTCAAAAGTGACCTTAGTATTATTTCACCGTTCGGAACAACCTAAAGCCGTGACTTTTGGATATACATGTACACCAATACACGTACCTTTTGCATTTTACAGACACTGGCATTGTTGTAGTTACTATGCACAGTCCAAAACAGCTTCAGAGTTCGGGTAAAGGGCCAATTACAGTTTGTGTGGGTAAAGTGGCAAGTTGTATACAGATAAACTACAACTGAAGAAGAGTCACCTTTGATTGAATTCAGACAACCAAACAGATCCATCTGCCAGTTTCTGTCTTTGCTTATGTTGAAGTTTTGTGTTTTGCTCTCATAAATGCATCCCAAAAGCAGGCCAAGTGTATCACTTGGCCCATTACCTTTGCTATCTTGACTTACACTATTGTATAACCAAGCATTGATTCCTACCAATAGATGCAAAATGATCACTAATAATTGATCTAAAGCTACAAATTCAACAGGGTACTTCTTCGATAGCACAAGATGTTTCCCTACTTTTTGCATTGTAGCACAACAATGTACCAAATTGGACTCCAGCAATAATTTTCTATTAGTCTTCGTCATACTGGCTGAACTTTTGATAGTATTAGATTGAGTTTGAAGTTCTTTGAACTAAGTCTTTAAATGATGCGAGTTTACATCATTCTATCAGGCATTTTTATTTATACTTGACTGAATTGATAATGTGTTCTGGGGTTATTTTGTAACTAATTTGATGTAATAGCCATATGGACAGTAACTCTATTAATCCTCGCTAGGTTTAGCCTTTCATTGTAGTGGTTAAGTGAAAGTCTTTGGTTCGGTGTCAGGAAGCATACAACATACCACATGAGCTGGAACAAAGGCTTAAAGATCTGACAAAAGGCAGGTAGCTGGGGAAGTATCACTGAAACAGCACCATCGAGGATGCATGCGTTGGAAGAAGGGAACAACATACAAGAGAACAGCAGAATTCATGAGCCAGTGAGTCAGTGAAAAGGCTTTTTGCAAATTCAGGTGAATACATGACTGAGAGCCCCTCAAATGCCATTGCAGCCTATGGCAGTATTTTTAATGAGATTTTATTAAAGTTTTATAACTTATTTTAACAAGACAAGAAAAACTTCAGAGACTTAAAACTAATGGGTCACAGCTGGGTGGCTGTTGGAGTTTTGGACCACTTTATAATTAGCTGAAATCCAAATATGTTACAGTGCAGGCCGTTCACGTTGACAATGGTACTAACTTATTTCTCTAGAAACCTTTAGAGTAGATATATTTTTGTCAAAGCACCCCATCCTTCCTCGATTTAAATTTCAATATTGTTCCTGAAGATATTTCTGTATATTAATGGTACCTTTTTTAAAAGAAACAGAAAATTACTTTTTTCTATGTGAATTAATATCTTACTTGATCTGCTTTTCCTTGACTTTCCCTTAGAGAGGGGGTAGGGTTGGGTCAGTTTACTGGATATGACTGTTTTCAGATACTTATAAACCTTTTTGTAGATATGCTTAATTTTTAAGCGATTAGGCACTGAGAGTAGCAGAAATCCTGCAAAGCTTTATAGTTCACTAGGCATTTGCCTTTGTTGGTTCTCTGAGTGATGTCTTGATTTGAGTAGCTAGAATTTTCCCTGAATCTACTAGAAGGGGTATCAGTATTTTCAGGTAACAAAGTCTGTTAGCACAACAAAAATTTCAGACCAATATCTTACTGTATTGGGGTGGGGGGGTGGGGGGGGGTCCTTGTTTTGTTTTGATTTTGATTAATTTCAGCTGCTTTCATTTTGGAAAATCTTACTGCTATTGTGTGTACTTCAGTATACCAGCAAACACTGTTACCCGTTAACACATTGTCCACAAATGCCTCTAGAGAAGAAATTGTTGCACCTTATGTATATCTCAAGCAAACCAAAATATGATGCTTTTCTGCTTTGTTTATTCTGAATATGTTGTATCATACTTTACTGAACCCATTTTAACTTAGCTAAAGCTATCGATATTTATGCATTTCACATTATTTTCTGGATCTGAACCTGTGTATAAATCTTTCTTTAAAAAAAAAAAAAAAAAGAGAAAAGAAAAGCATTTACCGTAGTCGTCCTCTGTGACTTATCCATGGGAGGGGGGAATCTTGTCTCAAGTGTCAAATGCAGTACTGTCCCAGTTGTCCTTGGCTTTTATTTATTTAGTGATCTCTGGTATTTCGTATGCAGTTTTGAGGTCTACATTGTCGTAGCTGAAGCTACAGATCTAAGCAGCTGGGAGAAAATTACTGTAATGTTGTCTTCATTGTTCTAGTACTGTATACAGAGATGGGAAAAACGTTCTGCAGAACATTTGAGATGCAGGTTCTTATCCCCACAGTAGGTTATTTTCCAGATATTAGACCAAATCAATCAAAACTCAATGATCTTAAAGGTCTTTTCTTAACTAAATGATTCTATGATTCTCAAAACATCTATGGAGATTACTTAATGCTCTGCTTATGGCAGGAACTACCCCTTGAATGTGCTGTGATTTCAGAAATAGAATATATTTATTTAAGATGACTGAATGCTGAATGCTCTTTTATACTAATAGAATATCCCAAAGTAAGTCATGAGCAAGAGACTTCTTGGTAGTGTGGGTTTCTGTTTTATAGCATTGGTGCATGGCTTTTGAAATTAAAATGGTAAGTGCTGTTGGAGAAGGGCACATGAGCAAGGGACTGGCAGAAGCGTGTGAACTTGTGGTGTTTAAATTCCAGCTTTGGTATTTATTTTCTGGGTGAAAGCTGCCTTTGTAGCACAAGGATAAAGAGCACTTTGCAGTTTGTATCAAGGAGAAACCCAAGAGAGTTGTAACTCACATCAGAACGAGCGGATGCCTTAATGTTTGGATGCTATTTTTTGGAACAGGATATTAAATTGAAGCAGTTTTAATTTCCACTGCCTGCTTAGCTACTATACAGATACAGAACAGACAGAAGGCAACGGTTGTAGACGTGGGGCAGCTATGAGAGGATGAAAGGAACGCTGACCTTTGTTCTCAGTATGGCAAAGCAATGGCAACAAAGAGGACTTAGGGAAAAAAGGTAGATGTGTACATATATGTGTGCGTGCATGCGTGTGTGTGCCTGGGTGTGTACATTCTGCAAAAAGCCCAGGCTGAATGAAAAACGTGATGGGTCTGCAAGAGACTGCAGTGGATGTTGACCCTTTGAGTGCACTCCCTTTTCGTGAATGCTGAGTCTAATATGGCTACCTCTCCTAAAAGACTACTTTTGTTAACTTCCATTTGCTTTCAGACTTGATCGTGTAAACTTTTCAGCCATTGATACCATTTGTATATTGCTGTGTGCTTTACTTTCCCAGAGCAAGGTTTATATAGAGCAGACAACGCAAAGGCTGAATATACAGTGATAGCCAAACTATGTTGCTGGAACATTTTTGTCTAACCTCTGCCATGGTCATATGGATTGCAGGACATGGGCAGTGTAGGTAGCTGGTTCTGTGAGATCAGTTTTTGTAACAGCAGAAAACGCAGTGCTCGTTGGAGGGGTGGACTTCAGATATTGCCAGAGGTGACGCGGGAAGCCAAATGCTGCTCTTGAAACTTATTCTGGAGTTTACGCTTGCAGTCCTGATTTCACAAGGAAACATAACTGGTGTGTTGTATACCATACGTTACCCATTAGATGCTGTTTGTTTGCCGTGCTTGTTTGGTAGATTGTAGAGCTCCTAGGTATCTTTGCCATGTTTTGTAATACTTGTGGCATTCTCCTTACCTTGTACATATTGTGGAACTGTCACCTACAGCTGCCAGGATGCTGAGGCACTTCAGGACCCTGGGTGCCATGAATGAGTATGTTTAGGCTGTGAACGAGTTACTTGCCTTTTCCCCTGAATTGCCCAAGAAATAAATAAATAAATAAATAAACCCCACAGTGAGGTTATGCTCTCACCTAAGTACTATTTAAAGTCATTTATATACTCAATATTTTCTACTGAATTGACAACTTTGAAAGAGCTTTTGAGATGGGTGTCTATTTTATGTTCCCCCACTAATTCTTCTAAGGCAGAAATCTAGGAAGACTTGACATGAGATCTCCACTCAACAACACATCTAAGATTACACCGAAAACCATCCTTACTTAAGGGGCAGCATTGTTGTTTGCACGCTGACAGTACAGGAGCCCCAGTTATGGACCGCTGTGCTCTTGGAGTTAAACTTGGACTTGTGAGATGTTTCCAGGACAGGCACATCATTGTGACGTAGGGACTTCATTGATGTGGAACTTTAAAAGCAACTGCAAATAGCTGAACATTTATTGAGTTCTTCCAAAGAATTACACTATAGTTTCTGGATCTTGACTGTTACCTTAGACCAGCAGATCCACCCTGTACTGGAAAACACCACACACCTGTACAGGCTAACTGACCAGGCTTCTGAATGTGGTGGTCTAGCTTACTCTTTTCACCCCTGCAACTGAACCTTGTTTCCCACACACACTGCTACACTTTAATGAGTGGATGGGGCTTTTAAGGCAACAAAAGCAAGAGAGGCATGTATGTACATGTGCCCGCGTGTATGTATACGTACACGTGCGCACGCATCAGAGTGCAGTGTCTTGCAACGTGTTCCCTGTACCGCAGTGTTCCCATGTTAGGTCATAAAACAACCTGAGGTTTTTCAGATGGTAGTTTTCCAACTTTCTGACTGGATTTCAGCACTTCCCTTGGATGTTACACCATAAGGTGTGATTTTCAGGAATCACACCTGAGAATAACCCACCACCACAGATCCTGCTGACCTGGATGCTACAATAGCCTTCTTTCTCAGCAGTGCTTGCTTTTAATAACCAGTATCTGTTGGCAGTTTTAACACAACTGATTTCCTATGGTCTATCTTTCTCAGAGCCCAATCCTTCCAACGTCTATTCTCACACATAACTCCTTTGGATTTTGACCCAGTATTTGGTTTTTTTTCTCTCCAAAGCTTGGTGTAAACATGCCTTACAATAGTTTATCTCCGTCAATGGTATAGCAGAGCTACTGCCTTCTTAGATGTGTGTAGTTAAAAGTCAGTAAGCACATTTATAGAATGTTCAAAAACCTCTAATTTGATATTTTCTAAGTGCACATGTAAGTCATGTGTATAAGATGCTAAACTACATTAAACTGTGATAATAAAACTGAGTAAGATATTTAATAAAATATTTTAAATATTTGATAAGGACCTTCAAATAGATTTCTTTATGTTCATTCTATTTTGGTTATCTATCTAGTGTGTGCCTGTAAACAGTTTCCTGTTTAAAACTAATGGTTACAAATAAATACTATTCAAATGGAGTTGCTTTGATACTTCACCTGCTTTACTATCAAATGATTGTTCACTTCAGCATATGGCTGAGGTAGCAGTATTTGCAGAATCTTTTTAGCTACAGTATGAATTTGTTGGCTCTTTTATACTTAAAAAGCAACAAGCTCATTTTCCACCTGAGAATGGAAGGTGCCAAAGCCCAGGGATGGATCCTCAGAACCGTAAGCTGTATTTCCCAGTCAGATCATCTATTCAGCTCCTACACAATGACTGTGAAGATGTCACATATTTGCAGAGAACTTCTGCCTGTTTGCTCCCATGAGTGTATGATGGGATCTTCCTTTTGATTTTACAAACTTCCGAGCCTGCTTCAGCTCTTTTGACACTGTTGGAAGCACTCAGGGGCCCATGCAAGTGCCCCAGAGTTCAGTGGATTTATACTGGTATGAAGAGGGAAACTGGGGGACAGAGGAAGCCAGGACTCAGTGCAAGTGAGGCTGTGGGAGAAAAGTTCACTGTTTTTCCTGAACTTTCCAGGTATCCTCTTTGCATTTCTGGATTTCGTTGTCTTTGCGCAATTGGGAAGCTTATTTATAGTCCACACAAGTATGAGAGAATTCACCTCACATGAAGAAGCCTTTGCTGTGGTTTTGGTCGTTGGACACTGAGAGAACTTACTCAGAAATGGATTGTGTTAGAAATAAGTAGCAAGTGTCAATGTTTAAACTTAAAAGTCCCCACTACTTCACAAACTTATTTAAACCAGGAATAATAATGCCCTTGTATTTCACTCTGTTGAGTCTTGAAAATTAGGCTGTTGTGGAACGTCTTTTCCTGTCCTTGGATGCCTGAAGCCTTGATTGCACTGTGTTTTTCTCATCACAGAAGACCCAAGTACAGACTTCCTGAAGCCGGTAGACTCCTGGTGCTCACATGGGAGCAGAACTCCTGACTCTGAGACAAAAAATAGCAGAAGGGAAAACTTTAGTTGTTTCTGGTTTTTTAACTATGTTCCATTTGTTCAGGAAAGAAGAAACGTATACAGTCTTGCACTGCCTTTGCTGGGTATGTGTCAGTATGTCTGCAAAGAGACACTAGGAATGGAAGAGCTTCAGCATTAAAGGCCACATAAAGGTCATACTTGAAGGAGGTGGGGGGGTAAAGCTCTGAGTCAGTGAGCAAAAAAAGCTGGAAGAAATCTTAAGAAATACCTATTCTATCAATATAGTATGCTCAGTCAGGGGCATTAAAGTCACTATTCTGGGGGTTTTATTACCAACTTACCTTAAAAGGGTCATCTTCATTTGTCAAACTCCCGTCTTATCTACTCTCATTTTGTTCTTCCAGCAAAAGACCTGAATTCAGCTAACTTGGTGCATCTAGATCTGGTTTGTTACCTAGCTCTCACTCATGAAGCACTCACTGCTTCTTGCAGCTGCATGGCATGACACTGACACTTAATTATCTGTCAGGTAAGATAAAATTCCACTAATGGTTTTGGAGAAACACGTGGCAGAAAGGCATCCTCCTCCTCAAGAGCCATGCTCGTGTGGGTGCTCCATCATTTCAGCACCATTTGTTGGGTCCTTCTCGTTGTGCATCTGTAGTTCTTCAACATGCAGCTAACCCTGCTTCCAAACTGACTTTTTTCCCGCAGTGTGACATCAGTGACACACAAAGTGTGCTTGAGCATACCTTACCCATGCTATATACCAGCACTTGAAGCCGTCCATGCTTCAGTGAGACGCTAGCGCTTAATAACAATACACGAGTTGCATTCCTGGATCAGCGGCAAAGTTCTATTTTGTTTGCTTTCAGAAATAAAACCTGTCAGATACAACGCCTACCACCTGTTTAGCGTCAGCTTCTTTTTGTGGACTGTTCTTGGCACAGGAACAGTAAGAAACTGAGCTCTAATATAGTTGTATTTAAAATATACTCATCAGCTAGGCTTTCTTGGTTACTTTCTGATAGGAGAAGATACAGGTCTTCAGCAGAAATAAGCTAGCACAAGATGTAGCTGTCTCAGCCCCGCTTTAAGTGACACATGTCAACCTATTCATCAGCCAATGAAACAAGGAACTAGTTGAAACAGACCCAAAAATCAGTTCAGTCAGAATATCAAGCTCAGCACCAAAGTGTTACTTTCTGAATGCAAACACCTAATGCTTGAATCCACTCTTCAGCATTTTATTTATTACTTTTCTCGCTGTAGTGTTTGGATATGGAAAACTAACATGAAGAGCTTCAGCTCCATTTATTACTGTTTGCACTCTAGAAGAAGGATGGTTTTTCCATCAAACAACATCCAATTTAAGAAAAGTGAGAAAGAAAAAACTTGAGCTCTCAGGGGATATCCTTCCAATCCAAAAACGTATTTGGAGTATGTCTTTAAAGTCAGATACATGTCCCACCAAAGGCATTTCAGTCATGGTAGACCATCATGCTCCAGTCAGATCAATTTGAGCATCAGTTCCTTTCCAAGGTCTGGTGGATTCCCTTAACCCATGGTCAGCACCTAGAGTTATGATCTCATTTTAGGCTTTCCTACTATGAAATGTCTTGATTCTTACGTGTTCCGAGGTCTAGTATCTCAGATACCAACCTCAGAATGTTTACCATAAAGGGATTCATGTTCTAATCGGGGCCCTCTAAATGCGGCTTGTCTTATCGCTGCGTGTTATTGGAACATTTAACCATATTTCAGCAGTAAAGGAGACTTTGGAAGTCAGATAATCACTATCTATCAGTAGTTCAAAATCCTTGGTTCTGGTGTCGGTGTCCACTAACACTGGCTTTTGTAAGGCCACCAAATCTTTCTGCAGTGCTGGCCCTGACCTATGCACGTTACAGAAAACCCGGGATCTTGAGTCAGTGTATCTTCAGTCTTGCAAAACCAGTGACTTTGATTCACATGGTTTGCAGCACGCCGTTGCCGTTAGCATAGGTCAGGTTGATGTCATCTGAAGCAAATTCATTGCGTGTCTCTCTGGCGCACAGACAGACTTCCTGTTACATTGTAAGATGTTGCCTGTGGCTTGGTCCTCGCTGGCTCTGTCAAAGACCCATTCTTACCCATGGCTGAACCTGTCCTGGTCTCCCAGTTGTGGTGTTTGTCATGAAGCAGGGCTCTGACACAAGCCTCCTCGCCTTTACCCTTCAGGGTAGCAAAGCGTATCTGTGCCACAACTCTGTCCCTGCAGCTGGGATTTCTTCTCGCTCTCATCTGCTCAGGTGCAATTTGTAAACCAAAATGAAGTGAACCCAGCTGGGAATGCAGCAGTAAAGCTGTTCAGGACCTTCCTGAACTTCCAGTTACAGTGAGGAGTGTAATGTGCCTTCAGTTGGAGCAGCTATGAAAATGGTGCTCAGTGATTGACAAGTTACAGCTACAAAGCCGGGTTTCGTTTTGTTTGGAAGAGCAGTGTTTCCTAATGGAAGTAAGGTGGCAGGGTAATTACCGTCGCAGCAGATGGACTGTTGTGTTGTCTTCAAGAGAGTCCAATTTCATGAGCGAGGTTTGCCAACTGGTCTGAAAAAGAAGGAAAGAGGAGGAATTGCAGTTCTAGTCTGTGGCTTAAGGTGGGTGCTGTGTTCTGCTTCAGTGACTGTAGCGGTAAGTTTTCAGTCAGAAGTAATATGTGAGCTACTTGAGATGCAGTGCAGTTCTAAACCATCCCATTCGCCTCTCAATGACAGATGTATTTGGCACATGGCATAAGTGTTGCTAATGAGTGCTTCCCTGCATGTATGTCATAAAGAATACCAAGTGTTCATCATCGTTTTAACCAGTGCTTAAGAAAATTCCTGTGGTGTTTCAAGAAAACATATTGTGCTTGGCTGGCATAAGGCATAGTTTTATCCTGGAAAGTCATGGAGGGAAGCATTCACCATGTGACTGTTTAATCGTGGTACGCAGTCTTTTTCAGAGCATCTTTACTGGTAGCTATCTGCAGTGTACCACGTTTGGGATATAGTTAATACAGCTCTGGGATCTGTTAAAGTGAAGTTAATTAATTCTCATGCAGAAATCCACAATGCCATGGTGTCAGTAGCACAGGGACCCGGACATCCCTGGGTCTCTACCTTGGATGGGGACCCATGGCTGTACCTGGGATACTGTCCGCCTCCAAAACTGGGACTAGTGGAATGATTTGGGAACACTTAGGAGAATAATGGAGCAAGACCAACGTGCTAGCAGTAGCAGTGGGCCCCTTTACTGGCAGCGCAGTGATTTACCTGGGGTGATGCTGTGTTTGTTGAGGAGTCTCACAGGGATGGACCATGCTTTTCTCTGTGCAGAATACCCATTACTGGGAACAAGCACCCTACTGGGAAGCGAAGGGGAGAGCACATCCCTCAAGCAAGGGGTGAAAATGCCTTCACTTTCTGCTCATCCTGGACTGTCAGGAAGCTCCCTGCCTGCACACGGGTTGCTGTGCCTGCTATACAGACAACCGCCTGCAGTAGTTGGCAATCTCAGAGTGTTGAGAGAAAAAGCATTTAATGGCTAAAAAGGAAACAGGTGCAACAGAGCAGATCAGAAAACACAGTTTCCTCAGCAGGCTTGTGAATGGAAAATATGGCATGGTAAAAGGGGAAATTAAGTGTGTGGAACGGATGAACTGGTTTTCCCCAAGCCCAGTAATCACCTCGGCAAGGACGGCCCAGCGCTAGGAGGTTTTGGCTGCTGTTTTCACACACAGACTATGAAATAGTGCCTATCAAACTGCACTTCAGTTGCAAATTAACCAATACATTCAGCAGTCCCCAGCTTTCGCAATCCATATAACCCTCAGCAATGCCTGCAGAAGGGAAAGTATTTTCTTGCATGTTTCCGTTTCTTTCCTGCTCTGATAGACTCTTAATCCCTCGTTCTCCCCCACTTCCCCTGCTCCTGCTCATCCCCAAAAGCCCTACCTAGGATAAGGAAAAATAGGTTGAGGTGGAGACAAAAGTGACTAAAAAGGCTCCACATTGCTGCAGGTCAGCCTGAGCATGACTTCCAAATTAAACCCTTTTCCTCAGTAGTTGATTTTATATCTAATGTAAGTGTTTCTCTCTTAAAATTTGGCTCTTTATTGCCCCTTCCCAGCATAGCAGGGTGCTTCTTGTATTTTCCTTGCTACTATCATCATGTCCTTTGAATCCTGAAGAGCTGAACAGGAATTACTGACAAGATTGGAAAATAACACTGATCCTGAAGCCCTTGCAGGGAGAAAATTCTTATCAAAACACACAAAAAAGGGGCCATTTTCCCTTCTGTTGTGCTTCTTGTGTAGCACCAAGGGTAAAGCAGGGTCCCAATACATAAGAAAGATGAACCAATACTCTGTGGCGATGCAGGGAGTGAAGTGCTGAACAGCATTTTTTGCACACAATGGCATTGCCAATCGAGGCAGGAGAATTTACATCGTGCACCATGCAGGTCAGCTTAGAACTTTTGCATGTGCCACTCTTCTCACGGTCCTTACCAGCATGGTCCAGGTGGGTACCTGGATGGGATAGAGGAGGATAACCTGCTGCTTGGATGGCTAAGGTGCTTCTGAGGTTGCTGTGGAATATCATTCTGGAATGTTCTAGCCTCACTATTTTATAAGCAAAGATGCAGAGGGCAATGCTAAATTCAGGAAGGACGTGTTTGCCTGGCCACGTGCCAGTGACAGGTATGCTTTTGAAAGCAGACCATCTGTCATTCTCTAATACTGCAAATACATCCTGTTCCATCACGGACATCCTTCTTTAAAATACCCATGTTCAAGCTCTCCTTCAAAACATCAGATTTATTATGGGAAGCAGTTTATTTAATTGCCACACTCTTCGTGGTAATGTTTCGTGCTAGGCTCAAAAGACAGCTTCTGATAGAGCGTGGGGAGGATGGATGGATATAGATGGATGGATGGATGGAGATGGAGATGGATGGATGGATGGAGATGGATGGATGGAGATGGATGGATGGAGATGGAGATGGATGGATGGAGATGGATGGATGGAGATGAGATGGATGGATGGAGATGGATAGAGATGGATGGATGGATATGAGATGGATGGATGGAGATGGATGGATGGAGATGGAGATGGATGGATGGAGATAAGATGGATGGATGGAGATGGATGGAGATGAGATGGATGGATGGAGATGAGATGGATGGATGGAGATAAGATGGATGGATGGAAATGGATGGATGGAGATGGATGGATGGAGATGGATGGATGGAGATGAGATGGATGGATGGAGATGGATGGATGGAGATGGATGGAGAAGGATGGAGATGGATGGATGGATGGAGATGAGATGGATGGATGGAGAAGGATGGATGGAGAAGGATGGATGGAGATGGATGGATGGAGATGAGATGGATGGATGGAGATGGATGGATGGAGATGAATGGATGGATGGAGATGAGATGGATGGATGGAGACGGATGGATGGAGATGAGATGGATGGATGGAGATGGATGGATGGATGGAGATGAGATGGATGGATGGAGATGGATGGATGGAGATGGATGGATGGATGGAGATGAGATGGATGGATGGAGATGGATGGATGGAGATGGATGGATGGAGATGGATGGATGGATGGAGATGAGATGGATGGATGGATGGATGGAGATGAGATGGATGGATGGAGATGGATGGATGGATGGAGATGAGATGGATGGATGGAGAAGGATGGATGGAGATGGATGGATGGAGATGAGATGGATGGATGGAGATGAATGGATGGAGATGGATGGATGGAGATGAATGGATGGATGGAGATGAGATGGATGGATGGAGATGGATGGATGGAGATGAGATGGATGGATGGAGATGGATGGATGGATGGAGATGAGATGGATGGATGGAGATGGATGGATGGATGGAGATGGATAGAGATGGATGGATGGATGGACGGAGATGGATGGATGGAGATGGATGGATGGATATGAGATGGATGGATGGAGATGGATGGATGGAGATGGAGATGGATGGATGGAGATAAGATGGATGGATGGAGATGGATGGATGGAGATGAGATGGATGGAGATGAGATGGATGGATGGAGATGAGGTGGATGGATGGATGGAAGGAAATGGATGGATGGAGATGGATGGATGGAGATGGATGGATGGAGATGAGATGGATGGATGGATGGAGATGGATGGATGGAGATGGATGGATGGAGAAGGATGGAGATGGATGGATGGATGGAGGAGGATGGAGATGGATGGATGGAGAAGGATGGATGGAGAAGGATGGATGGAGATGGATGGATGGATGGAGATGAATGGATGGAGATGGATGGATGGAGATGAATGGATGGATGGAGATGAATGGATGGAGATGGATGGATGGAGATGAGATGGATGGATGGAGATGGATGGATGGAGATGAGATGGATGGATGGAGATGGATGGATGGATGGAAATGAGATGGATGGATGGAGATGGATGGATGGAGATGGATGGATGGAGATGGATGGATGGATGGAGATGAGATGGATGGATGGAGATGGATGGATGGAGATGGATGGATGGATGGAGATGAGATGGATGGATGGAGATGGATGGATGGAGATGGATGGATGGATGGAGATGAGATGGATGGATGGAGAAGGATGGATGGAGATGAGATGGATGGATGGAGATGAATGGATGGAGATGGATGGATGGAGATGAATGGATGGATGGAGATGAGATGGATGGATGGAGATGGATGGATGGAGATGAGATGGATGGATGGAGATGGATGGAGATGAGATGGATGGATGGAGATGGATGGATGGAGATGGATGGATGGATGGAGATGAGATGGATGGATGGAGATGGATGGAGATGAGATGGATGGATGGATGGATGGAGATGAGATGGATGGATGGAGATGAGATGGATGGATGGAGATGAGGTGGATGGATGGATGGGGATGGATGGATGGAGATGGGATGGATGGATGGAGGGAGATGGATGGATGGAGGGAGATGAGATGGATGGATGGGGATGGAGGGATGGAGATGGATGGAGGGTGGATGGAGGGAGGGATGGAGGGAGGGAGGGAGGGAGGGATGGATGGAGGGATGGATGGATGGATGGATGGATGGATGGAGATGGATGGATGGATGGAGATGAGATGGATGGATGGAGATGGATGGATGGAGATGGATGGATGGATGGAGATGAGATGGATGGATGGAGATGGATGGATGGAGATGGATGGATGGATGGAGATGAGATGGATGGATGGAGATGGATGGATGGATGGAGATGAGATGGATGGATGGAGAAGGATGGATGGAGATGAGATGGATGGATGGAGATGAATGGATGGAGATGGATGGATGGAGATGAATGGATGGATGGAGATGAGATGGATGGATGGAGATGGATGGATGGAGATGAGATGGATGGATGGAGATGGATGGAGATGAGATGGATGGATGGAGATGGATGGATGGAGATGGATGGATGGATGGAGATGAGATGGATGGATGGAGATGGATGGAGATGAGATGGATGGATGGATGGATGGAGATGAGATGGATGGATGGAGATGAGATGGATGGATGGAGATGAGGTGGATGATGGATGGGGATGGATGGATGGAGATGGGATGGATGGATGGAGGGAGATGGATGGATGGAGGGAGATGAGATGGATGGATGGGGATGGAGGGATGGAGATGGATGGAGGGTGGATGGAGGGAGGGATGGAGGGAGGGAGGGAGGGAGGGATGGATGGAGGGATGGTTGGTGGATGGATGGTGGAGATGGATGGATGGATGGATGGAGATGGATGGATGGAGATGGATGGTTGGAGATGAGATGGATGGATGGAGATGGATGGATGGGGATTGGATGGATGGTGATGGTGGATGGAGATGAGATGGATGGATGGAGATGAGATGGATGGATGGAGATGAGATGGATGGATGGAGATAGATGGATGGATGGTGATGGATGGGATGGAGATGGATGGAGAAGGATGGAGATGGATGGATGGATGGAGATGATGGATGGATGGAGAAGGATGGATGGAGAAGGATGGATGGAGATGGACGGATGGTGATGAGATGGATGGATGGAGAAGGATGGATGGAGAAGGATGGATGGAGATGGACGGATGGAGATGAGATGGATGGATGGAGATGAAGGGATGGAGATGGATGGATGGAGATGAATGGATGGATGGAGATGGATGGATGGATGGAGATGAGATGGATGGATGGAGATGGATGGATGGAGATGGATGGATGGAGATGGATGGATGGAGATGAGATGGATGGATGGTTGGAGATGAGATGGATGGATGGATGGAGATGAGATGGATGGATGGAGATGAGGTGGATGGATGGAGATGAGGTGGATGGATGGTTGGGGATGGATGGATGGTGATGGGATGGATGGATGGTGGGAGATGGATGGATGGAGATGAGATGGAGGGATGGAGATGGATGGATGGTGATGAGATGGAGGGATGGAGAGGGATGGAGGGTGGATGGAGGGAGGGAGGGATGGTGGGAGGGAGATGGATGGATGGATGGGGATGAGAGGGATGGATGGGGATGGATGGATGGAGATGGATGGATTCATGGAGATGAGAGGGATGGATGGAAGGATGGAGATGAGAGGGATGGGTGGGGATGGATGGATGGATGGAGATGAGAGGGATGGTTGGGGTGGAGGGAGGGATGGAGGGAGGGAGAGAGGGGATGGTTGGGGATGGAGGGAGGGATTGGAGGGAGGAGGGATGGATGGAGGGAGGGATTGGATGGAGGGGTGAGAGGGATTGGAGGGAGGGGATTGGAGGGAGGGAGGGATTGGTGGGAGGGAGGGATGGGGTGGGTGGGTGGAGGGGGGGATGGGGTGTGTGGAGGGGAGGGGTGGGTGGAGGGAGGGAGGGAGGGAGGAGGGGTGGGTGGAGGGAGGGAGGGGTGGAATGGAGGGAGGGAGGGAGGGAGGGGTGGATTGGAGGGAGGGAGGGAGGGGTGGGTGGAGGAGGGAGGGAGGGATGGAGGGAGGGATTGGATGGAGGGAGGGAGGGATGGATTGGAGGGAGGGAGGGGGGGAGGGAGGTGGGGAGGGAGGGATTGGATGGATTGGAGGGAGGGGGGAGGGGGAGGGATTGGATGGATTGGAGGGGGGGAGGGAGGGATTGGATGGAGGGAGGGGGGGAGGGGGGGATTGGATGGGGGGGGGAGGGGGGGGAGGGGGGATTGGATGGAGGGAGGGAGGAAGGGGGGAGGGGGGGATTGGATGGAGGGGGGAGGGAGGGATGGGGGGGAGGGGGGGATTGGATGGAGGGAGGGAGGGAGGGGGGGAGGGGGGGATTGGATGGAGGGGGGGGGAGGGGGGGGGAATGGAGGGAGTGAATGGAGGGAGGGATGGGGGGAGGGAAGGAGGGAGGGGGGGGACGGGGGGAATGGAGGGGGGGGGAGGGGGGAATGGGGGGAATGGAGGGAGGGGGGGGAGGGGGGGAATGGAAGGAGGGGGGGAGGGGGGAATGGAGGGTGAGGGGGGAGGGGGGGAATGGAGGAGGGGAGGGGGGGGAATGGAGGGGGTGGGGGGGGGGGAATGGAGGGAGGGGGGGTGGGAGGGGGGGATGGTGGGAGGGGAGGGGGGATTGGAGGGAGGGGGAGGGGGGAATGGAGGGTGGGGGAGGGGGAGAATGGAGGGAGGGGGGGGGAATGGTGGGTGGGGGTGGGGGGAATGGAGGGGGGGGAGGGGGGAATGGAGGGGGGGAGGGGGGGAATGGAGGTGGGGGAGGGGGGGAATGGTGGTGGGGGAGGGGGGGATGGAGGGGGGGGAGGGGGGGAATGGAGGGGGGGACGGGGGGATGGGTGGGGGGAGGGGGGGAATGGAGGGGGAGGGGGGGGAATGGAGGGTGGGGGAGGGGGGATGGAGGGTGGGGGAGGGGGGAATGGGGGAGGGGAGGGGGGATGGGGGGGGGAGGGGGGGAATGGTGGTGGGGGGAGGGGGGGAATGGAGGGGGGGGGAGGGGGGGGAATGGAGGGGGGGGACGGGGGGAATGGGAGGGGGGGACGGGGGGGAATGGGAGGGGGGAGGGGGGGAATGGAGGGGAGGGGGGGAATGGAGGGGAGGGGGGGGGAATGGGGGGGAGGGGGGGAATGGGAGGGGGGAGGGGGGGAATGGAGTGGGAGGGGAATGGAGGGGAGGGGGGAATGGAAGGAGGGGGGGGAGTGGGGGAATGGGGGGGGGAGGGGGGGAATGGAGAGAGGGGAGGGGGGAATGGAGGGGGGGCAGGTGGGGAATGGAGGGGGGGCAGGTGGGGAATGGGAGGGGGGGCAGGTGGGGAATGGAGAAGGGGTGGGTGGGTGGGTGGAATGGAGGGAGGGGGGGGGTGGGTGGGTGGAATGGGGGGGAGGGGGGAATGGAGGGAGGGGGAGGGGGGGAATGGAGGGGGGGAGGGGGCGAATGGAGGGAGGGGGGGAATGGGGGAGAGGGGGGGAATGGGGGGGGAGGGGGGGAATGGAGGGGAGGGGGGGAATGGAGGGGAGGGGGGGAGGGGGGGAATGGAAGGAGGGGGGGAGGGGGGAGGGGGGGGGAATGGAGGGAGAGGGGGGAGGGGGGGAATGGAGGGAGAGGGGGGAGGGGGGGAATGGAGGAGGGGAGGGGGGGGAATGGAGGGGTGGGGGGGTGGAATGGAGGGAGGGAGGGGGAGGGGGGATGGAGGGGGGAATGGAGGGAGGGGGAGGGGGGAATGGAGGGAGGGGGAGGGGGGGAATGGAGGGGGGGAGGGGGGGAATGGAGGTGGGGGAGGGGGGGAATGGAGGGGGGGGAGGGGGGGAATGGAGGGGGGGACGGGGGGAATGGGAGGGGGGAGGGGGGAATGGAGGGGAGGGAGGGGAATGGAGGGGGGGGGAATGGAGGGAGGGGGGG